>CM053766.1:57229582-57245840 GCA_028658305.1 Pachyuromys duprasi
GGGAGTGACAGTCTGGCTAGATCCCAGTGGAGGACATTGCAGCCAGCCCTGAGGAGATAGGATGAGCTGGGGTTGGATGGAAGGGGAGGAGATCCTCCCCTGTTGGTGGACTTGGAGGGGGCGGGGAGGAGATGAGGGAGGGCTGGGGAGGGTGGGAGGGAATGAGGGAGGGGCTACGCATGGGATGCAAAGTACCTAACCTGTGATTGATAACAAAAAAATAAAAAAATAATGTAAAAAAAAAAAGAAAAGGAACAAGTGTGTGCGCACACATGTGCACATGTGGTCACACCCACAAACACATGCACACACACAACACACACATGCACACACACACGTGCACACACGCTTTTGTGTATGAAGCTAAATGGAGCTAGGTCCACAGTTATCCGTGCTCTATTGTACAGGCCAAGACAGATCAGACAAATATTTTGGAAGATTCTGTCTGCAAAGGCTGTAACACTTTTGTAAATCATAAATGAGTAAGCCAGTATGAGGATATGCTATAAAACTTTACTGGGAAGAAAAATGAAAATGTGACTAGAAAATACACCACTTTTATGAGTGTGAAAGTTCAATAAGGTAAACAAACTCCCTGCTGTTGACACACATCCTCCTCCCTTTTCTTGCTATATTATTTTGAGATGGGGGGGAGCATGTAGCTAGTTTTCTCAGGTTGTCCTTGAACTTATGATCCTCCCATCTCAGCTTGAACCAGAAACTTTTGTCTCCAGAGCTGGCTCAATGTTCTGAATATTTTTGACAATTTAAATTAGCCTATCAAGTAAAGGGAACTCTAATAGTTACAACACACCTTGAAAGAATCATAAAGGTATTTTTAAAATTCCTGTAGGTTTAAATGCTTAAAGATAACTGGACAGCCAGGATTGGTGGCAAGCCTATGCTGCCAGCATGGAAAACCAGCTAAGCAATTAAGAAACAGAATAACCAGGAATCTTGAAATGGACAAAAGCAGTGAAATCAAGTGACTTATTTATCTAGACCTTTGGGCCAGAGTATAAAGTCGTAATTAAATACAGGGCGAAGCCAGGTGATACAGGGCAAGAAGGACTCATCATGTAAGTCTGAGTGAAGTTCTGAACATAAAACTATAAAAAGGTGAAAAACCTGGACTTTATTCAGGGAAGCATGATAATTTAATGTAGAGAAATAGAAATCATTTCAAAGCAATGGAAAAGATAAACTGGAGAAATGAGGTACAGAAAATGAGATATAGTTTTAGCTGAATTAAACACCTAAAGAAATGTATCAAATTATTAACAGTGAATGCAATAGCACTTACTTATAATTTTTGAGGATAAGCACGATCTTAATTACCCAAACATAACATCCTGACAATTCATTTTTTTCTGAATTGAATTTAAAATTAAAGTGAAAAAAAAAACCCACCACAATCCTTTCCTTGGGAGTTAATGCCTCTGGCATGTATACAAAGAATCAATACTCAGTACAATGTGGGATAATTATGTGTTTTATAATCTAGGTATTTCAATATCAATGAAACAAAAATAGGTAAGCTAGCAGAAAAATGGGGAGAACCATTTGTTCTCTGCACAGTAAGCAGGAATGCAAATTGGCACAATCATTTCATAGGCCTTATTGAAACTGGGAATGTGCACACTCTAGACTTGCTTATGGAATGAAAAGCTGGAATCCAGTCTAATGGCTATTATTTCAGGAAGCAGGAATATGGAGTGAGTGGACTGCCATATATTAGCATGATAAATGTTTCAAATCATGATTAGTCAAAAACAAAAGACAAAATATCCAAACAAGCAAAGATTGCAAATCAGTACAATATGATAGCGGGGTAAATACAGTGAAAAACAAACCTACAACCTCACAAATGTAAATAGAGGAAAAAAGTTCTAGATGGAAGAATGTGAACTTCATGATAATGGTGCTCACATGGAGTTAGGTAGGGATTCAAGCACGGAGCAGGGCCAGGCAGAGGTGGTCTAGGTGCTGGATATCCCAACCCTTTCCCTTTAATTCTTGTAATCACTGATTGCCATACCTGAACTCAAACTGCTTTCCTTTTCACATTATTAGTCTCGCATTTTCAGAGCAGTACTGATGAGAACTAACATTATTAACATTTATTGTGCCAGGCATTCATTCTAAGAACCTCTCCTGATCAATCTGTGTAATTCTATGTGAAGATTGCATTTTTAAGACACACCTTAGGACCATGTGTGGATGTGGCCTGGAACCCCCGCACAGATGGGGCCCATGATAGCTCGGTGTAAGACTGAAGACCCTATTCAGGGAAACAGGGACTGTTTCAGTCATGATCTTGATGGCAGACTCTTTGACCCTCCCCCACACAAGCCTGGGAGTGACAGACTGGCTAGATCCCAGGGGAGGATATTGCAGCCAGCCCTGAGGAGACAGTATAAGCTGGGGTTGGATGGAAGGGAAGGAGGTCCTCCCCTGTTGGTGGACTTGGAGGGGGTGGGGAAGGAGGGAGATGAGGGAGGGAGTGGGAGGGTAGGAGGGAATGAGGGAAGGGGCTACGCCTGGGATTCAAAGTACCTAACCTGTGATTGAGATAAAAATAAATAAATTTTAAAAAAAGACACACCTTAGATTTCTTTTCCCAGTGTGATGTTTGCAATAGATGTAGGTTCCATTGAAAAGTGGAATCCATGTTGCCTTCCTTTGAATCCTGATGAATTTTATTCGTGTCTGTGCCTGTGTTGGGGGAGAATGATGTTTTTTTATGTATGTATGTATCAGATTCCATGGAGCTGGGGTTATGGACAGTTGTAAGCTGCCTGACTTTGGTGCTGGGAATTGAATTTGGGCCCTCTCGAAGACTAGTGCTCTTTATCATTGAGACATCGCTCCAACCTGCAGTCTTTTGCTTTTGCAGAAGTGGCACAACATTACTTTTAAATCTAGTAACAAGATGTGATAGGGTTTCTAACCAGCATTGTTGGATATATGATTTAAAAGTCCAGTTGTCATGCTACGAGAAAAGACAGGTGACAAGAAAAAGCTATTATCTATCTATTCACCAACTACTCCCCCCAGATAGTATAAGGTTTTAATTTATTATCTATTGACTCAGTATAACTCATCCTAAAATTTAGTGGGTCTAAACAACAACAATTTATTATTATTATTTTCCCTCATAGTTTGGAGGTTAAGATGCGCCAGTAAGCACTTCTTACTCAGAATATCACATGTGGTTGGAGCAGACTCTCCTGGCCTGAGCTCATCTCCAAGGCTTATGTACACCACATAGTGCCTATAGGTTGTTGGCCTCATCTGTAGATGTTTTCTGGAAGCTTCTCTGTGGAGGTAAGACTCCACGAATGAATATATCAAGAACATGGGAAATGTAAATAACTGTGCTGTGTTGATTATTAAAGGGTTACAAAAGACAAAACTCCATTTTAAAAGAGGTTATAAAGAAACTACTTGGTAAAAATTCAGGGTCAGCACTTCTTGAAATAATAATATATGCTCAAATTTCATTTCTCCCAAGAAAACACAATTGTTTGAGAATACATGAGGCTAAGTTCTGGGGAGTCACAGTGAGGCATAGGATCTATTTGCATTTGGAATTAACCCCAGCAGGACTTCAGCTGGGTGTGCTGCCTTGCTTGCTTTAGCATGGCTATTGGGATTTCTGCAAAAGCAAAAACTTTTCACCTTGTGGAAAGACCTTGGATTGTGTGCTCACCTTCTTGACATCCTAGACCCATATGCCACAGGAGAAATCTATGAATAAACTCTGTAGCTTTATATGTCCTCATGTTGGACATTACGTGGGTTCACTTCCATCATGCCTCATCTAATCATAGAGTTCTCAGGGTCGAGAGAAAAGGATATAGTTTACAACTCTTGGGAAGGGAAAATGACAGTGTTAAAAATGTGGGATAGGATAAATTATTCTAGCCACCTTTGGAAAATCCAGTCTCCAGAGTCCACAGCAATGTTGTTTCTTATGCACTTTACAAATGAGAAGACAGAGTCACATGAAGAGTAAATGAAAGAAATGTGTCAAGGCCCATGCTAAAGGAACATGAAACAGCTTTAGAACTCATGGAATAAGGACTCCCCACCCCTAGTTAGCACAATCATGATGGCTCTGAAAGGCAGGGCCGTGAGGACTACATGTCCTGAGGACTTATGCTGATGTGGAGTTTTGCTCTGCTTGTTGCCTTCACAGTCATTACATCTCTCCCAATCTGCGGGCTGTGTGAAAACTCGAAGAGAGCTTCCACCCCCTCACCGGGCAGCATCATTGGCACTTAATACTAGTGGTTGGTGTCTTTCTTTCTTTCTTTTTATGTGTACACCATTTTATTTGTTCTTTTCTTTTTCCTTTTTATTTTTTATTTATTATAATTTATTCACTTTGTATCCCAGCTGTAGCCCTTTCCCTCATCTCCTCCCAGTCTCCCCCTCTCTCCCTCCTCTCCCCCTATGCCCCTCTCCTAGTCTACTGATGGGGGAGGTCCTCCTGCCCTTCCATCTGACCCTAGTCTATCAGGTCTCATCAGGACTGTCTGCATTGTCTTCTTCTTGGCCTGGTAAGGCTGTATCCCCCAGGGGAAGGTGATCAAAGAGCTAGCCACTGAGCTCATGTCAGAGATAGCCCCTGCTCCCCTTACTAGGGAACCCACTTGGAGACTGAGCTGCTATGGGCTATTGCTATGGGCTAACTGAGCAGGGGTTCTAGGTTATCTCCATGTATGGTTCTAGGTTAGAGTATCACTCTCTGCAAAGACCTCTGGTCCCAGATTTGTTGCTCTGCTTGTGGAGCTCCTGTCTCCTCCAGGTCTTCCTATCTCCCCCTTCTTTCATAAGATTCCCTGCACTCTGCCCAAAGTTTGGCTATGTGTCTCAGCATCTGCTTCAATACCTCGATCAGTAGAGTCTTTCAGAGGCCCTCTGTGGTAGGCTCCTGCCCTGTTCCTTGTTTTTTCCCACTTCTGATGTCTATCCCATTTGTCCTTCTGGATGAGGATTGGGCATCTTCCCTAGGGTCCTGCTTCTTGCTTAGTTTCGTTAGGTGTGCAGATTTTAGCATGTTTATCCTATATTATATTTCTAAAATCCACTTATAAGTGAGTTTTTACCATGAGTGTCTTTCTGCTTCTGGGTTACCTCACTCAGGATTATATTTTCTAGTTCCATGCATTTGCCTGCAAATTTCATCATTTCCTTGTTTTTAATTGCTAAGTAATATTACACAGCATAGGTGCTTGATCTTTTTCAAGTATTGCTACTGGAATAGATTAATGACTGAATCATCACTCTTGAAAAGAACTTAGAGATATAGATTGTTAGAGATGACCACCACCCTTAGAATTTGGAGATTGTTAGGAAAGGTAGGTTAAGATGTTTTTGTTAGTGGCTCCGATGTAGAAAATCTTCGGGAACAATTTGAGGTTTACAAAGGCTCACTCTCAGTAGTTGAGGTAAGGATTTTTGAGGTCAAAACAACTGCCTGATGTGACTCTCTCTTGCTAAGGTTGGGCTGGTGATCAAGATGATGATCAATTTCTTGTACCCATTTTTGTCCTCTGCTTCCTGATACAATTTAACAAAAAATTGTCAATGAGTAGAAGTGCACACTGTGGATTTAAAGTAGAAATGACTATTTTTATATAGTTTAGTTTTTTGATTTGCTTAAGATTTTTTAAATAAGATTATGTTTTTAAGATAAAAAATAAAATAACTGATCATTTCTTTGTAACCACAAATTGCAACCTGCCAGTAAGAGAAAGTGGCTGAGAATATTGTCTTGCTTGCTTACATTTTGTTAATCTGTAACAACTGCTTAGATACAAATGTATATGGGTTCTTGAGAATATTTTGTTTTCACCCACAATACTTAAAACACTTGAATATGCAAGGGTATTTGGGATAAGGGTATTTCTTACATATACTAATTGTAATAATTAACTAGAAGAAAAAATAGAATGTAACCACACTGTAATTTTTATGCTGCTTGAAAGATTTTGCTGGAATATATAAACTATGGGAGAAAAAAATAAACTTGTAGCTTGCTCATTGAACTTTGCACCATCCACCAAATGTGTGTGTGTTTATGTATGTATGTATGTATGTATGTATGTGTATGTATAAAGTTGTTGAAGCTTATTGAAGCTTGCTTCATCCATCAAGTGAGTGTGTGTATGTGTGTGATTCTTTTCCACACTTTTTTCTGGCCCCCCAAAAGTTCACAAAAAGTTTTTTTTCCTGGCCACAGGGAGTATTTTGCTTGGCTCAGTGAATCAAGCTTTGTTTACTCAGAGAAAGATATGCTGAGTAGTAAATCACTAACTCACTCTCTGCCTCAGTTTACCCTGGATGTCAAAGCTGGTCTTTGACAGAAATTCACTTCTCATGGGACGTCTTCAGTTTGGTGAAGGTCTTCTGCTATTTCATCCTCCCATGGTAAAAGGCAAAAGGGCAAAGGAATGTATATACATGTAAGATAGGGAAAAGGGGTACTCCAAACACCCTTTTATCAGGGTCCTATTCTTACAATAGCAGCATTAATTCTTCAGATTCTTTTTCTCAATGTTGTTGTTTTGGTAATTGCTTCCAACATATAAGATTTGTGAAACACATTGAAGCCACACTACAGAACAAGCTGCATTCATTTTAATTTGTATTTTGCCAAGACATGATTATTTAAGAAAGCTTGAGTCAGGTGTGTGGTGGCACAGGCCTCTAATCTTCGTTCTTAGAGTTTGAGCACTCAATAGTTGGCACTAAAATGTGATACCAACTACCACAAATATTTCACAGATTGAAAACAATAAAATCCCTGAAAATATGATTTCCAAAGATATAGAGTAACAGAAACTTTCATTCACTGCTGGTGGGCATAGAAATTGGCATGTCTATTTTGAAATTATATATACATATATATATAATCTATTAAATGTAAATATATATTCACAATTCAAAAACTCTAGTTCTGGTTATACACCATAGAGAGATGATAATATATGAAACAGAAGAATGTACAAAATGTTTATGTCAGGCTTGATGTGTAATAGAAACAAAAAGAAAATAATCCAAATATCCATCCATAGTAGAATGGATAAATAAACTTATGTGTTGTTTTCAACAAAATCTTAAATGTTCTATTTTACAAATAAAGACTCAGGAGCCAGATGCTGGGGTGAAAGTCTGCTAGCTCAGAGAGTCCAAAAGAAGAAAATGCTCCTTCTTCAATTCTTTTGATCACTGCTCAAATGTTCTCCTCTTAATTATACATTATACTGTTTAGTTAAATGTATTTTCCATATTTCACATGTTAAAATATTTTGAAACTTTTTTATGAGAAAATAACTCATATATTAAAAATGGATTATAAGGCAGTTTTAATTTTTATTAATTACGGTTTATTCACATTGTATCCCAGCTGTAGCCCCATTCCCATCCCCTCCCAATTCCAACCTCCCTCCCTGTTCTTCTCCTATGCCCCTCCCCCAGTGCAATGATAGGGAAGGTCCTCCTCCCCCTCCATCTGACCCTAGTCTATCAGATTAAGACAGAGTTTTATGTAGTCTGGCCAAATTCCTGATCTACCATCCTCCACCTCTTGAATGTTTAGTTACAAGCACACTCCCCTATACCTACTTTCTTTTTTGCATCTTTGTAAAAAACGTGTGAACAATATCAGCATTAAATTTCAAAATATTATAAAAGATTAAATATCAATCATTAAATATAGTAATGTCTGAGAATCTAATAATCAGCCATTTATAATAATTTCCAATTAAATTTGGACTGAACTTTTTGTCATGATTTAAATAAAAATAAATTAAATGCATGATACAGGTTGGGTTTATTTAGAATGCCTGAATATTTAAAATATAAATCCATGTGCTGAGGAAATAGCTCAGATAGTTCAAGTGCTCACTGTACAAACATGAGGTCGCAAAATTCAAACCCCTTGCACTGACATCAAAGGTGGATGTGGTGACATATACCTCAAACCCTAGAGCTGGGGTCAAGAATGGAGAATTCTTGGGTCTCACTGCCCAGCTAGTCTAGTTGAAACTGTTATCTCCAGGCTAAATAACGGATACTTGAGGGGAAAAAATAAGGTAGAGAACAATGAATAAAGATAGCTGAAGTTCATCAAGATACATCAGGACGAAGCTGCTAGTCTTCTTTCCATGAGGCCTGGCAAGGCAGCCCTGCCATGGGAAGGTGGTCATAAAACAGGCAACAGAGTCCATGTCGGAGTCAGATCCTGCCCTTCTTACTAGGGAACCCACACTAACCCTGAGCTGTCCATCTGCTACATCTGTGTAAGGGGTCTAGGTCCAGTCAATGTATGGTCCTTGGTTGGTACTTCAGTCTCCACAAGCTCTGCTGGTCCCTGGTTAGCTGGCTCTGTTGGTCTTCTTGTGGTGACCTTCTTCCTGTCACTTCCAGGTCCTTCTATTTTTATCCTCATTTTTCAACAAGACTCCCTGTGCTTCACCCAATGTTTGCATGTGAGTCTCTGCATCTGCGTGGATCCTCTGCTGCGTGGAGCCTCTCTCAGAAGATGGCTCTGCTAGGCTCCAGTCTGTGAGCATAGCCGATACTGTTAATTGCGTCAGGGTTGGCTTTCGCCCGCGGGGTGGGTCTCAGGTTGGGTCAGACATTGGTTGGACATTCCTTCAGTCTCTGCTCTATTTTTATCCCTGCATATCTTGTAGGCAGGGTAAATTTTGGGTTGAAGTTTTTGGAATGTATTTTTCATTTTTCAGTTTTTATTCTTGCTCACAGTTAGGTATGCTTTCTCAGAAAAAGAAAAATGTAGAAAGCTCATGAACTATGGCATCTGTAGAACTGTGACTCTGGGCAAGGCTGCTCATTTGTCTGAGCTTTTGTTTCTTTATGAATGAGAAGAAAGATAATATTGGGAATATCATAAGCTTTCTATAGCATTTGAGACAGTAATACATGATAGGACTAAGTTATAGCTCAATTGAAGAGCACCTGCCTAGCATACCCAACACCCTAAATTCAATCCATAGCACCCTAAAACAAACTATAACATATGGTATACACATAATAAATAATGATTATTGAGTTTCCTGTTAGAGATGGTTTATAATCTTTAACTATATGTTAAATACAGATTATAAATATTCTATTTATAATTTAATATGTTTTGTCATATAAAGAAATATTACATTTGTCCTCATCAAAGAAATAATGCAAATAAAAAATTAAATAATCCACTAAAATCAGGTGATTTTCACAATCACAAGTAAGCATGACAAATTTAAATTTGAGCAGTTTGATGACCTGTATTTTTATAATTATTTTATTTTTTAAAATTTATTGCACTTTATTCACTCTGTATCCCAGCTGTAGTCCACTCCCTGGTCCCCTCCCAATCCCACCCTTCCTCATCTCCTCCCATGCCCCTCCCCAAATCCACTGATAGGGGATGTTCTCCTTCCCTTCCATCTGATCCTAGCTTGTCAGATCTCATCAGGAATGGCTGCATTGTCTTCCTTTGTAGCCTGGAAAGGCTGAACCCACCTCAGTGGGAGATGATCAAAGAGCCAGCCACTGAGTTCATGTCATAGACAGTCCCTGTTCCCATTACTAGTGAACCCACTTGGAGCCTGAGCTGCCATAGGCTACATCTGTGCAGAGGTTCTAGGTTATCTCCATGCATAGTCCTTGGTTGGAGTATCAGTCTCAGAAAAGATCCCTGTGCCCAGATTTTTTTTGTTTTGGTTCTGTTGCTCTCCTTGTGGAGCTCCTGTCCTCTCCAGGTCTTACAATCTCCCACTTCTTTCATAAGATTCCCTACACTCTGCCCCAAGTTTGGCTATGAGTCTCAGTATCTGCTTTGTTACCCTGGTGTGTAGAGTCTTTCAGAGGCCCTCTGTGGTAGACTCCTGTGCTGTTCCCTATTTTCCCCCTCTTCTGGTATCCATCCTGTCTGCCTTTCTGAGTGAGGATTGATCATCTTACCCAGGGGATGACCTGTATTGATTACCCAATTTTAGTCAATCCATTTAGGAAAAAAGTCTTTCTTTTTTTCTAAGTATGATAGTTCTTAACATTGAAATGAGCCTATAATTTTTTTTTTCACAAGATACTTGTGAAGAGCTAGTGGGAGAGGGGGAAGAACACAAATAGTATTTGAATAAGAATCTAAAAACTTTGGAATTAATGAAAATAATTTAAAAAAACAGTAGATGTTTACATTGAATAATGAATCAACACCCTTAGTTTTTCTGAAAGAAAAGAAAGATAAAAAAAAGAAAAGATTTTCCCTAAAGGGAGAACACTGAAAAATAAACCACCTTCATGTTTTGAATTGGGTTTGCTGTCACCATTTTCTCTCTTTCATTGTCTCCCACATTAGAATCAGGAGGAAACTCTAAGGAATAACAGGAACCTTTCCTCATGAGGAGCAGAAAACTAAATGCTTCAGTTCTTGATTTTTCTCTGAACCAAGGTTCATCTGCAAAATCTTTCCAACTTCAACTGCCTATGATTTCAACTGAAGGATTTTAATAATCAGAAAATGGTTGTCATTTTACATCCACATAAGACATTCTCTTTGTGAGACTAAAAGGTAGGATGAAGTTAAGTGAGGGAAATAGAACCTGAAATGTTACAGAGATTTAGTCTGAATAAGCAATTTTAATGGTTGCCAATGCATAAAACATCTGCACGAGGCTTCTCTGTAAATGGAGCAATTTATGTGAAAACATTCTGGAAAGCATAAGATGCACTACAAATGTGACACATTATTTTCTTCATCAACTTTTTATATGAGCCGTAGTCTTAGCATAAGTAGCCCACACATTTCAGCTGTGTCCAGTCCCACTGGGTGGGCAAAGTGGGAAGAGAGAGATGAAAAAGAAAAATGGGTTTGCTTCTCCTATTTCCTCATATTTTGAGTCCACTTGGTATGTTTTTCAAACATTAAGACTATTACTACCTATGAACTCCTAATAAATAAATAAATAGTAGATATTTCTATGTGTTTACATTAAAGGAACAGTCACTAAATTATACATGTTCAAACAAAGCTTGTGGTATGGTCTATATTTTACCATTTTTCGTTCAATATTTTCCATATGCTAGTTTCTTCTCCTTCCCAAAATAAACTGCAATTTATATAAAACCCCTAGAAGTCGGTAATTACTTTAAACTAAGAATTTACTAGTCATGAGTCATTGCAATGATGTTAGGCAGTCTTGGAGTACTATCCACATTTAAGCATGAGGTAAACTGTGGGACTGATGCAAAGGAGGGAAAAGCGAGACCTCCCAGGCTGTGTGTAGGATGCCAAGTCTCTGGAGAGGAGCAACAGTAGATTGCAACTTGGAAGAGGCCCGAGGATTGAAGACGGCCTTCCATAGCACCCACGCTGCCTTAGCACATGAATTGCTGCTGTCGCTGCTTCAAACATGCTGGCTTAATGGCTCAGTAAGCTATTAGTAGAACTTGTTCGTTTAAATTGAACACTAATTTGCAAGACTCTCTTGGGAAATCATTACAACCAATTATGAAGTAGCTTATTAAGAAGGAAAGCTGGGTGTAATACTTCCTTAAAGATGTGTTTTCATCAGACCCCATCTCTACTAGGAGAGGATAATTGCCTAAGCAGTTCATCTTGGCCTGGGGAGTAAAACTGGGGTGAGAATTGGAGAGAATCTTTCTTTCTTTCTTTCTTTCTTTCTTTCTTTCTTTCTTTCTTTCTTTCTTTCTTTCTTCTGCTTCTTCTTGTTCTCCTCCTCCTATTTTTGGCATCAGCTTAGCCAGTAGTCAAGCTTTCACAGGAAAGGAAGGGTAATGTTAACAGTGAACAAAACAAAACAAAATCCTCTAGGGCAAATAAATTCACCTGGGAGTTAACTGCTCATCGCAGTTTGGGACAGAGTACTTACAGCTTGAAATATAAGTTCTTCTCCATTCAGTAGATGGGCATCTCTCATCTGTTTTCTGATAATAGTAAAAGGACAGAAACTGGTGCCACTGGAATCACATGATGTCAGACTTGAGATGGTTAAACAGTCTTACCCATTGCTTAAGCGATTCTTAATGGTATTGCACAGCAATTGGCCTTTTGTTACTCAAACTGGAAAAAGAAGTTAGGCGTTGATGAATAGGGGGTAGAATTATTTTCAGTTTGAATAATAAACTAGAAAAGATAATTTTTTGCTATAAAAATTTCAGTCCTTGACAGGAACATGAATACCATTGATCAAGGCTTTGAATAAGATGTAGACATTGCAAAAATAGGTCTTCCAAACTGAAACAATACAAATGCTGTTAGAACCCATTATGTTGTTAAGAGTATTTATTATGTACAACCTTAATAGTACAGCAGAGTTTTAAAAATACTATCTTAACTGTGACAGGGGAAAACTGATTTTGTTTTAATAAAATTATGGTAACTTACTTTAGGTATAGAAGGTGAAGCTTTGGACACAACTGGAAATAGGCAGCAAGCCACAGAATTTGTGGCTCATGGAATAGCTGGCAATTTAGCCAAAAAGTCCCAGAGGGCCTGAGATGGGAAACGGGGGCAGTGGAATTCAATGCCCAGAAAGGATTGCCCCAATACTTTCGAAGGGCAGAGATTCTGGTAACCAACATTCACTCATTCAATCTTCTCTGGCCTCTGTAATTCTGGGCTTGTTATACAGCTTGCTAAATCTCTGGGAGATCTTGGCAGCTACAGTGGCAGCTCTTTACTTCTGGTACCCCAGGCTCTCTTTTCTACACATTAACTTCTGTATTGAGAAGTTAAGGTCCTAAGGTGGGGTAGTTCTCAACCAGTGATGGTGCTGGGGTTGAAATAGATGGTGGATGAATGCTAGGAAAATGCTGAATTGTGTTTCGTGTAGTTTCTGTAAAGGTCCCTATTGGACTGAGATGTGTTTACTCACAGAGGTAAATGCTTATTAATGGATTCTGCACATTTACCCTCGTCTGACTCACTTTCTTCACTGATGATCTTGTGTGTATAGTCCTTGCATTTTGCACTCACATTCTTAATTCAAGATCTGCTTTTGGGGAAAACCACTTTCTATCACACTACTCTAATCCCATAGACAACCATTTCTGCCAGTTTCTTGTCTTCCAAGAATTCACCTATGTACATATACACATTTCTCTTTTAAAAAAAAGAGTTATTATTTATACAGTATTCTGCATGCATGTATGTGTACACACCAGAAGAGGGCACCATATCTCATTTTAGATGGTTATGAGGCACCATGTGGTTACTGGTAATTGAACTCAGGACCTTTGGAAGTCAATGTTCTGAATGGCTGAGCCATCTCTCCAGCCCCGGCATACACATTTCTTAATGGTCTAAATTAGACGTTGCTAAATCCATACTCCAGACACCAGTTTAAGATAACTAATTCTTTTTGTTAAACCCCTGCACAGAAGTAGCCAATGGCAGCTCAGTGTCCAAGAGGGTTCCCCAATAATAGGAATAGGGACTGTCTCTGACATGAACTCATTGGCTGGCTCTTTGATCACCTCCACCTGAGGGGGGAGCAGCCTTACCAGTCTATAGAGGAAGACAAGGAAGCAGGTCCTGATGAGACCTGATAGACTAGGAACAGATGGAAGGAGAGGAGGACCCCCCCCCATCATTGGACTTGGACAGGGACATAGGAGAAGAAGAGGGAGTGAGGAAGGAATTGGGAGGGGATGGGAGAGGGGACTATAGCTGGGATATAAAGTGAATAAACTGTAATGAAAATAAAATAAAAATATTTTTTAAAAGATATGTCTACACTTAAAGGAGAACAAATCTCATACCAATAACCACATTTTTAAAAATCGTGCATAATGCATGCCATTTAGTCTCAATTGTATTTTCAAGGATGATTCAAGGACTTACCATTCATTAGTGGCCTTTCATCTGTACTTATCTTCCCTCAGAATCTCCATAATTTATTTGCATAAACTTGAAGCCCAGGGAGCATAAGATTTCCTAGCAAATTAATTATTATATTTGAAGTCATTATTTTAAGCATTCAAGTATCTTAATAAGAGATTAAAATTTTACAATAAACTATTTCTAAACCAAACATTTTAAATTTTATTTTCATGGAGCTGTCATCAAAGATATTTTAACATTCAAATGTTCTATTTCTTATGTACACTAGCTGTGTGTCAGGCAACAAAATTAAATCAGTTCTTTGTAGCCTACTATTCCTTTTGTTGGACATCTGGTTTTCTCCAACATACGGATGTCATCCTTCATACCGCTCTTAATGGTTCATGTTAAAATTTAAGGGACTGATTTCTTGTGATGCCAACTTGATTTTTTTAACTACTATTACCTAGAGTTGAACATTGTTTTAAAATGTAGTTAATATGCAATGGTGATCTAGGAATATGTACACACATATGCTAACATATTGTCTCACATATATTATGAAACTTCAAACTGGATTGAGTACAAATTGAATTAGCAATCCAAGAACAATATTTATCTTTCATCATTAGTTCTATGGCCTGCTAATAAGGCTTAATTTAGGAAATTATCATAGGCAGTATGTTTTTAGCTTCACAACAGGTCAGATTGCTTTTAAAGGGGACATATAAAATCAGCTGTGTTGTCAAGGGTGGCTTTTTGAGTTCTTGCGAGACGCTTTGTTTTTTTTTATGTGATATATCTTTATATTATTTTTAAATGCTTAGAATAGTATGCGATTACAGCTGTCATCTCAAAATACTAGGATCTTTGATACAAATCAGGTGAACATTTCAATCTACGCATAATTTTCCATCCTGAAAAACTTGTAGTATTTCCCTAGTTAGTCATTTTGGTCTTATTCCTTCCACACAATTGTACTAATTTCACACTGCTCTTTCTTATTTATACATGATCATAGGAAGTGTATCTGAATCTAATTCATAGCTGAGTGATATCACGTGTTTTCTGGAAATTTAATCCATCAGGGAAAATCTCTGTTTTAATCGTCTTTCAAAATTGGAATCTGAGGAAATCTTTAAATATCTGTGTGTTTGCTTTATCGAGCAGCTCAAATGGGCTGTGTTTCTTCCATTACCACTTTCAAACACTTTCTGTCAAACGTCCCTTCCAGATTCTTTACGGACATCTTGGGGATATGCTGCAGCAATCTCATTTGACACATGCACTGCCTGTCTGAACCTCTTCCCTTTTCCCATAATGTATAGGCCTGTAGCTGGGAAAATCTCAGGTAGGGAAGAGGAGTGAATTGATATGATTATTTCCCTCTGTGCTCTACCTCCAAGCTAAGCTCCTTGGATTTGGGCAGTTTTGAGGAAGACATTTTTTGAGGTAAGTGGGCTACTTCTTCTTGGTAGGGAGGTAGCCTAGAACGAACAGGGTCACATTTATCCCATTTGCCTTTCATATATAGGAGAAACCCCCATTCTTCAATTGGAAGGAAATGACAAGGTAAATTCTTCCTGGATGCCTAGAGACCACTCTTTCCCCAGCTGAGTTCCCATCCCAACCCGGGCAACAGGGACACAAGATGTACAGTCATTAAGCAAGCTGTCAGAGCTACTTCACAAATCAGGGCGGAGCACTCTGGCTTCACTTCACCATCACTGGGTTTTGAGAAATTTACAAATACGTGAAAATAGTTCAAACCTTGGAGGAGGAAACAAGCAAAAGAAATAGGTATCATGGGGGGGGGGGAAGGCTACCTACTTTTCTAGAGTAATTCAGAAAGAAAAGTAGGTTTTTCAACACAGACTTCACTCCACAGAGCCAGGCTCTGGCCAACAGCAGCAGCTTCCAATCTCTCACTTTTTTCATTAATTACAGTTTATTCACTTTGCATCCCAGCTGTAGCCCCTTCCTTATCACCTCCGAATCTCACCCTCCCTCATCTCCTCCCATGCCCTCTCCAAGTCCACTGATAGGGGAGGTCCTGTCCCCCTTTTTGCTGACCCCAGCCTATTAGGTCTCATCAGGAGTGGCTGCATTATCTTCCTCTGTGGCCTCATAACACTGCTTCCTCCTCAGGGGTGATCAAAGAGCCAGCCACTGAGTTCATGTCAGAGACTGTCCCTGTTCCCATTACTAGGGAACTTGAAGACTGAGCTGCCATGGGCTACATCTGTATTATTGCCATAAATGGTCCTTGTTTGGGGTATCAGTCTCAGAAAAGACCCCTTTACCCGGATTTTTTGGTTCTGTTGCTCTCCTTCTGGGAACTCCTGTTCCCTCCAGGTCTTCCTATCTCCCCCTTCTTTCATAAGATTCCCT
>CM053766.1:57245940-57268252 GCA_028658305.1 Pachyuromys duprasi
CATTGTGTAAATGTACCACAATTTCTGTATCCATTCCTCAGTTGAGGGACATCTGGGTTGTTTCCATATTCTGACTATTATGAATAAAGCTGCTATGAATATGATTGAGCAAATGTCCTTGTTGTATACTTGAGCGTATTTTGGAGCGTATTTTGCCTAAGAGTAGTATAGCTGGATATTGAGGTAGCACCATTCCTAATTTTCTGAAAAAGAGCCAGATTGACTTCCAAAGTGGTTGTACAAGTTTATATTCCCACCAGCAATTGAGGAAGGTTCCCCTTTCTCCACATCTTCTCCAGCATGTATTGTCACTTGAGTTTTTGATCTTAGTCATTGCTATGGGTGTAAGGTGAAACCTCAGGGTCATTTTGATTTGCATTTTGCTGGTGAAAAGGGATATTGAGCATCTCTTTTTTTTTAAGATTTATTTATTATTTATACAACATTCTGCCTGCACACCAGATCTTACTATAGATGGTTATAAGCCACCATGTGGTTGCTGGGAATTGAACTCAGGACCTTTGGAAGAACAGCAAGTGTTCTTAACTTCTGAGCCATCTCTCCAGCCCTGAGCATTTCTTTAAGTGTTCTTCTATTGAGAATTTTCTGTTTAGCTCTGTACCCCATTTTTTAATTGGATTATTTGACTTGTTGCTTTTTTAACTTCTTCAGTTCTTAACATATTATTCTGGATAGAAACTTTTCTTGTGCCCAAGTCTCCAAACAAGAATTTGCTTATTCATGTTATTGGCTAATTTGACATAAATACATATCATAGATAAATAAAATATTTGAAACAAAAATTATCTGATCCTAAGAGAAATGTAGTCTGTTCAAGTGTGTTGCATTTGTAACATGTTCGCAGTTGCATTGCCCAGCTAAGTCTAGAGATAAAGTGCCCCATGTATTGAAAAATATATATAAAGTGCTGCTTGGTTTACAACCCATGTGCTACAACGTTTCTATCACCAATGATCGATTCGCTCTAGATTTTAATTATTCTGAAATTCCTTTAGGTCAATGCTATTACAGTGAAAATGTCTGAAACTTCTCTGCTCACTTCTTTTGGAGTTATGAATTCTTCATCACCTTTTTTATATTTTTAAAATTTTTTCGTACATGAGTGCTGTATTTTATTATGTACCCCACATTCTATCCCCCCGAACTCCTCCATGCACTCTTACTTCTTAACCCCATTGCCTGTTCTTTAATTATTATTGAACATTGTTCTTTCCTTTTATACATAGAAGCAAATGCATACATAGTATATGTTCATAAGTATCTCATGAAATAATCTAATATTACATGTATTTCTAAATTAACCTATCTATTGCATAAAATATTAAACTTTACTAGATGCTAAGACTGAGACCTAAAGAATTCAATTTTTCATTTGTAAACTATGATAATATGAAAATAAAAATACAAAATGTTGGCATAATGAAAATAAATTATAAATATATAATTACAAAAATAACAAATTTATAACACTAAATGAATTATATGTTGAGTAACAAAATGCTCTGAATCTATACTACTCATCAACCTTTTTATAGTTAAGATATGACATTAGAAATATGAAATAATTTTGGTGAATTAGTCTCCTGAAATGTCTCCATGGCCTATTCTGCTCTATGATTGGATTAAGCTGGTGTGTTGACCAATAAGACAGTTTAAGTCATTCTATTATGTATGTCTCATTGACATGCAGAAAAATTTCATAATCTATAACTATTTTATATGCATTGGCATAAAGACCCCAAATTAGCAATTGGAGCTAGAAGTCTGCTAAACAAATAATAGCTCTCTAACCAAAGTTTTAGACTCATGGCTCATCTCACAAGTCCAAAACCTATAAAGTTTCCTGAACTAATTGAAAGGAAAATATGACACAATCTCTTCACCATTCCATCCCAGCACAATGACAGCGACAATCTCTAACTCTGGCATTGTTCATATTCACTTGTCCTATTTGCCCTTTTGGGCATTTGCTGATCCTAGTTCAATGTTATTTCAGATCTTGTTATTTTCTACACCTCACTATGAAGATGGCTTTCCTTTCTACCTTCTGGGCTGAGTAGTGTTAGTGCACTATTAGTTTAGATTGCAGAGTTTGCACAGAACCTTCTATTGGCTACAGAATCTCTAGACAACAATAAACTTCTCACCCTTTTCCCTAAATTTTCTACTTTTAGAACCAGAGAAACTTCTAGGTCTGTTGTGAGACAGAAAATTTAAATTATAAAGACAGCTAGTTAGATCTGGTAGGATTCCAGAAATCAAGAGTTCCCTGGTATGTATGAGATTTCTTGAAAGACTCTTGTCTGGTGTAAAAGGTTGTGAATGTGTTTAGCTGTAGTTACTCAAAGTACTTATTGATAGAGGGAAAGGAAAAAGATATGGCATTTCAAAGCCACTGTGACATTGATAACACAGACAAGATACCTCACAGAGTTCAAGATATGGGGCTGGTGTTCAAAATTAGATGCTGAATAATGAAACCTTAGGCAAACTGTCAAGGCAAAGGTGTCAGTTACTGATGGGACAAGATTAAGAGTGTCTCATTACTTTATCATAGGAAGATGTACAGTCTGTTAAAATTTAATGTGTACAAATCCATGAAACTGACCATGGTGAAGACAGTTAACAAGTTTGTTGGCGTGGGACTGACCTCTCCGCTTGGGTTATTGCTCTTGTCCTGTCCTGGCTCTGTCCTGATCAAGCCACTGATCTACTTTCTGTCATTGTGAAGTCTTTTATGTCCTTTAGAATCTGGGCCTCGTCCCACAGCTGCAGGAAAGGAGCTTGGAAGATAAGGTGAGAGCATAGATCCAGCCAACACCTCGGCTGCAGCTTGCAAACCATGGACCAGAGCAGCTGTTCCCACCCTCTGGGTCGCAAGCCCTTTGGCAGTTAGAAAACCCTTTCACAGGAGTCACACATCTGACATCCCACATATCAGGTATTAACATTACGGTTCATAGCAGCAGCAAAATTCCAGTTATGGTGTAGCAATGAAATGATTTTACGATTGAGGGTCACCACAACATGAGGAAATGTAATAAAGGGTCACAGCATCAGGAAGGTTGAGAACCACTGGAATAAAGCCTCCATCTACTCTGTGCTCATGTGTATGACCTGCAGAACCTCTTAGATAAATGCTTGTTGCATAGTTACTAATTTTCTAGCAATTTTATGCTGCAATAGGAAAATGACTTTGTGAAAGCAGTGAGCCTTCAAGAGATACCATTTTTGAATGTTGTAGACACCTGTGTTATATTCTAACGAGAGGCTTTTCTCAACGGCCTAATATTTTGTAATCGCTTTCCTGACTATAGCTAAACATTGCATCTTAAGGCCTTTTTGATAATGACATCGGTTTGCTGTGTTGCTATGGCTGCCTTTCATTAGTCACAGGATTCCTGTACTGCATGTGATCATTGTGAGGGGCGATCACTCCTTTACATACAGTAGGCAAGGAAAATGAATGACTAGCAGTTGCTTTTGAAGCCTGGCACTGGGAATGGAAGAATGATGGGTAACAAATCTCTCTTCTCTCTGTTTTCATCACTTTTCCCTCTTTTGTTGCTTTCCTCTTAAGAACTGGATGAAACTGAAAATATAAGAAGAAGCAAAAAAAAAAATCAGTAAGACACACTTGGCAGTTTTAATTGACAGCTCCCATCTCAAGTGTGTCTTATATTTCCATATGCATGTGTGACCAAGCAGGGTCACACTCTTCTACTAACCTAGAGAATGATGTCCCTTACCTTATAATATCATGTCACAATATAAATGCTGCTATTGTGTGGTTGTTTTGCTACTTTATATGATTCTTTCTCATATATATGTATGTATTTATAATATTCTTATAATCTACTTCCAAATCAACTGTTTGAGGCCTAATGTTCCTCCAGCATCATTTGCCATAAACATCAGTGTAAGTCATTGAAATTCTGTGAACAACAGTGTTTGACTTCTTAAAATGAAGAGCTACACAGTGTCCAAGTGGGTTCCCTAGTTAGGGGAACAGGGGCTGTCTCTGACATGAACTCAGTGACTGGCTCTTTTTTTAATTAACTTTTTATCTTTAACATTAATTACAGTTTATTCACTTTGTATCCCAGCTGTAGTCCGCCTCCTCATTCCCTCCCAACCCCACCCTTCCTCTCTCATCTTCTCTCATGCCCCTCTCCTATCCGTGGACTTGGAAAGTGCTGGTTCTTTGATCACCTCCCTTGCCTGCCCGCCCCCCCCAGCCCAGTGGGAAGCAGCCTTACCAGGGCACAGAGGAGGACAATGCAGCCAGTTCTGATGAGACCTGATAGGCTAGGGTCAGAGAGAAGGGGAGGTCCCTGTTCTGGCTTAATTGGGCTCTTGCACATAGGTGGTACACATAAACTCACACAAGTGCACACAAATATATATAAAGTAAGAAATTAGGTAATTAAATAAATAAATAAATAAATTTTAAATGATTGAAAGTAAAATAATGGAAAACTATATGCCTTACTTACAGAAACAACAAACTTGAGTAGGCATACTAAACAATCCAAATGGAATTGCAAAATCCATTTAACTCACATTACTAAGAATAGATGAAAACATATCAATAATGATAAGTTATGGTTCAGGAAGAAAATATAGCAATTTTAGGCTTGTTTATACCTCATGTCTTTAAAAATAAAGCAGAAACTCAACAAAATTAAAAGCAAAATAAAGAAAACCATTACTTCAGTGTGATTTTTTTCCTTTTTTATAATAAATCTGTAAATTCTAATAAACACTACCATACACATTGCAGCATGAAGAAGCTGATGTGGTCTCCTGAGTAGCTCGGGCTTCTCAAGCATGCTCTTATGCAACATGGCATGCTGTTGTGGTTTGAATATGCCTACCCCCAATTCGGATTCGTGTGTTGAAAACTTAATCCCAGAATTTATGTTAGTGGGAGGCTAAGTCCTTGTGTGGTAATTAAGAGTAAGTGAGGTGGTGAGCATGCGGGTCCTGCGACAGCATCTTTGTGTGGCTTTGAAGGAAAAAGGGAAGAGACTCATGCTAGCATTTTCCTTTCTCTCTATGTGACATGTTCTGCCACGTTTTGATGTAGCAAGAAGCCCTCGGTAGAGGCGGGTACCATGCCCTTCAATTTGTCAGAATTAATAACCGCATAAATAACCATCTGACCTTTACATATCACCCAGTTTGTAATATTCAGCTATAGCAACAGAAAAGTGACTAAGACACACTTCTGAGGAGAAAATCACTACTGTGCGCTGACTGCAGCCAAGACTATTTGAATCAAATTTAGGTGCTCTGTGTGGACACTTTCAGAGACCATTATAGAAGAACTAAATAGAGAGAAAGACAATGAAAGACAGAAAGAGGAAGGGCAAGAGTGGAGAGAGAGCTGTTACTAGAACGCAAATGAAGAAGGTAGAGGAAAGAGAAATGCTTACTTGGGACACACACATTGGCCTTCGTCATTTTCAATATTATGTTTATAGCTGTCCTACTAGGTTTGTGGTCTAGGGAAATGTTCAAGACAAATACGCGCTGCTAATTTCAGTAGGCCAATTATTTTTGCCAAGCTAAATACAAGTTCTCCCACAGTGCCTTACCAGTTTGGAGTCTATGAGCACCATGTAAATTTAGGTTTAGCTGCTCAGTTCTGAAGGAGAAAAGAGAAGGAATGCTGTTAAGTGAGTGTCGATCACCCAGTGTCTGAAGATTAGCACTGCTATTCCTCTTTCTTCTCCTCATCCATTCAGTGGGGTCATGGCCTTCCAGCTAAAGACTGTTTTCCAGATTGTAAGGTGCAGTCACATGATTAAATTCTAATTAATGCAAAATGAGCAGGAGTGATGCCTAACTTCGAAATTGCATTTTTTTTTAATGGAAAGAGATGTGTCCCTCATTAGTCCTCTACCCAGCAGATACAATGCAAATAAGAAGACCAGAGTTGAAGAAATCGTTTTGAACAGAGAAGTAAAGATTGTTTTCAGAGCTCTGACTTTTGCCTTGCAGATTTTCAGCTTGGATTTTAGGGGACACAGAAATAAGACACCTTTTTTAAAGCCATTCTTGTGGGATTCTATAACTACAGCTTTTGAAGCCTGGTTCATTTTGACGTGACTGCTCAGATTGCCATAATAGGACCTAATATGAATGTCATTGGCTTAATAGTTAGAAAGTAAAAAAAAATAGTTAGAAAGTATTGCTTTTAGAAGCTGTAAAAGTTAGGGATTTTGGTCATTGTGGTGGAAAACAAGTCCATGAAAACTGTTCCCTTCTGCTGTCTTAGAAGTTAGAACATGCATGCATTAACCAGTGGCTATAGCGGTCTTGATGGAAAACCACAGATGCTCATGTGTATTGGCTTCCCTGAGAATGCCAGTAAATATTTCAAGAGTCTCGAACTAGAACATGTAGAAGTGTAAACTGACCATAATATATATATATATATATATATATATTAGGAAGTTAACTGCCCTTTGTGTGGAACTGGTAATCTAAAAGCATAGGCAGCCTGTTAAATTAGAGATGAATGGTATTTGTAAGTTAATTATTTCTCCCAAAACCTCAAACAGAGCTAAGAAGTGGCTGTAGAGCAGCAGCAGGTCCTGGACTGCATCTGTAGAGCTCTGCCGTGCATGTCTTCAGAAGTGCTGCCTGGGGGTTAGTGAGTCCCGGCCGGAAGCAGCCATTGTGTGTCACCGGTCATCCCTGCTGATTTGATGACCTCAGATAGGACCATGGAAAAATCAGAATGAGCAGAGGGACAAGTCGATTTAAACAGTAAATAAAACAAAGCAAAAACTTCAGGCTAGATAACAATCTTGGCTTCTTATAAACAAAACTAGAAAGCTTTATGCAAGTTCTGGGGCTTTGAAATCAGGCCCTCACTCTGTGCAGCCAGCAAGTGATTTGCTCTTCCCAGCCATCTTTTTGGGCCATTTTTAAGTTGCCACAGCCCTCTACACCATAGCTGTATCCATCTAACGGAGAGAATTGCAAATTAGTCAAGACTCTAAACTTTGAGAGTAATTAATTTATTTGCAAAGAGATAAACGTGTGCAATGATGGATTGTCTTGTCCTACCCTTATTCATCTCAGAAACAACTTTTAGCTGAGACCATCGGATCACAAGAAATGAACTTACACATTCAAAGGCTTAGGACAAGGAGATGTAAGCAGAAAGGTTTTTTGTTAGATGTTGCCTTTAAAGAAACAGCTTTGTCTTTTCTTCTTTCTCTTTTCTGTTGAATAACATGCTGATATGAGGGTAGAACTGATGGACCTGTTTGCTTCTGTGAGTTAACTCCAGAGCCCCAAGCTGGAATAACAGTTCAAATGGAGGACCTACCATCGTGGGCACATGTATTTAAAAATTAAATATCAGCTAAAACTCTAACAGATAGATTATGTCCTGTCTTGTCAAATATACCATTAAATAACCTTGGAAGCCAAGTCTGAGTGTCAAATCCTTGGAGTTCTTTGAGTAAAAGTTAAGAATATGATGAAGTCATAAATTGGTAGTGGTCTGGCTCTGACTGGCAAGCCGCAATCGTCACATCCTAAAGCGATTCTCCATAAAGTTCAAGGGGGTTCATGCCTATCTAACCTCGCTCACGTGTCAATGCATACGCAGACAGCGCCACTTTAATATCCATAATGCTAAGCCTAAGGATATTCAAATAAGTAGCCCAATCCACCCAGGGAGAGAGGTATGCTCAGGCCCTGGAAATAGAGTCAGGACCACATAAACCATATATTCTGAACTTGGAGTTCCTAGCACATGATCTAGAATGTGGGGGAGAATTCATGGCAGACCTATAATCTCAGGCTTGAAGTCTGTTTTGTGGAGAGTATGTATAGCCAGGTGAAAGTGAGGACTCTTGGAGGTTAAAGCCAGCTACAGGAATTTTCTTCTTGGCCTTTGCAAGGACATCTTCCAACCGGTAAGACCTATAATATTGCAGCATGGTAATTCCACTTCACTTTGATCTGCACAATAGTAAAATCAGCATTATGCCCGTGCCTCAAAACAAAGTAAAGGACCTTAATCCTGGGTATTTCCTGTGATGAAAATGCTTAGCCCACTTTTGAAGCAGTTTAAATACTTTCTTCTAAATATGTATTTTGGGCATTTTTGTTTAGTCTGTTTATGAATGAACTGACTGGAGTGTACACCTATACTTAATGTGCTTCTCGGCATCCATATGTTTTCAATCTGAAGTGTTGATTGTTCTTCATAGAGGATATGGATACTTCAGTCTTTGAGAATGCCGTATGACTTAATGCAGTTATCCTTTAGGGAAAACAAGTTGCATTCATTCACTTGCACTTCCTCATCTAATGACCACTGTGACCACATCCTGAAATCTTCAGCTATACACCTATTAAAGTTGATTGGTCCTAAAAGACATAAAACCCATGGCCTTGACTTCTCTGGATTTGAACCAGTTCAATAAAGGGTCAGATACTGAACTCTTTCTAAGGGTCATGAGTTATACCATGCTTCCTGAATAAAATAAATTAACCTACTTAATAACATAAACTTCTCTGAGAGGTAAATATAGGAATAGGAAACCCTGACCACAAGCCATAAAAAAACTAAACTCCTAACTTCTTCATAGTTAAACTCAATTTCTATCTATGTCTACCCCTTATTCTGTAACTTGAATGAATCTTAATCTCACTTGCATTAAAGATGCCAACCTTTTTTTTTTCTCAATTTTTCCCAAATTGTCATCTAAATATTGGAGGACTTCATGAGTGTCAGAGACAGACATTGAAAGCACAGGTTTCCCTCCTCTGTCTTACAGCCATGTGACTTTATTCCAGACAGCCACTCTTCACGCTCAAGATCCATGTCACCAAATGTGCCAGCCAATATCCGCATGTGACTACTTAATACTAAAGACGTGGAGAGTCAGTCAAAAGCATAGGGCACACTGAATCCCAAAGGTTTAATACCAAAGAGCTCCTCACTTTTATTTAACTGTTTGTATGCTGACATGATTCTTATGGCATATTTGATTAAATAAAATACAATGTTAAAATCAATTTCACAAGTTTGTTTTCAGTGTTTTAATAGTAGAACCACTGAGATTACATTCCAAGCTTTGAGGAACTGGAACAGGAAATTAATGTTCCATTTCTTACCACCAGGAAGACATCAATTTCTGCTACATATAAACAAAGACAGTACATGAACTTAAAAAGAAAGAAAGAAAGGTGAGCACTTTCTGGGCTCAACAAAGATGGTAGAATTTATTTGTTTTAGGATTTGATGCTATTTCAGCTGTTTGATTTTCAAAAGGAAAGTTATTTGAAGTTTTCTAAGCAGAGGTGTATAAAGTTTTATAAAGTGCTTTAAATTCCTGGGCATACCTGTCTCAGCAGGAAGCCCAAATCAAGGTTAACCAAGACACTCTCCAACAGAACAAGAATCAGAGACAATGAGGAGAAAATAGCACCAAGAGAGTAAGTTAGGCCTGCTTGACTCTTAGAAGGAAAATTTTAGAGCCTTGGAAAAAATTTCAGGAAATAATTGGTTCTCCACAATCAATTGTGTTAGAACTTGGAAATTAGGGTGGAAGGGAAGCAGGCAAGAGGACGCTGAGGAAGAGAAACTTCAGGTGTTTCCCTCTGTGTCGTGCTAAGGCTGTCAGAATAAAGAAAAGGGCAAAGGTTTTAGAACATGCAGTTAGTTAAACTCAAACAGTGGGAAGACTGAAAATGGCAGCAGCAAGAATACCTGTACAGTAGTCACACCCATAGTCAGCTGAGAGAGTGAAAAGACACTTCATGCCTTGGAAGCGTCTTCAACGGGGCAAGAAGTCCTAGCTGAAAGATTCTTCCCATAGAGGTCAAGGCAGAGGAAGTAAGAGGACTGATATCACTATAGCTACAAGAGAACAGTCATCAAGATTGAGGCAAGGAAACCCACCCACGCTGGACATCATTATCAATGATGACAACCACAATCTAGGGACATAGGCAAAAACTCAAATGTCTAAGTGTTAATGAAACACAGGAAAAAAAATAACAGTAAATGGTAAAGGTCTTAAAGTCGATAAACAAACAAAGTAGCTCAACAAAGTAGCCAGATGCAAAATTAACACACAAAATCAGTAAGAGAAAGGGAATCAAACATCAGTCTTACCCAGCTGTGCACCCTATAAGCTGTACACAGTAAACAACTGGCATGGCAAGATATGTTCAGTGGCGCAATATTGGCACAAATGTTATATGAGTAACCAGTAACTTTCTGCTTGAATTCAAAGTCCACACTTGGTATTATTTTCTGGGCCCCAAAGTCCTGATATCCTAATTGTCTGAGAAAGTCCCAGACTGATTTCCAAAGTGGTTGTACAAGTTTGCATTCCCACCAGCAATGAAGAGGGTTCCCCTTTCTCCACAACCTCTCCAGCATGTCTTGTCACTTGAGTTTTTGATCTTAGCCATTTTGATGAGTGAAAGATGAAATCTCAGGGTCTTTTTGATCTGCATTTTTCTAATAGCGAAGGATGTTGATCATTTCTTTAAGTGTTTCTCTGCCATTTGATATTCCTCTATTGAGAATTTTCTGTTTAGCTCTGTACCCTATTTTTTAATTGGATTACTTGAATTGTTGTTGAACATTTGGGTTCTTTATATATTCTGGATATTAGCCCTCTCTCAGATGTAGGTTTAGTGCTACCTTAGGATCCAGCTATACCACTCCTAGGCACATATCCAAAATATGTTCAAGTATACAAGGACATTTGCTCACCCATGTTTGTAACAGCTTTATTTGTAATAGCCAGAAGCTGGAAACAATCCAGATGTCCCTCAACTGAGGAATGGATACAGAAATTGTGTTACATTTACATAATGGAATACTACTCAGCAATTAAAAACAAGGAAATCATTTATAGGCAAATGGTGGTAACTAGAAAAGATCATCCTGAGTGAGGTATCCAAGAAGCAGAAAGACACACATTGTAATTACTCACTTATAAGTGGATATTAAACATATAATATAGGATAATCACACTAAAATCTATACACCTAAAGAAGCTGAGCAAGAACGAGGACCCTGGATAAGAGGATCAATCCTCACTCAGAAAGACAAATGGGATGGACACTGGAAGAGGAAGAAAACAGGGAACATGACAGGAGTCTACCACAGAGAGACTCTGCAAGACTCTACCCTGTGGGCTGTCAAAACAGATGCTGAGACTCATAGCCAAACTTTGGGCAGAGGGCAGGTAATCTTATGAAAGAAGGGAGAGATAGAAAGATCTGTAGGAGTGCCATAAGGAGAGAAAAAAAATATGGGCACAGGGATCTTTTCTGAGACTGATACTCCAACCAAGGATAATTCATGGAGATAATTAGAATCCCTATACAGATGCAGCCCATGGAAGCTCAGTGTCTAAGGGGTACCATAGTAAGGGGAACAGGGACTGTCTCTGACCTGAACTCAGTGGCCTGCTCTTTGATCACCTCACCCTGATGGAGGAGCAGCTTTACCAGGTCACAGAGGAAGACAATGCAGTCACTCTTGATGAGATCTGACAGACTAGGATCAGATGAAAGGGGAAGGAAGACCTTCCCTATCAGTGGACTCGGGGTGGGGCATGGGTGGAGAAGAGGAAGGGAAGGTGAGATTGGAAGGGGATGAGGGAGAGTGCTATAGTTGGGATACAAAGTGAATAAACTGTAATTAATTAAAAAGAAATAAATTTAAATTTTTTAAAAAGTTTTTATATCTTTGTCATTGGCCATAGAGGAAGATTAATACAATTATTCCCCTAAGTGAATATAGTATTAAACTGTCCCTTACTTTCTTATTTTTCTACCTACAGATTAGTATATCTTTCTGCTCTCATCAGAGAAGCTTCTGTTTTGCAGTAAGTGGCATTTAATACAGAGACTTACAACTGGCAAACATATAAAGAATGTGAGATTGTAGGGTGTTCGACTCTAAAGATCTGTATCACATTCTATCTCTGTAAGGCTCCAGGTTCATCATGGTAGAGGGATTCGAAAGATTGTAAATCAGAAGTAGTAGATATTTTCTTTTAAACGATATTTGCACAATATTACGGATACATCACATACATGAGCTGCAGTGACTGCACAAGAACTACACAAGATCAAGGCAGCCACAATCTCAGGGCATATGAAGTTTCTCCTCTGGCTGAGAAGCTAATGGCAACTGGTGCCTGCTGGGGAAGAGATTGTCAGTATTCTTTAAAAACCTGGGCCCTAAGAGGTTGCTCATGCTCTACCAGATGGTCTGCATTCATGAACATGTAGGCAGCTCTAAGTAGATTGACAAGATTTAAACAAAACAAAACAGCATATGAGGTTGCAAAGGAAAATTGGTGGAGGCATAGGAAAAATAGGGGGTAGGGCTTGGAGGGTAGGTTTGATCAAAGCACAACATATACATAAATAAAATTCTTAAAAAATAAAAATGTATCACAAAGCAATATTCACTTGATAAATAAAACAATTGTGGGCTGGGGAAGTGGCTCAGTGGGCAGAGTGCTTGCAAGTGAGCATGAACACTTGAATTTAGCCCTCCAGAACCTACCTAACCATCTGGACATGGTGGCACAAGCCTACAGTCTTAGTGCTAGGTCAAGGGGATCCATGGGTCTTGATGCTAGCCAAACCAGTGAATTCCAGGTTCACCAAGGGACTGTATTTCAATAAAGAAGGTGGAGGACATGGCTTGGTGGTTAGTGGGGTGAATAGTGTCCCCTGCTCTTTCAGAAGACCAAAGTTCTACTTCCAGCTGCACATACAGTGAGCAGCTCACAGCCACCTCTAAATCTACCTTCATGAGAATTGGACATCATTGGCCTCTGTGGACATCTGTACTAGCAAACCCATACCACATCTAATAGGATTAAAATTAATAAACAGAAGGTAAGGTGTGGAGTGATTGAGAAAGATCTAGCATTGACCCCAGTCCTTCCTCTTCATGTGCACATGTAGGTACACACATCCATATATATGTGCACATGTATATACAAACACAGGCACACACATGCAAACAAGGAGATAAAGATGTGTGGGCCAAATCACAGGTACTGAAGAAGCAATAAGGAGAGATACATGACTGATGCTTGTCTGTAGGGAACTACAATCACTTGGGAAGACAATAAATAGTCCCTTAGACACAGAGTAGTGTGTCTTATAGGAATATCTTACCAGAGTAGCTAATTTGGGTTTTAAAGATTAGGTACCCTAGTAAGGGGAACAGGGACTATTTTTGTCATGAACTCAATGGCTGGCTTTTTGACCCTCCCTCCTCCCCCGAGGGAGGAGCAGCCTTGCTAGACCCCAGAAGAGGACATTGCACCAGCCCTGAAGAGACCTGATAAGCTAGGGTCAGATGGAAGGGGAGGAGGTCCTCCCGTATCAGTGGACTTGGAAAGGGGCAGGGAGGAGATGAGGGAGGGATGGGTCAGCTAACTGTGTAATGGCAAAGTCTACGAGAACTCCTAGCTCTTTCAACACAGCTGCCCTAGGTCTGGAAACAATATCAGAGGAGGGTTTGGATTTCTCTGCTCTCAAGGGTTATACTCTTAAGAGGTGAATGAAAAGGGCACATCAAAAATACAGTCCCATCAAAGGCAAACTGAATCTTGGCTCAGCTGGAGACAGAGCTACATAGAAACTGTGTCCCTAAAACCAATTGCTGTGAAATAGAAAGGCCATTTTCCAATTTCAGGACCGTTTATTGGATTGATTCTGAAATCTAAAAATTAGAGGGAATATAAAGCTGAATTTGAATGGGTCCTAGTGTATTTTATGAATAGACACTCAGCAGCCATCTTGGAAGTTGCCAGATTACCGAAAGTTTACTTATCTCAGACAATATTGTCCTGCCAAAATTTCCAAACTGGGATATGATCTTGCCATAGTTATTTTGTAAGAAGAGAACATGAAAGGGTTTTTTCTAATGATATTCACAAATTAAATATTTTATTTCCTATAATATCTATGGATTTTTACACACAGTGAAAAATAATATCACTCTGATGTTCAATACCACATCCAAAGCTGTTGGCTTTATATGCTATGTATAAATATAGCAAAGAATGTTGGAATAGAATAACTTTGCAGATTCTGGAAAGTACAAATGGAAAATACAAGTTGGTTTTAAGAGCTATTTGGCACTACTCAGTAATACTAATAAGCCACATAAAATTGAAAAGCTAACATTAAAAGTATTTTTTAATTTGAAAATTACATTTTGATATTTGATATAGTTAAAATAAATGAATTTGTTCTCACGGAGTACTTTTGGCAAATAATTCAATCCATCCTTCTGTAAAATATTATTTCTGCCAGTCATAAAGTCTGCCCTTCCAGAAAAAGCATATATGTGTGTGTTTATATAATGTTCTGCTCCTCAAAGCAACACAAGCAGTGCACATACAAGCCTGGATTTTAATATACATATTAATTTTAATACATGATTTTAATATGTGTATTAAAATCCAGGCTATTTTCCCCATTACATAAATTTTGAACTGCTTGTAAGATAGAATCTACATGACACACACACATATGTATCCCTAAGGTTATAATAAATCATTGTAAAACTTCCACAACCAAATCGATGTATAGGAAGGTAATTATGGGTATATATTTCCTTATGTAAAATCATGATTTATAAGTTACCGTTTTTAGTGTTTTCTGTAGGCTAATTATAGGAGTCCAATCAAGTTTCTAAGGAATGTTTCCTTAAATTCTCTGTGGCGAATATTCTTGTAAGGCCTTGAAACAAAAGCACTTTCACTAACACCCCATTCACCCACCCATCATCTAAAGCTCAGGAAAGTTTCTTAACATGACTTGGCTGTGGTGTGTGCCATCTCACAGCACATGGGTCTTACCAGTATAAGACGTGCACAAGATCAATCCAAGAAAACTCCAACTTGAAGAGGCCCTACTCCTTGCTAAGGGGCCATTGCTAGCTGCCTAGGGATAAAGTAACTCTTTTATTGAAGTGGCTGTGCATAGACTTCTCATGCCACAGTAGACAGCACACATCTGTGTGCAGATGATCAGCACTACGTGGACACAAGGGATTATTTACATCCAAAAATAAAAAATAAAGAGGGCACAAAATCTGAAGGAAAATGGAATGAAGAGAGGTTGGTGCAAGGTAGCAGTGAATGGATAGGATCAATATACAGTGTACAAATGTATGAAACTATCAAGGAATAAATAAAGAATACTAAGCTAACAAATTTTCAAATGGAAGAAAAAGAAAGAAAGAGGACAGTTGGTTGTCTAAATTGATTATTTGTGTAACCAGCTGCTTAAATTAGAAGCACTAGCACTAAGGAAAAAAAATAAACAAGAACACTTACTTTTGGAAGCATAGTCCAGTTTAGAGAAAATTGAGAACGAGCACAGAGTAAAGTAGAGGGAAATGACATGGCAGTGAGCTTGCTGTCCTGGGCCCAGTCAATAGTTAAATGTACAATGTCCAAATGATTGAGCAAGGCCAAATGGGATACAAACAAATTCTAGGATCAAGACAAAAGAACATAATGGGAAAGACTCAGCGATGGGGTCTTAGCGCTAATCTCTCTAAAGGAAAATTAGGCGGAGGATAAGGAAACAACACTAGCGTCTCAGTTGCAATTGGTGGCTCCAGGGACAGAATTCAACCTTCCTGGAAAAGAAACTGAAAAAGAGTAGCCATACAGATCAGAGTTTCAGGAAGGGCTCTACTAATAAAGAAAAGCAGTCAGAAAATATGAGTCAGAAAAATTTGGGTACAGTCCTTGTTTTATAACATGGAAAGTAGAAAAATTCTTAAGTGCATAAACACGCACGCATGCGTTAACTATCCAGCACCAGTAGCAATGCCAGGGGATTGAAGACAAGATCAACACTAAACCAAAACTTTCTCATCTGTTTTGAATTGCTCCCTCCTCCGCGTGCTTTCCACATAATTGCCAATCCCTATAAAGTCTACCTTTGAAGCATCTTCAGGGACATCTCTTATTTCCCAGACCTCAATGTTACTGTCTTCATAATTCCTCTTTAGACATAGAATGGTCTCCGTTCAATCCATTTTTTTTATTATAACCTTGATGTTTCTTTTCTAAACCACATAGATGACTATGTTACATTCCCCTGAAATAGCTTCATTTCCCATCTGTACTTTTCAACATCATTTCCCGGTCAACTGACATGATAAGTTTTAAACCCATAACAAAAAGTTCTATGAAGATATTCCAAGATTTAAAACCTTAAAAATATTTTGTAGGAAGTGAAAACAAATTTTATAGCATGTTGTTATTTTGAGTCTTGGAAAATTCTGAATAATTATTGGGTAGTTTAAAGAATTCTATTAGTATTTGAGTGTTAACTGGGGTTTCTACTAAACAGCACATTGTTCATTGGGAAAATGGCTATGATTATGCATTCTGTGACAATTATCACCCAAATTAGTAGTGAAAACATATATTGATGAATTGGGAAGTAATTATTTAATCATTTTAATGTAATTATCTACATTGTGATTCTTAAATATTTTTAAAGAAAAGTGAAGCATGACATCGTGAGACAATGTGTACAAAAGAGCACCCCCTCTTTGTCTCTGTCTCTGTTTTCTCCTTCCACCTTCCGTATCTCCCTTCCTCCCTCCTTTCCTTCTCCTCCCTATACCTTCCATTCTCAGTATTTATAAGACTTATTTGCTGCAGTGATATTTTAACTTAGCTTTGGATGATGCATAGAAAAGGCAGAAACTGAGTCAATTCTAGTGTCTCATGTTGAAATACGTGAAGAGTTATGTTTGTAGGTTGTTTGGAGGTGAGCTGGCTGGTCTTATCTTAGAAGCCAAGGAAAATCATTCCCAGTAGTGCATAGCTGACTGGATCAAGATACCAGACAATCAAATAGGAGAGGTATAATGTACCATGATTTCTCCTATATAAAAGTAACAATGTTACTTAAAATGTGCTGTAAGGTTAAAGTATAGAGATAAAATCAAACATCTTTCTGTTCCCAAATCTTCCCCACCCCCATAACCACTCAGTCTTATGTTCTTCTGATACCTCTACATTATCATCAAAAGACAACTGTGTATTGAATTTTCATTATTCACTGGAATAAATAAAGTCAGAAAACAGTGAAGTAAGATGAGAATGCTGAAGAAATGCAACACATGAACTAGATTCCTGTGCCTAGAACACAGGATGAAATAAAAATACTATTTGACTAATAAAAAATGAGATAGTTTCCTGTGAGGATAAAATTTATCACAAAAAAATGCTAAAGCAAGCATTTCGAGAAGGAAGTGATCCCAGGCAAAGCTTAAACTGTGAGAAAGTATGTGGAAAACACACACACACACACACACACACACACACACACACAAAGAAGAAAACAAAGGGAAAAAAACCCTAAATTTATAGGTAAATCTAAGTGAACATCAACTACTTAAAACATTGCTAATGTTTTCTTTCAACATTATGTGAAAAAAAAAGACAAGCATGAAAATATGATGAAAGGGGTAGGGTTAAATTGTTCAAGCTTTTTAAATTATTTAAGAAAAGGGTAAAGTCGACTAAATTTAAGTTTTAAAGATGTTTTAAAGTTTTAAAGTTTTGAAAGTAGCCACTAAATAATGCAACTACAAACTCAAAGCTAATTGATGGCAATGACTTTTAAGAAACTAAAGGAAAGGAAGCAGGAAAGGGTAGGGGACAGACACAGTGGAAGGGCAGTCTATATAAGGTAGTAGATATAAATCCAGATGTGTCATTAAATAGTTGTAGTTGACTCACTGACACATCTAATAAACACTATTGTATAAAAAAGAAACATCTACAACACACAGACACAAAAAAACTTCAACAGAATGGGTAAATGCCCCTCATTTGTAAAAGGTGCATGTGACATCAGTAAAGGTGCTAAGTTATTTGAAGAAAAAGTGGTTTGAAGTAGTCACTGTTGAGAAACAGGTAATAAACTGACCAAAGAAATGAAAGGGAAACGTTAAAGTCCAGACTGAGTGCAGTATCTGTGAATGTGTGAGAATATGACTAGCTTTTATTACTTCTTTTATTTTTTAGATTAAAATATAATTACATCATATTTCCTTCCTTTTCCCCCGTCCAATCATCCCATATATGCCTCCTTTCTCTCTTTCAAATTCATGGCCTTTTTAAAATCAATTTTTGTTACATGCATATGTATATATATATATATATATATATAATGTGAATATATGTATATATTCCTTAATATAGCCTGTTCAGTCTGTCTAATGTTACTTGTATGTATGTTTTTAGGGCTGACCATTTGGTATTGGACAACCAATTGGAATATTCTCCCCTGGGGAAGACTATTCACAACTAAATGTAGCTAATTTAAATTTGAAATTTTAGACTTTGACATCAAATCTTATTCATGCTTCACCCCCTCACACTTTGCCTCCTGAAACAGTATTAGTATACCTTGTAAGAGCAGTACCGAGTCACGCTCGCTATAATGTGCTGAATCTTGGTAGTTTTGAAACCTACTCACTTTCCTCATAGGAAGTTCACTGTTTCTTTATACCTTCCTTGTTAGATATGCCAGCAAATCCCTGCAGACGCTACATGCAGCCACCTTCTCTGAGAATTCTAAAGGATAGGCTTGAGAATTACCACAGACCCAATCATCTACTGTACCAACAGCCCGAGGCTTCCAAGTGTAGTGAGACTGAAACACAACCTAGAGGACACTGGTAAGTACTAAATGAGTTTATATGGCTGGGCCCTATGCCAAGGGCTGGTATCAAACTAACATGGAGAGATGCCAGAGCACACTCTTCCTTTGGCCATGTGAAGACACCAAGAGATGATGGCTTCCTCCATACTGGGAGGAAGAAACCCCACCAGTGTGAAATCATGGGATTTGAAACTCCTGATCTATAATGAAATAAGTTATAGATTTGTCTCCCTTAGTCTGCCCCCAGCATGGCAGCCTAAACAGACTAAGGCAATGGGATAAAATCAACACTCTTCCATATTGGATCCAGATCTTCTCTAGTCAGCTACTTACTAACTAACATGAATGTCTTTCATGTGTACAGCTTACTTCTCTAACTGCACAACTGCCTGACACTCCTCCAACTCCAGCCTTAGGTTATTCTTTCAAGACACCATTCTAATGTCACGTCTTCCAAGAAGTAGTGGAATCTCATGGGTTAATAGTTACATTCAAGTCCCAACTCTGGGACCAGTGAACATGATTTCATTTGAAAATAGACTGTAGCTGTAATTGAGTTAAGATGTATTAGACTGGGCTCTAATTCGATGCCTGGTGCTTGCTGTACAGGGAGGAAATGTTGGATGCAGAAATAGATATTCATGGGAAATGACATGTGATAAGGCAGACACAAATTGGAGCTGTGGTTTCAGAAATCCAGGGACACCGAGAACTGGCAGCAACCACAAGAAATGAAGAGAAAGACGTGGCTGTGTTTTCATTCTGAGCACCACAGAGGTATTCTACCCCACAGACATTTTGATTTTAGAATTTCACTCTTCAGAACAATGAAATAATACACTACTGTTATTTTAAGCTATTCTGTTTTCCTAGGGTTTTTTGACAGCAGCTCTAGGAAACTAATACGATAGCTTTTGTATTATACAAACTGCAGCATTCCTTCTCTTTTTCTAATATTGACAAGATAAAATCATTGTTCCCCATAAGGCCTGGTAATATTTTTCGTTTTACTTTTGGTATGTGTAAGTGTGCAGTACACACGCATTTATGAATGTTCACATGTACAGGGGTATATGTGTAGGGTAGTAAATGAGGACATATATGAGTATGGAAGCCAGAGGTCAGAGTCTGGTGCATTCCTGCCTTGTAAATTGAAGCAAGTCATTTGAGTCCAGTGTTGCTGACTCTGCTTGTCTACCTAGCCAGTCCTTACCCTCAAGTGGTGGGATTATAGGCAAGCCATGACTGCTGTCTGGCATTTGCTTTACGGAAGTCCTAGGGATCTCAAACATGGTCCTCATAAAGAGCTCCCCCAGTTGCTCTGCTTTCCACCTCCTAGACCTTGTGAGTTCTTAAATCACAGAATAAGTGTTTGTTGGTGGTCTGTTATGCTTCATTAACGTTTGTTGATTGCTTTGTTGCTATGAATCGGAGGAGGTGCTGGTGGTGAAAAGAGAGGAAAGACAAGGCAGGCAGTGGTAGCAACAGTCCATCGAAATCAATGAGGGAAACTGCAGTGAGAATTGTGATGGGGATAGTCTAGAAACATCCGGAGACGATATGCAGAAGTGAGTTATGGACCAGTATAGCTCACTGGTGTAGCACACAGTGCCTTGCTTTTAGCTTGCTCTTGTGCTATACAGCACTCTGGCTTTCTTTCAGTAACTGACTATGGACTATAACGCTGCCAGGACCTCCAGTCTCAGTGAGAGTTGATGGCGGATGCTGATGGGGCAACGCTTCCCAGCCCCGCATTTCCAGGAGGGGCACAGACATGGTGGCATTCAACCTCTGGCAAAGCTGCCTTTTTTGCCCTCTTCTTCTTGTGGAAGAAAGTTGTTACAAACTGAGCACCAGAAAAGAGACTTCTTATAAATCAGGCAAATGAGCACAAAGTACCTTACTAAATCTACAGACTGTACACACACACACACATATCCTGAGTGCTGAGGCCAAGTATGGTCTATAGCCCAGCATGGTGATATTTTAGTTATCAAACTATGCATATCATATAAGTAATAACACCTTTTCAGAGTCCAAAACAAGATTGAAACAAATGACAGTGATTCTGCAGCAAAATATATGACTATTTACTTTGGATGAGTCAAGGATGTTAATTTCTGTCAGGGTGAGTCTAGTTTTACTTTCACATAGTGCAGGAAAAAAATTCCAGTCTGAACACTTTGGCTTCCTTTCTCTTGGAAACAGGCAAAAAGTATTTGTTGAAGATAGACAAGCTGCGCTGGCCCTGTCTCTGCCTGTGTCTATCTCTGTGTGTCTGTCTCTCTGGGCTTTTGTCTCACTCTCTGCCTCCCTGCCCCCGGCACCACTTTTATTGACGCTTTAGTCCTGCAGTGTACTCCCAAACCTACTCTGCACAAGACCAGTCATCTGGCAAATGGGACTGAGGGACTGAGCACACAAGACACTGGGACGGCAGAGTGACTCAGCCCCACACCTAGAGACCCGCCAGAGAGCAAAGCTATGGATTCCCGATTTGACACATCACAGCTTACCAATGCTAAGTGACATTAAATGTGTAATTGTTTTTATTTGTAGTTTCTATTTAAAGGCTTTTTATAATTGAATCTGTTAAATTAGTATATTTAGGTCATCAAATGAAAGGCGCCACAACCCCAAAACCATGTATTTTAACATGGAGATGTTTTATTGTGTTGATTCATTTGATATTTTTTGTTTGTTTGTTTTTTCCAAGAGAGGGTTTCTCTGTGTGACCTTAGCTGTCCTGGACTCACTTGGTAGACAAGACCAGCCTTGAACTCACAGACATCCACCTGCCTCTGCGTCCCTGAGTGCTGGGATTAAAGGCGTGCGCCATCACACTTGGCTCATTTTATAATTTTTTTAATCAATGCTCATTTCTTCTCTAGGAACAATTTTTATTCAAAAAGTCCAAATGATGCCAAAATAAATAGTGAAAAGGTTGTCATGTGAACCAATGAAAAACACCGAATTTATTGTGCTACACGGGTTAAAAATTGATCCAATTAATTTGAAAATAAAAACAAACAAACCATGTAATGAAACCTAAATCTCAGCTGACACACAGGGACAGAAATACCCTTTTTAAGAATATGTTTGGAGATCCAAGATGGCTGCCACGAGAGAATACTGTGTCTGAGGAGTAGAAGAGCAGAAACAACGCAGCGACCAGGAGACTGAACTCTGGGACCTAAAACGCCAGCATTGTGAGTGCCAGGTGAGCGGAACTCCTACGGTGAGAAAATCAAGTGGGAAATCCCTAGGGACACCCAGTTATTACCTGGAGAAATCTCCCGGTGACCAGCAGCGCACAGCTCTGATCTGGACCAGCAGCTGCGAGGGGCGCCCGCAGCCGCCATTATAGACTGGATCACACAGTCTCGCAGGCAGTCTGGGGAGGAGCCGGGTGCCGTTTTCACTGAACTGCACCCTATGAGCTCACACTGCACCCGGGTTCTGCTTCAACCCACGGGTGTGCTGCGGGTTCGGAAGGATCATCGGAATCACACCAGACTGAGTGGATTGGGGGACCGTTTTGACCAGTCCGCACACTGCAGGG
>CM053766.1:57268752-57296586 GCA_028658305.1 Pachyuromys duprasi
AAAAAAAATAAATCATGTGTTCTAGGTGTGAAGATTGTGGCGCTTTGGGGGATCAAATGAACTTTTCACAGCATCACCTAAGACCATAAAAAAACACAGATAATCACATTATGATTCCTAACAATAGCAAACTTACAGTTCTGAAGTAGCAATGAAATAATTTTAAGGCTGGGGTCACCACAACATGAGGAACTGTATTGAGGGGTCACAGCATCAAGAAGGTTGAGAACCGCTGGTCTAGGTGAAATTCAGAACACAGAGCCTAAATGCAGGAGCTTTGTGTACACGACTAATTCAAACCACCTTTCTCATTGTTTAAAACTGAATCTGTTAATAAGTAAACACTTGCTTCCTCCCTTCTCTATCCTCTGAATTTTGCTCGAAGGACACTACTTGTATATTCTCCCATCCAATGTAAATTTATTTCATATTTTCAGTTTAAACTGAAGTCAGAAAAGAAAGACCATAAAGAAATATTGAAGAACTAATGAAAAGAAATTCAAGACCTCTTCAGATATGACTTTTAAAAAAATTTTTGTGAGAACAAAGTGAGCCAAGGATTGTTGCAGAGATAACAGTACAGACCAAACACTCATTAACAAAAAATTTGTCATTGTGGGAGTAAATTTGTCATCTCAATTTGGGATGACAGAGTCTCCAAGAGCTTTAACACCCATTGACAATTTGGTCCAAGTGCCCACAGCCCCCTGAGCAGGTGCTCATGTGCTTGTTATGGACTGCTAGTTCCAGTCAGGACAGCCCCTGCTTGTTAGAGACCACCCCGTCTTAGAGCATATTTATTTAAAACTTTTCCTCTTCTTTCCTTCTGCTTTAGGGCATCTACACAGATCCAAAGCCATCTGAGTAGACTACAAATGCAGCCTATCACTTTCTCTCCTGGACCAGATGTTAGGCCAGGTCTATTTAAAGCCAAGGTCCATAGAGAGTCATAAAGATTTATTCAGAGGAAGTACTTTTTTTTCTTTTTCTTTTTATTATATTCTTTATTAATTACACTTTATTCACCTTGTATACCCCTGTAGTTCCCTCCCTCCTCCCGTCCCAATCCCTCCCTTTCTCCCTCTTCTGAACCTGTATCTCTCCCCAAGTCCACTGATAAAGGAGGCCTTCTTTTCCTTCCTTCTGATCCTAGTCAATTAGGTCTCATCAGGAGTGGCTACATTTTCTTCCTCTGTGGCCTGGTAAGGCTGCTCCCCCATCAAGGGAAGGTGATCAAAGAGCAGGCCAATCAGTTCATGTCAGAGGCAGTTCATGTTCCCATTACTATGGAACCCACTTGGACACTGAACTGCCATGGGCTACATATGTACAGTGGTCCTAGGTTATCTCTATGCATGGTACTTGGTTGGAGTATCAGTCTCAGGAAAGACCCCTGTGCTCAGAATTTTTGGTTCTGTTGCTCTCCTTGTGGAGTTCCTGTCCTCTCCAGATCTTACTATTTCCCACTTCTTTCATAAGAATCCCTGCACTCTGCCCAAGTGTTGGCCATAAGTCTCAGCATCTGCTTTGATAGTCTGCAGGGCAAAGCCTTTCCGAGGTCCACAGAGGGAGTTCTGAGTCAGACTAGAGCTTAAGATGGAGTTGGAGAAAAGACAATCTTCATAATATTTAATACATTATTAGCCTCCTAAAATTTTTATTTTAACAGTTATCATTTCACTTCTGCCTTGTAAAAATGAAGAGTTCATTGTCATGATCTCCCAGTGTCTGGCTCCTCTGCCTAGAATAGTGGTTTCAACATTCTTAATGCTGCGACCCTTTAACAGAGTTCCTCATGTTGTGGTGACCCCACCCAGAAAATTATGTTCAGTGCTACCTCATAACTATAATTTTGCTACTGTTATGAATTGTAATGCAAATATCTGATATCCAGGATATCTAACATGTGAACCCTGTGAAAGAGTCATTTGACCACCTGAGGGAGTTGTGACCCACAAGTTGAGAACCTCTGGCCTAAGGTACTGAAAAGGGTGTCATTCACCAACACACATTCTCCATATGTGTCTAAAAGGGCCAGAGGAAAGCACATAGACTTGCCTGGAATAATACAAGGGTTGAATGCAGCCCCACACTGTATTCATAGCTGCCATTGGTGGGCTCTGGGACTCAGGGTTAGGTACACAGTGAAAACACTGTTCCTCCATAGTATTTTCATTTTTATTTACTAGTATTCCCCTGTACAGATCAGAAAGAAAGCAAGGCTCAAAAAAATTACTCATTGATGATTTAAAGGACTTGAGTCTTAGCCAATGACTAGAAGAAAAACTAGACGTTATGTAAAATCTATTCTTTATGATCCAAAATCCAAATACTAAAACATATTAAAGAAAGTGTGCTGGACACACACGACTGCACACCCTGGTCCTTCAGAGAGAATTTGTCTTTATTTGGAGACCCAAGTTTCATTTTTGAGAGAGCATCCAGTTTTGATTGGGCATATGTAATTTAAGGGCCTTAGTTCAATAAGAGTAATATGTAATTTAAGGGCCTTACTTCAATAAGAGTGATCAATAATAAAGAGAAACTCGAGTGGAAATGTAGATGATAGAGTCTCCTGAATGGCAAGCTAAGGAGGGCTGAGCTAAAGTGACATCAGCTAAATGTCTCTGAGTATACAGTGACAAGTGTCAGGTGTTCAATTTTAAAACATTGGCTCTGGGACTGCACTTTTATTGCTTCAAAAGACATCATCAAAATATTGGCTAAAACCATCTAGTCATAAAGAAAAGTTCTGAAGTTAACATTTTCTTAGAACTAAGATCAAATGGAACTTCAACAATTGTCACCAGCTTTAAAGTTTTGTCTGTATAATGCCCAAACCCGATTTTAAATTGTCTGACTGCAAAGACCACATTGTGAACACTGCTAACTGGACATTTTAGGCAAGCTCGTCTCTCACAATTCTGCATATATTGCATTGATTTTTATTCTGTGCGAAGAGAGAGGTCTTTATTAAGTGTGTGTCTTTGGGTCCGTCTTGTTGACTATAGGAGTTAGTTAAAATTCATGCTTAAGATGAGCCTGAGGTACAATTAGCAGTAAACATAGAAGCTGCTTAAGCCTGTCTGTGCAATGCCTTAAAGAATCGCCCTACAGAATGTTTGGAAAATTCTACAAGAAAAAAGTATTTGGTTTTGAGCACTTAAAAAAAAAACAAGAATTCTACATTTCCCCACTTCATTACTGTAACTTTCCAGTGATGTGGTTTCAGATCTGACAGATGAGCCTAAATCACCTAACAGTTAATTTGTTTGCAATCTTTTTAGTCTTTACAACCACTTTGGAAATCAATCTGGTGATTTCTCAGAAAATTGGAAATAGTTCTACTTCAAGAACCAGCTATACCACTCCTGAGCATATACCCAAAAGATGTTCCACCATACAACAAGGACACTTGCTCTGTTATGTTCGTAGCAGTTGTATTCATAATAGCCAGAAACTGGAAACAACCCAATGTCCCTCAATCAAAACATGGATACAGAAATTGTTGTACAGCTGCGCAATGGAATACTACTCAGCTATTAAAAACAAGGAAATCAGCTGGGCATGGTGGTGCATGCCCCTAATCCCAGCACTCAGGGAGGCAGAGGCAGGCAGATCTACAAAGGTTCAAGGTCAGCCTGATCTACAAAGTGAGTCCAGGACAGCGATGGCTATACTCATTCTCAAAACCACCACCACTACCACCCCCCTCCCCAAAAAACAACAACAACAAAGGAAATCATGAAATTTGCAGCCCGATGGGTAGAAATAGAAACATCATGTTGAGAGATGTAACCCAGCCCCATAAAGACATGATACATGACTCACACATGATATGTACTCACACATGGTATGTACTCATTAGCCATATAGTACACGATAACCATACTACAATTCACAGACCCAAAGAAGCTAAGTAACAAGGAGAGCCCAAGAGAGAATGCTTGAATCTCACTCAGAAAGGGAAACAGAATAGACAGAGGAAGTGGATGCAGAGAGGGAGTGGGGTAGAAGAGAGAGAGGGGAGGGGCATGAGAGTGGGGACCAGATGTGTGGAGAATGGAGCAGGAGGTCAGAGGGCTTGGAGAGAGAAGGGAAAACTGAGGGTGGGGGATCTCTGAGACAAGCTGGAGACCTAAAACAGGGTAGGCTCCTGGGAGGATATGGGGGTGCCTCTAGCTGAGGCTCCTAGTAGCAGGGGTCATGGAGACTGAAGAGCCCACTTTCTAGCCAGTCAGGACTTTTAGTGGAGGGAGGGGAACACCAACCCACCCACAAAGCCTTAGACCCAAAATTTACCCTGCCTAGAAGATGTGTACGGATAAAGATAGAGCAGAGATTGAGGAAATGTCCAACTAACGACTGGCCCAACCTGAGACCCACTCCATGGGAACGAGCCAACCCCTGACACTATTGACAATACTCTGCTATGCTTACAGACAGGAGCCTAGTGTAACTGTCTTCTGAGAGGCTCCACCCAGCAGCGGATCAAAATAGATGCTAAGACTCACAGCCAAACATTATTCAGGAACCCTGGTGGAAGAGTAGGGGGAAGTATAGAAAGACTGGGAATAAGAACTCCACAAGAAGACCAACAGAGTCAACCTACCTGGGCCCAGCCGGCTTTGCAGAGACTGAAGCACCAACCAAGGACCATGTGTGGACTGGACCTAGACCCCTTACACATATGTAGCCAATGGGCAAATTCTAGTGAGCTTCCCAGTAAGGGGAGCAGGGCTGTCTCTGACATGGACTCTCTTGCCAACTTTTCGATCACTTCTCCTGGTGGGGCTACCTTGCCTAGCCTGCCTGGAACAAGATGAGCTTAGTTCTAATGTGATGTGTGATGCAATGTGAGTTGTTAGGGGGTGGGGGTTCTCTTTTTCTGAATAAAAGGGAAGGAGGGATAGGGGGAAGAGGGTGGGAGTGTGGGACTGGGAGGAGAGGAAGGAGGGGCCTACGATCAGGATGTAAAGTGAATAAATAAATAAACATAAAAAAATTCAAAGTCAAATATTTAAAAAAAGAAAACCACAATTCTTCATTTCCCCTCTTTATGTATAGTAATGTAGTTTAAGATCTGTCAGATGAGCCTAAATCACCTAACAGTTGATTTGTTTGCATCTTCTTTATTCTTTTCACTTCTAGTTAAGCCCTTCACTTACCATGCTTTTGTTCATGTGAACCTTGCTTCTCGTTTCTTGATTTATTTTCTTTCTCTAATCAGTCCCAGATCAATGATGATGGGTAATGCGCCTTGATCTTAAATTGATGATCATCAAAGGTCAGAAGTCCAGAAAAAGAAAGAAATGCCGAGTTTGCTGATGAAGTCACACGATTTGATGAAATCCACAAAGAACAGCTGTTCTGATCAAGACAACCAAAATCTCCTTCCTAGTGACCGTCCATGTTTACCTCATGAAGTTGATGGTGGCTTGAGTCTTGTACATTTATAACATTTCCTGTAAAAACTCAGATCTCTGAAAACCAAATTTAATAAGGTATTGGATGTGTTGGGGGAAAATAGCTGAATGTTTTGTAAGGAAATTCTTGACTGGGAAAGAAACTTTTTTTTCTTTTTTCCTTAATTGCTTGTTTTTATTTCCTCTTATTTGCTTTTTATTATCAAGTTAAAATATCTTTCTCTTTTTTGGATGTCCCACAAACCAGTAAAAATTGCTTTGCTACGCAAGAAGAAAAAGAAAAAATAAAAAGACCGAGAGCAAAGCCAGATACACCAAGAGAGCATATGCTGAAAGCACTCATCTCTGCAGAGGCTTGAAAGTCTGCATGCTGTGGCCACATGGAGACGCTGCCCTCGACATAGGACTTGTTCCTATAGACTGAGAAGTTGACAGAAGCTTCAACTCTATCTTGTCCAGTCCCGAACTGATGAAAACTGTGTAGTTTACAAAGATGCTTGGGAATAATGCCCAACTGGACTGTTGAGAGTTCATACCACTGAGCTGCTTGTACCTGTAAGCAATGCCAGAAAAGAAAATTCAAAACCAGAAAATGATTTTCATTTTCTTTGAAAAAATAAGTATTATGACTTTTAAGCCCTAACCTTGGAATACAGAGTTTGTCAATATACAGCATTTAGAATAATTAAGAAATGGAGCATGTGCTTTTTTCACATTTCTTATTTCCCTTAAAAATAATTTAAACTAATGTCCAATATACAATTATGTCTGCACTATAGCTGTTCTATCTTAAAATGAGAGATTCTTTTGGAAAAAAAAGTACCAAGAAAAATATTTTTAAATGAAAAGAGATGGCTTGTAAAGACATTGTATTTTTAAAAAAAATCATTTCTGAATAAAAATATCTTCTATGGTCTAGAGTCCATTATTATCAATTTTCCTCATAAAAATGTGAATTGTAGGGATAATCTCCTCCACCTGGTGTTTACCAAATCCAGTCTGTGCACATGCCTCTGAAGTTCTGAGGACAGAAAACCAGTAGATGCCCCATTAGAGAAAATCACAACAGACTGGACAGGCACCCTCAAAAGAAGAGAAAAATAAACTACGAACATGAGAGAAGTTTTCATACATATTAGAACATATGTGGGTGGAAAGCGCAGTGACAGTCCAGGAGACTAAAATGGGAGCACCAGGCAACACCGTCACTGCAGCGATGTCGAGAGGGCAAGATTTATACATTGTGGTCGTGTTCTATAATGCCATTTTATAGAGCAGTCTGGATTTTCTTTAACACTAACAACTCCTTACCTAGACACATTCCTCACAAAAAGGCCACCTGCATTCACCATAGGACAGGTACTAGGACACCTCGTAAAAGCTCTAAATGTAACAACCAAAACCTAGAGACTACTCCAAGACTGTGCAAGGTATGCCTTAGCCCTCACCTGAGATTCTATCAGGAATAGAACAGACAAATTTCAACTGCATGCCATGAAATTATAAACCACACAAGCAACACCGCTCAATTCCATCTGTATTACACTACAGAATATGGCAAGATACTCTACTATACAAGAAGGCAGTGCTGTGGCTATTTATTTAGTGGGCTCCAGAAATGTGCTATATTTTATTCTAGGCCCTGTGTTTACCACCTGTATTCTCATAGCTTGCACAGTTCTTATCTATTACATGTCAATAAAAAAAATTCTGAGTGTTCAGTAGATTTTTCCAAGTCTTACACAGGAGTTTGCCATGAAATTCAAACATACAACTATAAAGGCATCATGACACTAGTTACAGAAAACACAAAAAGTCAGTAAGACTTGAAATTGTAATATGTTCAAAGATTACATGATGTTTAGTTATTTTTAAATAGTTTTAAATAGGTACTTATTCCGTGTCATACATATCTTTATTTTTAGATATTAATAAATTTAAAAAGATGATAAAAGAACGCATTTTGTATGCCTCACTTATGAATATCAGGATATTGTCTTATGTATCTTAGGATTTCTCCCATTTTTATTTTGTAAAACACAAAAGAACTATGAAATACAGAACCTGTTTAATTATACTTGAATTTCCTTCCTGGAATGGACTAATCTTTATTTTTCAGTAGTGGAATTATGGTGATAGTTATTTTCTCCTTTGTAAATTTTCTTACCTTTTCAAAATTTCTATAGCGGGAAATCCTTTGCTTTTAAAATGTAAGGATCCTTACCTCAATTGTTATATAAGAAAACTTTAAATTACAATTTACTCTCCAACAATTTATTCATTAAAGCTAACATGATGCTTGTCAACAAGCAAGGGGAGAACTTGGTTATTAAGTTCCTTCTCTGGTCAGTCAGTAAGGGAAGTCTACAACAGTTCCCTAGATAAAAGTTGGCCTACAAAAATATAACAGACACACAGATACAAAGTGGAGACAGGAAAATGGACATTGGATCCAAACACTTCCAACACATTTGCAAATGTCTTCCCTCTCATTGGAGCACTCCTCATTTTTCAGCATCCACTTTTAGTTCCAAATGTCTTTATGGACTTCTAGACCATGCCAGCCAAATGGGCTGTCTCATTTCTCCAGATCTGGGTATCATTTTTAATCAGTACAATGTGTTCAGTTCTTCACATACTCTACCTAGGCTATCTTCCCAATTAGGCACCAAGCTTTCTGAACACAGAGAGAACAAAGTACAATTTGACTTCCAAATAACTGTCTTCTTGCTTCTCCCCCAAGTGCTTTGTCTTACAAATAAAATATTTGTTAGTTCTCAGTAAGCATTGAGTTGGCTGGTGAATCATTGAGAAGGTCTCTATGGATGCTGGACATCTATGGACAGCCCCAATTGCAGCTCTAAGGAAAATATGTAGAAGGGTAATGAGGATCAGCCCCGCCACTTCTCAAACAGTATTTAAATATATAAGAATCAAGAATAGACTTTATCCATTTTAATTAAACTATTTTGGAAAGTCCAGTTCGTCCCAGGGGCAAAGTGGATCATATACTGTGAGAAGAACTTAAGAGATTTCTGCAAGTGTGTGGGTCACAAGCCCATCAACCTTACAACAGTCTGCAAGTGTCAGGGGTAAAACAGAGGCTTCAAAGCCATGGTAAATGTATAAAGGCTTTTCTTTCTGAGGAAGTCTATCCAGATTAACCACTGAGAAACAACCTCAGAGATCAAAGCTAGAGTATCAGATAAAACATGCATTCCATTTGCAGACTGTAGACGTTATAACTAGGGAAGTAGAAGTTAGACACACAGAGCAGAATTCTTCCAACAATGGGAAGGCAAGAGAGGAGTTTCCTGAAACATGTGGACATGGACATTCCCCTACCTGAAAGATTATATACATGAAGGAAGCAGCATTTCATTTTCCAGTGCTGAATGCTGCTGAAAGGGCAGTGGCACAGAGCAGGATACTGTCCTTTGGTTATAAAGGACCCGTTCTAAAGGCTCATATGCTGAAGCCACAGTAGCTAGACAGTGGCCCTATTCAAAGGTGGGTTGACCTACAAGGATGTCACTTCATTGGTGAATATCATATTGAAAGAGCTATTAAAAATCAGGGCCTTGCTGTAGGAAGAAAATCCCTAGAGGTGTCCTATCTCTTATGCCTTCCTATTGCTCTGCCTCCTGACTTGAGTGAGGCGAGCAACTCTGCCTTATTATTCACTTTCTACCATGATGGTCCACCTTAGCCAAGGCCTGAAGCAGTGGAGTCAGCCAACCATTGACTCCTTGAGAACTGTGAGCCAAACCACATCTCCCTCTTTTCACCCATTATTTTTCTCTATTTGTCACAACAGCTAAAAGTCTGACTGACATAGGAGGAATTATGGAGTGAGGAGTTTGGAACAGGTAAAACATGAGACCCTATCAACAGAGCAGATCTTCCAGTAGAATTTTTCCCTGACCCAAAGGCACCTGATGTGTTTCTTTCCACAATTGTCCATGCGCATATATGGACTCAGCCACTGTAAGGACTCAAGAGCAACAAACAGAAAAGGTTTATTAATTTTCATGGATTCAGAAAATTGGATTTCTAAAGTTTAATTTCTAGAGACCTTTATATATTTTGTATATTAGCCCTCTATCGGATGTAGGGTTGGTGAAGATCTTTTCCCAGTCTGTAGGCTGCCAATCTGTTCTACTGAGCATGTCCTTTGTTTTACAGAAGCTTTTCAGTTTCATGAGGTCCTATTTATTAATTGCTGATCTTAGAGCCTGTGCTGTTGGTGTTCTGTTCAGGAAGTTGCCTCCTGTGCTGATGAGTTCAAGGCTCTTCCCCACTTTTTCTTCTAGTGGATTTAGTGTGTCCAGTTTTATGTTGAGGTCTTTGAACCACTCGGACTTTAATTTTGTGCAGAGTGATTAATATGGATCTTTCTGTATTTTTCTACATGTAGACATCCAGTTATACCAGCACCATTTGTTGAAGTTGCCATCTTTTTTTTTCATTGTATGGTTTTGGCTGTTTTGCAAAAAAATCAAGTTTCTGTAGGTGACTGGGTTTATTTCTGGGTCTTTGGTTTGATTCCATTGAATCACCAGTATGTTTCTATGTTAGTACCATGTAGCTTTTATTACTGTGATTTATAGAACAGCTTGAAATCAGGGAAAGGAATAGAGACACCTTCAGAAGATCTTGTATTGAACAGGATTGTTGTAGCTATTCTGGGTTTTCTGTTTTTCCTTATGAATTTTAGAATTGTTCTTTTAAGGTCTGTAAAGAATTGTGTTGGTATTTTGATGGGAATTGCATTGAATCTGTATATTGCTTTTGGTAAGATGGCCAGTTTTACTATGTTCATCCTACCAATCCATGAGCATGGGAGAGCTTTCCAACTTCTGATGTCCTCTTCAGAGACTTGAAGTTTTTTTGTTTTTTTTTTTTCAATTAAAAATGTGGTACAGAACTAACCCTAGAATTCTTAGCAGAGGAATATCCAAATATTCCTCATGCTATCTAATATCTAAGTGTTGGCAAAGAAACCCTTAAAGAAATGCTCAACGTCCTTAGTCATCAGGGAAAACTCAGATTCTATCTTACACCCATAAGAATGGCTAATATTAAAAACTCAAGTGATAGCACATCTTAGAGAGGATGTGGAGATAGGAGAACACTCTTCTGTTGCTGGTGGGAGTGCAACCTTTTATAACCACTTTGGAACTCAACCTGGCACTTTCTCAGACAACTGAGAATAGTGCTACCTCAAGACCCAGCTATACCACTCCTGAGGTTATACTCAAAAGATGCCCCACCATTCAATAAGGACATTTGCTCAACTATGTTCATAGCAGCCTTATTTGTAATAGCCAGAGTCTGGAAACAACTCAGATGTCCCTCATCTGAAGAATGGATACAGAAATTGTGGTGCATTTACACAATGGGATACTACACAGCTACAAAAAACAAGGAAATCATGAAATTTGCAGGCAAATGGATGGAACTAGAAACTACAAACTAGATGGGTTACCTGAGTGAGGTAACCTAGAACCAGAAAGGCACACATGGCGTGTATTCACTTATAAGCGAATATTAACATATAACACGGGATAGCCATAATACAGTTCACAGACCTAAAGAAGCCAAATGACAAGGAAGACTCCAGGGATGATACTTAATTTTCATTCAGAAGGGCAAATAGAATAGACACCTGAAGCGGTTGAAGAGAGGGAACAAGATGGGAGCCCAGCATAGATGTCCAATGAAAGATTCCACCCAGCAGGGCATGTAAGCAGATGCTAAGACTCACAGCCAAACTTTTGGCAGATTTCAGTAGGTCATAGAGAAGAACTGGGGAATAGAAGGACCTGGAGTGGACAGTAGCTTCATAAGAAGACCAACAGAACCAACAAATCTGGGTCCAGGGGAGCCTCTAGAGACTGATGCACCAACTGATGCATGCAACAGGACCATGCATAGCAAGTACCTAGACCCCTGCTCAGAGGTAGCCAATAGGAAGCTCAGCACTCATGTGGGTTCCTTAGTAAGAGAAGCAAGGGCTGTCTCTGAAATGGACTCAGTTGTCTTCTCCCTCTGGTGGGGTGGCCTTGCCAGGCCACAGAGGAAGAGAATGCAGGCAGGTCCTAATGAGACTTGATAAGCTGGAGTCAGATGGTAGGAGAGGAGGGCTGCCCCTTTCTGAGGACTAGGGGAAGGGAATAAAGGGATAACAGGAAGGGAGAATGGGACAGACCTGGAGGAGTCAAGAGAAGAAGGTCCAATTGGGTTGTAAGGTGAACAGATTGTAAAAATTAAAATTTAAATAAAAAAAAAAGAAAATGTCCCTTGTGCCTCCTTCTGGTTCAAAACAAAAGGATAGAAAGTCAATTCCCATGTGATTTTGTTTCGGTTCTTCCGTGTAAAAGCTGATTTAAAAAAAAGGAAACTTGTGGGGATTTTGCTTTTCTCTTTATTTTTTGGATGTTTCATTGATTATAGTTTAGTCATTATTCCACTGAAAATAAAGCCAGCTGTCTTTATAATCTTTATGATTTGCAGTTCTACAAGTGACTCACAATGAGCTGGTTCGTGGGTGCAGATGGAGAGCTGGAAGAGGAGAGGTGTGGGTTTATAAACAAAAGTGTCTCCTGGACTTCACTAGCCTTGGGATACAATAAAATGTTAATGAAAAGTAACTAGAGGGAACATACAAGGCAGTAATAATAACCACGTAAAACTCCACTGATTTATTAAGATTCGTACATTCATTACAATCACATTTGCTCAGGAATAGCAGATCAGATGGGAAAGTCTCTCTCAAGGTTAAGGTTATAGACAAAGAATTACAGAACACAGGACAGAACATCTTCCTGATCTCAGACCTGGGCAGATTATAAAAGCATACTGCTCTCTGCTTTGTCTTCAAATACATGTTCAAATGAATACCTGATATGGCAGGTTTTAAAGACAGATGGAATCATGCAGGAATACATATATATATTATATTGTATATATGTCCTGTATATTGATTATACATATATACATATATACTTACCTATAATATGTGGAGATGAGAAGAGTGCGATGTTCTCTGAGGGGCACTCCTGTCATGACCTGACACATCTATGCGCTTTACGGCCTCACAACTCTTGAGATAACAAAACAGCATTTGTTTTCCTAACTACAGGAGTTGAAATCATTAGGTACTTATTCAAATCATGTGGAAATGCTTCAAACCCGCAAGCTACAAAGCTAGTCTAAGGACATTTTTGTTCAATTTTTCCTCAAAGTTTGTGCTCTTTTTCTCTTCTGTTTAATTCCTTTTCTTTGTTTCTTTATATAAAATCTAGAATGTAAACCTAGCTGAGCCTCATAGCAAGGGGTTGCAAGGATATGGAGACTGAAGTGATCACCTCCTAGCCAGGCAGGACTCCTAGTGGAGGGAGGGGAACAAAACCTTTGATCCAATAATTACCCTGCCTACAAGAAGTGTAGGGAAAAAGGGGGACAGAGATTGAGGGAATGTCCAACCAATGACTGGCCCAACCTGAGACCTACATCACAGTAGAGAGCCAGCCCCTGACACTATTAATGTTGTTCTGCCATGCTTGCAGACAGGAGCCTAATCTGACTGTCCTCTGGCAGTCTTCACCCAGCAGCGGATAGAGACAGATACTGGGACTTAAAGCCAAGTGTGAGGCTGAGCACCAGGGGTCTTGCAGAAGTGTTGGGAAAAATATGGAAGGATCAGGAGGGAACAGAAACCCCACAAGAAGACCAACAGAGTCAACTAACCTAGACACCCTGGGGCTTACAGAGACTGAAACACCAGCCAAGGAGTTTGCATGGTCTGGAACTAAGCTCCCTGCACATATGTGGCAGATAGGCAGCTTAGTCTTTGTGTGGGTCACCTGCGAGTGGAGGGGGTGGAGGGAACTGTTTCTAACGTGGACTCTATTGCCTGCCTTTGGATTACTTCCTCCTGGCCGAGCTGCCTTGCCTTGCCTCAGTGGAGGAGGATGAGCTCAGTACTGATGTGACTTGATGTATTAATAACAATAATAGTATTTGATAATAAATGTAGCATTCCAAAATATATCGCATTTGTATATTATATGTGTGTGTGAATGCATGTACACGTGAGTTCTCTATGCATGTGTTCAACCAACCATCACAATGTCAGTGGGTGGACCATAAATGCTATATCCTGGACATGACATGGTCATTGCATTCACGAACTCAGGCATGACTGGACCAGCAGGAAAACATTCAGTTATGGACTAGGGAGTAGCCCATAGACCCTGGCCCCTTGCTATTGGCAATTGATGGTTGCTAAAAGAGAAAAATTCATTGTCTTTAGTGGATCACTGAGGAGTTACTTGTGATCCAGTGGATAGCTTTCATAAACAAGGCCACTTGTAAAGTACCGGTTAAACTCACTGAGTCATACAGAGAAACAAACAGGAAAAATGGGATAGTTCAAGAGGGTCTCCTTGGAGGAGGAGAGGTAGTAGGAGTGGAAGGGATATAAAGCAGCAGTGAGTGTGGCCAGAATATATTAAAGATGTATATGAAACTGTTAAAAAGAAAATTAATAAATAGAAGAAAATACTTGATAAAAAAATACCCCTGTAGAAATATGTAGAGATGTTTTTGGTTCCTAGGCATTATTGTCTAAGGAATATAGTTTAATACCTACTCATATAGTGTTAGGTTTATGAATGTTCTAGAGATGATTCCAAGTATTTTGGGAAAGTTGTGCATCACTTACGTGGAAATAGTACACATTATAGATTCAAGACTGGAACTTCTAAACGATTTTGGTCTCCAGACAGAGGGAAAGAAGTCCTCAATGAATCCCCATGGATACTGAGGAGTACCTATACATTTAAAATGCATTTTAAAAATGGATATAATCCAAAAATTTATAAAAGTTTATAATATTTATGTCAAATCTGAATACCATATACATATATCATTAAATAAATTAAAAGTAAATGTCAGGATAAAATCCTTCATATAAGAAAAAAATAATACAGATCTAACTAAAGTTGAGAAGCTCCCTAACCTGCTGGATTTTTATGTGAATATTTTATTAACCAGCTCACTTGCAACTTGATATTTGCCTCCCCAAAGAACTGAGAGGTAAAATGGGAGATCACAAAGGGCAGATACTGTCCAAGTACACAGATATACTTGAATCACAATATTTTTATGAAATATATCACTACATACAATGAAAATCTACCTTGAAATACAATGGTGGAGAAGTGAAGAGATCTTACGGCTTAGAAACTGGACAACTGAATTTAAGCCCAAGCTCTTAGCTACTGCTTAGTCAGTTAGCCTTAAGGATCCGTAGGTTTCTTCTTTAACAAAATGTGCCTATCAGTATCTCACTTACCCACCTATAAAGACTGGAGGAAGATTTTAAAAGGTTCTGCTAATCAAAGCATTTGAAAAGATACACTGAACAGTATCCTTCAAGGACGTCTTTCTATGCTCTATAGAAATAAGATAAAATTATAAACTGCATTCTTTGAAAAGCTAATGTGTTCTAGGGACTGGCGTGGTTATGGGTTTCTAATAATAGGAATAGTTATGGAATGCCAAAGCCTTTTTCCTCCATTATTCCTAAAAAAAAAATTAGTTTTCTATATTTCATTTAAGTAAGCTGGAGGAACTCAGAGTCAATAGTAAATGTATTTTTCCAAGGACATTATTCTCTCTGTACATAATAGATGGAGTGACAAACTTTCTTTGCCTTCTCGCCTGTAAAATGAAGGCATTAGTAGATGTCCTCAGAAGTCTTTTTAGTTTAGAAGCCTGTAGGGCAACTAAACTCATGTAAGAAATGGTAATTCAAGACAACGCTTTGCAAGGCTGCAGTTGGGATACACCAAAAAGAAAACTGTGTTGCTTGTAAGATTAATGCAATGTTAACACATACCACATGAAAATAAAATCCCCTCATCCTATATTGTGCATCCCTGCTATACCTTTCCCTCAGGAGATCCTGAAACCAGTGATTTTTGTCTATCCCTGAAAACTTCCATTTTCTCTTAAGATCCTTAGGAATTTGCTAGCCACAGTGATAAATGGTCATCTGCCAATAATCCAAACAAGCAATAAGCCACAATAAGAAAATGTTCCAAACTGTTACTGTCTCAGAGATTTATAACTGAAACCAATTTAATCAAATCCCCCATTCAGCTATTAGCTATTGAGTGTAACAATAAACACAGATGAGCAATTATCTCTCAGCTGTAAACGTTCAGGTATATAACTAGGAGTGACACAGCTGGATCATATGTTAGTTCTATTTTCAGCTTTTGGGAAGCATCCAAATTGATTTCCATAGTGGTTGCACCAGTTTGCAAGCTGCTGGCAGAGAATAGGTGCTATCTGAGGACCGCTTTTTCCTTCCGCTACATCTTCAGCTATATTGTGTTTGCTTTCTTCTCTGTGGCCATTCTGATTGCTATGCGATAGATTCTAAGAACAAGTTTCGATTTACCTTTCCCTGAAAGTCAAAACTGTCAAACATGTTTCCTGTATTCATTGGCCATTTATGCTCCTTCTTTCGAAAACTATCCTTTTCATGGTGGGTGTGGGCAACCAGAAAGGAGACCTTCAGGGGGAAGAAGAGATCTTAAGGAGGGGCCTGGGGGAAAGAGACCAGTGGAACATTTGAACATAAAAGCAGGTGGAAGCCGTTGTTGAGGAGAAAGGAGCAGCAAGGGGACAGAGGCAGGCTGTGTCACAGGGAAATGAGTTAGGACAAGAGTTTTATCAAATGCCATCATGACAGCCATTTACTTGGTATGCTGAATTTTGAAAATAATTTAAAAATGAGCTCCTTCAAATTCAAGAAGTTGTGTGTGTTACGGTTTTAGTTTGTTGTTATTGCTGTTCTTATAATAGGCCTGCATCATTCTGAAACCTCATCGTTTTCAAGCATATAAATTTTCCTATCTTCGAATAGGCAAAATCAAAGTATTCAACCTCTTTTTTAATTCAACTTGACCACTTCATAGGGAAGGAACTTATAAATCTACTCCAAATAAATCTGTTACATATCAGACCAGAATAATTACCAAAGTCCAGCTCAAACCCCATCCAACTGACCCCAATTGGCCAATCCTTTTTTATCTCTGTGATGTTTACATGACTCTTATCTTAATCATCACTCAGAGTTTGGCTTGGGGGCTACAAAAAGAAGAACAAAAATTTTAAAAGAACAAAGTTATGTTAAACTCACTCACTTTTACTAGTAGTGTGCTAAAAAAGACTCTTCAGACCACAACTAAATAGCCTTATTTGTGTTTGTGAATTAAGAATCAATCAAGTCCTACAGGAAGGCCTTCCTACTTCCCTTTTTCAGAGTTAGTTCCCTGAAGATAGCCAAAGCTTTTACTATTTCTTGGATATAACTGAAAGAGCTGATTTTGTACCTCTGGGCCAGGGAGGGTTTAATTTTTGTTGTTGTACATGTCTGTGTCTAGTGTGCATACATACAGTTATGTGTATGTGTGAAATTAATGTCAAGTTCTTCCTTGATGATACTCTGCCTCCTGGAGGCAGGGCCTTCTTGCTGAACCTACAGCTCACTAATTCCAGTCAGTCTTGCCAGCCATCTTACCCAAGGATACCCAGACTCTGCTTCTCTGGTGCTGCAGTTAAAGGGAGCCATCACTCCCTTCCAGTTTGTTCTGGGGATCTGAACTCGGGCCCTCAGGCTTGTGTGGCAAATGCTTTAGCTAGTGAGCCTTCTCTCCGGCCTCTTAAGGAGTTTTTCTTCATGTGAATTAACAAGTTGAGTAAGTATATTCCCAATGTAAGTCAGATGCAACTGGAATTCAAATTTTTCCATTTTTTTGTTTGTTTTTTGAGAGGTATTGATTCGTAGGCTGAGTAGAAAATAACACCCCCAATAAAGCCTGGGGAAGCATCCCAACAGACACATGAAACATGAACATTCCCACTAAGAAGGGTAAATATAACCTTATTAATAGCTTCCATCAATCCAGAACAAGTTTTCCCTTCAAATAAACTATGAGGAGAGGCACCTTCAAGTGCTTCTGGGACTTTCCAGTTGTGGCTAATGCATGGGAGCCCTGGAGAAAACTAGCTCTTCTAAAAGGAGACAAGAAAAAGAAGTTCAATTCGGTAAACGCTCCACCAATCTAAGAGAAGCCGTTTCTACATTTCCAATAGCGAAAAGACTGTTCTGAGCCTTGAGCCTCTCTAATGGAGATGTCAGCATCCCACCTTCAAAAAAGGGCTCCCATGTGTCAATCAGCATGTGGCTGTGCCGCTACCATAGACTATGCGGTAATTTATGGCTTCCAAATTGCAACTATCTTCTTTTATAATGTTCACAGATTTAGATGACAATCCTACTCACAGTTGAAATAACAGCCCACCTGGCTCCATTTAACCTCACTTTTGTATTAAGGACAATATAACATCTCACACAGGCCCATTAGGAAATTTATTGTCATCTTTGAAAGGCTTGTTCTTTACATTCAATGTACCCCACTACAAAAACCAGCTCAATACCTGACGGCCATCTGGTCTCTGCATACAAGTACCAGAGCAAAATTTCTAGATTATCTCTTTGGAATTTCCTCCATAAGGACGAATCCTACTAGGTGAAAAGGCAGTTCTGGAAGAGTTACAAGTTATTATTCTGAACACGGATGACATTTTCTTTAATAAGTGTTCCCAGACTAAATAAGCTTTGAACCTCAGATCTGCCTAGGTGCCTGGCTTGGTTTGCAGCAGTCACGTAGCCAACAGGATGATATCTTTGGCTATTACCCAAGTATTTTTAGTCAGCAAAGTGCACTGTACAAAACAGACTCAAACCACCCATGTTGGAAATGACCAGGAATAACTTTGGTGGTTATTGACACAAAGGGAACAAAATTCAACCAGGCTTTCCTGTTGTCCTAAGTGCCAGTGCCCACCAAGATCTTAGATCACTAATGGAGAAAAAGATAGTGGCAGCACATGGTGAGTCTGGGAGGTGGACCATGCCTCTTTGATACATGTCTGTATCTAGTGTGCATACATACAGTTATGTGTATGTGTGAAATTAACATCAAGTTCTTCCTTGATAATACTCTACCCTACGGAGGCAGGCCCTCTGGCTGTCCTTCCCTCCAAGTCACTGTGTCTCGAGGCTGCCTTCACATTAGACGTACCTGAAGCAGGGAGGGGAATAGCCATTGTAGCAGAAACTAAACCAGCAACCCCACAAATGTCCTTCTAACACTTACACCTTGAAAGCTAGTCACATGATTCAAGCAGGCAAGTATGGTAACAGCTCTTTCAAGCCATTTGCTCACTCAGCACACTTAAGAACAAACTGCACCCTGGGATTTTTCTACCAGATATTCGGGGGAAAAATTAGCCGGAGTAGCTGGAAAATAATTATTAAGGTCATAAAGACAATGTTGTACTGAGTGAAGGAGTCTTATGACACATACAGAAATGTGAAGAGCTTTTGATGATTTGTTTACTTACTTATTGGTCTATGAGGACCAAACACGTGTTACATATGTCAAGCGAGGAGAAGTATCTCAAGCCCCACCTCAGATTTTACTATAAGTGAAATGGAAAGTCATGAGGTTCAGTTAAGCATGATGTAACCTGATTTTATGAGGACTTTTTTTTTTATTGCTGCTCTTTGGAGAATTAATTCAATGCAACAGATATCACAAAACAAGGTTAGGATAAGACAGTGGAAACTGTTGGGAACTTGCTTTATCATAACCGTTGTCTGGGACCAAGGGAGTGGTATACTTGCTGATTTACAAAGTCAGGATTCCTCAAGGCCACCTTTGGATATATGTCTCAAATAACAGGCAAGTGACTGACCCCCTAATGTTTGGAGAGGATGTGTATGGCTTCCTCAGTTTAATCAAGCATGAACTGACTGCTTCCTACTTTAGACATTTCCTTGAAAAATAGAATAAAAAGAACTAAGGAAGTCCTCTTCCCAGGCGAGACACACATGTGCTGTGTAGAAATACTCACTCCGCTGTGGGCTGTCAAAGGTTGATAATATCCACAACTTGTGAAAAAGCTATGGTCTCTAGTTCAAGTCCTGTCCAGGTAATAACTAAAATTCTACCCTACGTTCTCATCCTAAGTTGCAAAGCAAGCATTTCTCCTAAAGTTTAGATTTATGTGTGAGTCATCAAGCCACAGGATAAGCTATGATAGATGAACTGAAGAACTCAGTTGGTGCCGTATTGTAGCCAGACCTCAGCTGACAGCCATCAGCAGCAGGCATGCAGCAGGAGAGAAGCAAGAACTGTGAAACGTAACAGCACACAGCCTGCTTTGCCACAACCTTTGATTTTCTATTGCACTGGTTCAATTCTCTTTCCTGCTTTAAAGGCTATTCCAAAATGTGGTACAAGAAAAATGGTGACATCAAAGCCAAAAGTCTGGGAAAAGACATTACACCGCATACACAGGCAAAATGTATGATTCAGCATTTACATTGGATATTTTTCATTTGGACCAGCCAATTCATTAATTTTAGCAAGTAAATGTTTAAAACTTTTATAAGATGATGTCACCAAAATGCATATACAAAACCAATTTAATCATTATGATCAGGACTCACAATACCTGCTAAGCTCCCTTTTCTATTGAAAATTTTTTCCTATAATGTGTATTTTTTTTCTGAAACAAACTTTCTTATCGAAATAACTAATTTTCTTTTAAAGAAAATTATAAAGATAAATGAAAAATAATTTTGGATTAGGTAAACTCTGTTGCAAATTTTTATTAAATTTCATCATATTTCTTTCAGTAAATATATACGCTCTCATCTACTGACATTTTTGTTAACTTGTTTACTTGTATTTGAAATTCTCAACCTTTCTAATGCTTCAACCTTTTAATACAGTTCCTCATGTTACTCTGACTTCCAATCATAAAATTATTTCTTGCTACTTAATAACTGTAATTTTGCTACTGTTGTGAATCATAAATATCTGATATGTGATCTCTGTGAAAGGGCTATTTGATCCCCAAGAGGTCATGACCCACAGGTTGAGAATTGCTGCACTTAAACTATTTGACAATTTCACTGTGATTTATAGTGAATGAGAGTGCTCTTGTTCATTTTCAGCTTGTTCAGCTGGGGCAGCCTGCCTTAATGTTTGTCCTTTCCCCCACCCCATGACACTTGTCGGTGCCCAGAATTACACATTAACTTGTTTATAATTTGTTTTCCCTATTAGATTCAAAGAGAAACTGACTCATATAATGTTCTTCCTTCAATACCAAATCAGGGCCAGTCTCATATTGGGCTCTTCACAAACTGCTACATAAGTGAGTGAGTGAGTGAATACATACAAGACTACAGAAAACACGGATATATATACATCTTAATGTCCAGTTGGGCATTAGCTTTGTTTCATCTGATGTTTCTATTTGTTTCTTTTTAAATAAAACTGTCACAATTGACATACAATGGGTCATCCCTTTTGTTAAGTTTTGAAGAGCAAAATACTTTCAAAAATTTCATTTTAAAGAAAAAAAAATGATGTGAAGTAGCCTTCCATGCTTATTTCTAGGAAGGAATCAGATTTCTGATTTTAAAAAGGCAAAGACAACAGATATATTCTCATTAATAATGACTTCCCTCAAAACTGGTCAAATCTTATCTACATTTTTTTAATTTAATAAACATTTGGAAGAAATTTTAAAGTCAAGCATATTGCAGTTCTTTCTAAATTGTGATTTGAAAAACTTCCTGAAATTGTGTTGACTGTGAAAGAAAATCCCTCATCTGTACTCTGGTCTTTAAAAGGATGCTTTGTCATCAACTTCGCTATTAAAACAAACACTTGTTACTCCCCAGGCTGTCAACTTTTTATGAGGTCTATAGTATCTGAATTCTCTCTGTTTTACGTGAAAGAACTCAACTTAAACTTGTTTATAGGAGATAAGTGGCTCATTTCACCAAGAAGTCGGGGTTTTGGCATATAAGGCACAATCTGATCCGCTCAGCAATAAAATGGCTCGTCTGTGCCCTCATAGTCCCATCAGAAACCCCAGATTTCCCTTTCAGTGCCTGTTAAGGAATGAAGCCCTGCTCTCCGCCAACCGCTGAAGTGAAAACAGAGTCCCAACGCTATCCAAGAGACTATCAGTAATTGTCACCTGAAGCACAATATGATTTAAATGTTCAGAAGGATCTTCTCTGGACTCAGCTGAGAGGTGAGCCCAAAGCAGGGAAAAGAGTAGAAGGATGGTCAAGACTTAGAATCCAAAGAGCATGAGGAAAATTCCAAAGCATAGTACCAAAAGCAAAAATTAGGCAAGTGAAATGATTAGGCAGAGTTTCTGTATAGAAGGTCACAGAAACTCATTTAGGACTTTGGAAATTTTGAAAGCAACAAGTTCAAGACTTAAGGAGGTGGAATGTGACCATGAGTTAAATAATTCTAAGCCCAAGAGGAAGGCAGATTTGAAGCAGGAAAATTCATATAGCTACACTTTGAAACATATTTGGACACATTTACTGTCAAATTATTAGCAGTTGCTCGTATGTCTGCTTTTCCCACCTGACTATCTATAACTCAAGGGTGGCACCAGTAAATTTCTCTCAGTCTTCGAGTCCTCATCTGTCATTTAGGCTCTTAGGCTGCTAGTGAATCACTGAAAACAACGGGAGAGCCATTTGTGAAATGAATACATTTCGTTTAAGTTAGGTCTGAAGGGAGAAGACAGCACTGTGAATTTCGTTTCTGAAATTTGTCATGAAACCGTTCATGTCGATTCAGTTTGAAATGCTGGGAGCTGAAATCCATTGCTCTGGATCCAGTCTTAGATATTAAGAGCTGAAATTGATTGTTCTGGAGACTTATAGAAAGATTGAGATGGATCTTCAGAGAGAATATTTTAAATTTGGCAGACTTTATTCTAGTTTATTTTATCCAACGCATTACCTATACTGAGCTTTTCTTTCGATGATATAGAAGTGATTATTTCCTTCATTTTTGGACAAATGGTTTGTGTTGTGATCACTCAGCTCTGCCATTGTAGCACAAAAGCAGCCATAGGAAATTCATAAATACTGGGACATGGTGTTCCAATAAGACTTTCCTTATGGGCATTGAAATGTGAATTTCATACAATGTCATGTGTCACAAATAATTGTTTTTCTTTATTCTTTTGCCAGCCATTTAAAACATACTAAAGCATTTTTAGCTCACAGGACACATAAAGATAGTATGACAATGGACCTAATCCAATCAACAGACCATTTGACTATCAATCCCTCTCCAGAATTACTGAGGAAACCAATTGTGCTCACATCAGTACCATAAACAAGTGTGATGTGTGCCTATTCTGCACTCATGGCTTAGTGTCTTTCTTTTGCCAACTTTTATTCAGGTTATATGTTTTGTTTTCAAATCACAATTCCATCATGTTCTAACATTTGGAAACAGTTAAATATTCACTCTATTATAATCCTTTAAAGTAATTTAAATTTTATGTATTTTTAAAAATAATTTAAAATTTTATTTTATTGTGATTATAAAACCAAGAGTTCAGCCACTCTTTTAATCTTCACTCTCAATCATAACCAAATTCTTCATTTTATTATAATGAACAAGATGTTCCTAGAATCTAATTATAGTTGCCTATGCAGTGACTATGGGTGCATTTATATTCATTTGCTGTGTCTATTAGTCATCAAGTTATGCTTTCTCCTCTGAGTAGGTAGGTATGAAGGTAATGTGATTTAGCAATGTCAAAAAGGCTTCCTGCCCCCAAATATATTTTTCTACCCTACCCTGTTGCAAGAAATAGAAATCCATTTGTTTGACTCCTGTCTTAATTACCTTTTTATTGCCATGATAAAATGACCATGGCAACTTATAAAAGAGTTTAATTTAGGGCTCTTGGTCCTGTTCCAGAGTGTAGGAGAGTCCATGACCATCAAGGCAAGGAGCATGGCAGCAGTCAGGCAAGCATGGTACAGGCACAGCAGCTGAGAGGTTGCATGTTGGGACAACCGAGAGACAGAGAGAAAGAGAAAGCTAACTGGGAATGACATGGGATTTTGAAACCTCAAAGCCTACCCCGAGTGACACATCTCCTCCAACAAGGCCACACTGCCTTATCCTTCTCAAATAGTTCCCCATTAGGGACCAAGTTTTGAAATACATGAGCCTATGGGGGCCATTCTCATGCAAACCACCACGGATCTTAACTGATCAAGGATTCCTTTCTCTTTGTAAGGCCTTCTGTTTTATTTGTTAATCCTTGATTTAAAAAAATAGCAATCAACTGAAAGCAAAAAGACTCAAAAGACTAGTAAGATGGAAACACGTTATAGGCCCAGCTGTGTGTCTACAGGGTAGAAAGAGGGTGGGAAGAAACGGTGAGGTAGAGGACATGAGGAAAACTGTGCTGAAAGGGAAGGCAAAACACACAGAGAGAAGATATTTCTGAGTTTGCAATTATGTCTGAGATTATTTCCTTGTGTGAGTCAGAGCATAATGTTTCAATTCCTAAAAATATTAGCCTTCCTTTCATCTGACGCCACCCATTGATAAGACCGCTAAGGGAATAAATGGGGTTATTCTTATTTCCTGAGCCTTTTATCCCCTTTCAAAGAATCAGGTTTCTACACAATGGTAATAAATGAACCATGGTGGGGCAGTTTGTGGAAAGTTTTACTTGACCTGTAACTTAGCTTTATAAATAATTCTAAACAGTTATAAAGTCACTATGCTTGAAAGATAATTGCTCATTGAGGTAGCAAGTAAACTCTGTTTAGGAAGCAGAACAAGAATAAAGAATACGATACCTACAAAGAAAGCTCTCTTCTAAGATTATACCTTCTGGCTACAACTTAAATGCACAATTTTACATATTTATCTATTTATTTATTGGTTCACCGACAAAGAAAATGTTACATTTTCATGCATATATATCATTGTATGTGCTCTTATTCACCCAGGCCTTCCTTTCCCTCCTGCTTGTCCCCTATCCCTCCTCCTCTCCTGAATAGCACCACTTTCTGCTTTCCTGATATGTTTATCTCTTACCCTCTTGCGTCCACCCCCTCTCTCCCTTTAGGCTTCTCCTCTCCCACTCACCTTTCTGCTTTCATGCCTCACATCTATACATATATAGATAAATTAGGTGAATAATCTATATAGGAATTTTTCATATATTGGGATAATTATGTAACTATAAAGCTTAGAAAGCAGTTATTGTATGCATTTACAAGAAAAGGAGAATTCCTTAAGATTATAGAACTTTTCATTTTGTCATTGTAGTTGTTGTTTTGGGGGCAGTGGAGAGAAGGTATGGGAAGAAACAAGGTCAGGAATAAGATGATAAATGTAAATCAGAATGACCAAGCGCAAGGCAGAAAAAGATGAGTGCTACAGTCCCAGGGAGGCTGAAGAATACTTTGATTTATGTTAACCACATGAAGGAATAAAAGGCACAGCACACTATAGCAAATTAAGACTTTCTTCTTCCACCTCTGTCCTTGGTTCCCAGTAAGATGGCCTTTTTGGTGTCTGTATTCCACCCATGTACTTCAAAACCATTATTGACAACTCTCACACCCAAGGCCAGGGTATCTTGAGAAAGTTGGGTGGAAAGATTGTAGAGCGAGAGATTAGTGGATTTGCTTTAAGAATGTGTTACATATAATCCACAACAGCATACCAAAGCTTCCTAATTTTAGCCATAACTTGGTAGCCATTGATCAATATTTCCCCATCTCTCCCTGCTATTATGTCAACAACAGTTATGTTCTCAATTTATATAAGATCAACTTCTTATATACCAATTGCCTATGTCTGTCTTATTTCACTTACCTTAGGTTTGTGTGTGCATGTGTGTGACAGTTCTTTTTTCTATCATGTGGGGTAAACTCAGGCCACCAAGATTAACAGTAAGTGCCTTTTATTGTTGAGCCATCTCACTGGCTCTCAAGAAAGTTTTCTCTTCCCAAATCCTAAGTGGAAACACCCAGCTTTTTTGTAATATATTTAGATGGATGTACTATACACAGTGTATATCTCCAAAATGATATTACACTTACCCAGGCCCTAGAGTGGGCAACAGCCACTAAAAGAAAAGAGCACACCCCTCTGCAAAAAAAGAGACCAGATATTGACAAGACTTGGACCTAAACTTTTCTTTACTTGAAACTTGCTCTATACCAGGCCAGACTTGAACTCAGATCTGCTTGCCTCTGTCTCCTTCAGCAAATTCTACCAACATGCACCACCACAACCTGATAGGGAGAGGTTTGCTTTCTCAGTGCCAACTTATAATAATAGTTGTCCAATAAAGAGATGTCATTGTAAAAATCTTAGCACAAGGAATGTTAAACAGTCCTACCTTGTTCCAATATTTTGTACCACAGCCATTAGAAATAATTTCTAAACAGTTTCCTCAATCTAAAATTTACCATTGTATGGATGACGTCTTACTGGTTGATTCAGATGTGATATTTTAGGGAAAAAAATGTTTGATGAAGAGAATTTTGCCTTGCTGGGGATTACAAATTGCTCTTGAAAAAATACAAAGAGGAGCTTGTATCAATTATCTAGGATATAAAATAGGTTTACAAAATATTCAACCACAGAAAGTACAAATCAGGAGAGATCAATTATAAACTCCTAATGATTTTCAAAAGTTGTTGGGAGATATTAACTGGATATTAATTGGATTAATTACTCAAGAGATAAGTAATTTATTTGAAACCTTACAAGGTGATAAGGACTTCAATAGTCCAAGAAAATTATTAGCTGAGGCTAGAGAGAATTGTCTCTGGTAGAAAAGAAATTACAGGATATAGAAAAGTCAACTGCTGAGCTTTGCAAGGACAGATAAGCAAGTCCTTCATGATACCTGCATTACAGTCAAGTCTACCAGATATTCTGAGCCAGAAGGCTGAAGATGATGCTCCAATGTTATAGAGAAATCTTGGGTGACTATTCAGGCAGCTAACATTCTCTGTCATTTCTATAGTTTTGGAAGCTACTTGTTCTGCACTTCTTGTTTATTCAGATAATATTTATCCTTCTTAGGTCTCTGATGCAGTTGAAAACTAAATAGCTATATTTTTACAATTAATCTTAAGTTGTTTAGGATTCAAGAAGATGTTTTATGTCTCAAAGGATATTTTTTGTTTGGTAATGCAATTTATGATACAAAGTGTTTTAGGTACGGACTTTTGAACTCACCAAGATAGGATACATAATAGAGTATTTTCTTCAAGATTGCTAATTATTAGTGGACTTACATTATGAATATATTTTTACCAGATAGTATATAGTTTATAGATGTTAAAGAAAAATCTTTTATTTAGACAAAAAGGAAGAAACATTGTAGGATATTTGATCCCCAGATTGTGAGCCGTAAAAATCTGTTTATTGTTTGGTGTGGTTCAGTTCTAATACCTCTAATTCAAGAACTTCCTGTTTATTGTAAACAGGTGATTATGGTGTGACTAAATCCTAGCACACACCTTTAATCCAGGAGCTTTCTATATATGGGATTTAATAAAGTTAACCCTAGATCAAGAGACAGAGCAAGTAACCAGCTGACAAAGATTAAGTTGAAAGGAGGGACTTTGAAAGAAGCATATTTTAAAAAGTGTAGAAAAGAAGAAAGAGATCGTTGGCTCTTTAACATTGGGTTTTTATGTTTTTCTTCCTTGCTGTTGGGTGAGCTAGCACACTGCCTTTTCCTTCTGGGACATGGGCTGAGTAGGAGGATCAGCTTTCTCTGCCTCTCTAAGCTGGCAGGTTTTCACCCTAGCATTGGCAAAATCGAATGATTTGGGATTTCCCTTGTTTATAACAACCTCAAACTGTAATGTTGCCTATTCAATATTAGCTTTCTCATTATGATTTTTTAAAGATTTATTTATTTGTTTTATGTATATGAGTACTCTATCTGCATGTACATCTGCATGCCCAAAGAGGGCATCAGATTCCATTATAGATGGTTGTGAGCCACCATCTCATAAAGATTTTGAGGTCTGGTTACTTCCAAATGTGAAACTCAGCTTTACCAATGGTAAAACACCATTGTTTTCTTTCTTTTTTTTTTTTTTTTTGTATTTTCAGTTTGAGTTTAAACTTTTTTTATTAATTTATTTATTTTTATATCAATCACAGGTTAGGTACTTTGCATCCCAAGCGTAGCCTCCTCCCTCATTCCCTCCCACCCTCCCACTCCTTCCCTCATTTCCCTCCTCCCCGCCCCCTCCAAGTCCACCAACAGGGGAGGACCTCCTTCCCTTCCATCCAACCCCAGCTTATCCTGACTCCTCAGGGCTGGCTGCAATGTCCTCCCCTGGGATCTAGCCAGTCTGTCACTCCCCGGCTTGTATGTGGGAGGGTCAAAGAGTCAGCCATCAAGATCATGACTAAAACAG
>CM053766.1:57296686-57330851 GCA_028658305.1 Pachyuromys duprasi
TATCATGGGCCCCATCTGAGCGGGGGTTCCAGGCCATATCCACACATGGTCCTTGATTGTAGAAACCGTCTCATACAAGACCCCTGTGCCCTGCTCAGTTTGGTCTTTGTGGAGCTCTTGTTCTCCCCAAGTCTCACCAACCTCCCCCAGATCTATCATTACTTCTCGCCCTCTGCCAAAGTCTTGATCGCGAGTCTTAGTATCTGCTCTGATACATCGCTACGTTGACCCCCCCAGAGGTCCTCCTTTGCATTCTCCTGTCCTGTTGCTTGTTTTCTCCTCCGCTCAATGTCCATCCCATTTGTCATTCATGCATGGCTTTCTCAGAAGCTGCCAGCAGAGACTCCACGTTTGAATGAACTCTCAGAGTTTCCTCTCAAATCATTTGGGGAAGCTTCCACAGCTTTACAACTCTTATATATACATGCCTGAAAAATCAACATTATATGGAAAACGGCAAGTGAGGTTTCCACCTGCTAGAGTAGTTCCAGTAATTAGGGGTACCCTGTGGTACCACAGATGCAGAAGTCTCTGTGTCCCTCAGTAATCAAACATGGGATAAGGGGCTCTGGGAAAGTCTCCTGGGTAGCATTTTCTGGACGGTGCATCTTAAGGTTCTGTTCTTAACAAATCTTTGAGACTGTGATAAGCAGGGCTTGCTGATTTGTACAGTGTCTTCAAAACCTCTTTCTTATTGCCCTTGTTTGGTTGGTTGATTTTTCTACAAGGTCTGGTGATAGCCTCACAAAATCTAGTGTGTACTACCACACTGGGCTTATCCATTTAATTCTACTTCAAATAAAGTTGCTGTAAACATTCCTATAGTAAGCACTAATTTCTATTAGTTATTCAGTAGAGGATGCAAGCACTCTTGTAGAGTAGTCTAACATTTAGCTTTTCTTAGTATATCAGTTTTCCACGGTGATAGTTTTCGCTGACATTGTCCATCACTGTAAGAGCTTTTCTTATTCCACATGCTCACAAGTCCTTACCTCGCCAGTCTTTGAAGCCAATCCAGTAAATCATACTGTCTCATCGTGACATGTAGTTCTGTGGGGATTAAGAATGTGCATGTCTTCATGCTATTTTGATTGTTTTCTTGTGAGTTATGTTTTTAAGAAGTTTTCCATTTTTAAATTATGCCTCTCTTTTCTTAATGATTCGAAGGTCCTCTTTATGTATACCGAAAGTACTTTGAGCTTAGTTGTAATTGAATCAAAGACAAATAGTATCCATGTCATAAATTGCCAGCAACTTAAAAAAATCTATTACCTTGTCACGTTTATAATTAAATTGCTTTTCTTCCATCACGTATATGTTTTAAAAATATCTTTTCTGGCCTATCACTTGTCTTTTTACACTTTTAATAGGTAATCAGTTACTTCTTAAATTAATGCTTGTCTAGTTATATAAGAAATCTTTATTTCAAAGTGATAAAGATATCTTATTGTCTTTTAGAAGTTTAATATATATTTAGATATATGATCCATCTTGAATTAATTTTTATATCTGATTTGAAGTAGTGGCTAAAGTTCCTTTTTAACAACTTGAAAAAAGTTTGCCGTTTATTGGAAAGACTATACATGCCATACCTGACTTTCAGCTCTAACTCCCTACCTCCAGCTTTGTTCTGTTATACTGAGGACTTTCAAACTATTTTCTATTGTGCTGGCTGGCTTACTCTTGTATTCCACATATTAAGGTAGCAAAAAAAAATATTCTTATGCTGGAGACAAAGGGCTTGTGTCTCCCTGGTGACTTGTTTGATTCCTACCCCTTCTCCATCCCTACTGGGGTCTCTGGTTATGGATGATCTCTGTGAGTGGCACTTGATCAGTGTTCTCCCTGGAGACCTGGAACCCTGTACCACAGGCCGTCTCCTCTTCCAAGACCATAACTGCAAGCCCCAACTCAACACTGGCCCCAGAAGCCTTTTCTCTCACTTTCCCAGCTTTTCCCTTTGATCCCTCAGCCAGATGGGTGGTAACTCCTTTCTGCACTTGCTACACCCTACAGTTCTCTGTTTCCTCTTTTAGTACCTAATAACATTTTACTCCATGTGCAGTGATTTATATTAAATTCCCTGTTCACTTTACAGTGCAGTTTCCATCTCCTGACACCATCTGTTCATGAAGCTGTGGTTGGACTAGCTCTGTGAACAGGGTGACTTCATATAAATGGGTATGCTTCTGGCCTCTATTTCATATCATGGGCCCCTTCTCCTTCCAGTACACCCTGTCTTAATTATGCTATTATTGCATTACATTTCAGTATCTATGAGTCAAAGGCTTACAGCTTCTTTTACTGTAAAGTATTGCTTCGGCTCTTCTAGATGTGGAAATTTCACTAAAATTTTAGAATTAATCTGCTGATTTTCATCACAAAATATTCTGAGGCTTTAATTGGTTTCCCGTGAATATAGAAAGCAATTTGAAATGAGTGAATGTCACAATATTAACTTTTTATATAAAATCAAGAGATATAGGGCTGGAGAGATGGCTCAGAGGTTAAGAGCACTGGCTGCTCTTCCAAAGGTCGTGAATTCAATTTCCAGCAACCACATGGTGGCTCAGGACCATCTATAGACCATTTCATCTATAATGATATCTGGTGCCCTCTTCTGTCATGCAGGTACACATGCAGGCAGAACAGTGGACACATAATAAATAAATAAATCTTTAAAAAAGAGAGAGATAGAGAGATCCATGAGTATTACATATCTCTCCACATCTCCACTTACATAGGAGTCTCATAATTAATCGCAATATTAAATCATAATTTCATTGCAGTTTTTCACATGTTTCATTAATTTAATTACAAATGTATGATCATTTTGATCTTGCTCTGACATTTCTACTTATTTGTTACTGGCACATAGAGAAAGTAATTTTTCGTAATATTATATGCATTAAGTTAATTATATTAATTCTAATAGTTATAGTTCTATTCTCTTTTTTTGTAAACTTGAGAAGCTGTCATTGAGAGAAATTTATTCTTTTAAACTGGGTTGTCAAATGTTTCTCCAAAAGACTTTAGAGCTTATGGCAAGACAGATAGTCATGGTAGGATTGTGTGATGGCTGAGAGAAAGAGAGAGATTGGCATCTTCTAGTCCCTTTGACTGTGTGTCCCCCCCCCCCCACCTCTTAAATTTTCCACTACCTCCCACAGGCTGGAGACTAGGTCTTTATTGTATGGGCCACTGAAGGGACAGTTACCCAAACCACAGCAGGTAGCTTCATACACATTGTCTTTGTATTTTGCAGGCATCAAAGTGCACGAATAAGGAAGTACTGGGGTACAGGGAACGGATGGTGAAGTAATACAATTCAAACCCCAGGACAGATGAGTACCACCTTACCATCCTAAAAGAAATATTGGACTCTTTAATAACGTAAGCTTCTACATTTTCCTCCACAGGTACATACGTGGCAAAGCTTCAAGTTGGAGACAGAAGCTGATCTTTCCACATTAGACAGAACCATGAAAGGTAGATCAGTGCAAGACTGATGCTGGAAAATTATAGCTTTAAATTGTTAGAGGCTGCATAGCAAAGAAGCACTTGACCAGCTACCACAAATTCCACTCTTAAGTTAGGACAAGGAGGGATCACTTGGAATTCGTGAGTTTTTAAAACAGGTTCAAGAGTAAGAAAATATGCAAGAATTGTTGAGTGTGTTTCAAGTTAATTTTGTTAGTGTAGGTAGAATTCAGGTACTCTACAAATATAACCCTGAAAGACTGTATGGAGTTTAGGAGCAGAAGAAGCAAATATCTGGAGAGCAGAAACCTTTTTCTAGTTTCCAAGAGTCTACTGAAGTGAGCAGTTCTCAAACTCAGCTGCACACTATTGAATTCAAAAAACAAATAAAAAGGAAAAACAAAACACAAAATGATGCGACTGCTCCTAGGTATGGCGAAGGAGAGAGTTTATTATAGATTTGTGGGAGAGCATAGCAGAGGCAGACATCACTGACACAGTCCAGGGTGGTCATGACCCTGAACAGTGTGGTAAGAGCCGGAGAAGAAGGGAGAGGGCAACCAAATACAGCAGCCAGGAGCTCAAAGGAACAAAAGGTACAAGAAAGGATCTGGTAACTAAAATGTCTGGATTAGATAGGGAAGAGCCTCTGGGGGAAGGGCAGCCCAGCCCCTGGGCTGGAGAGTTCAGGGTAGAGGGTATGCCAGCCATAACAGGGGTGACTTAGGGATGCTGAGAGAGCCTGGAGTGGAGGTATGCTTCGAAGTCTCACACAAGCCGCTTGTCCCAGGTTGGAAGCTTAACAATTTTTCACCATTAGTTACTTCAAAATCTCAAGAGACGGGACCCAGGCATTGGTCGTGTACAGTGCCTAGGGTTAAGACTGACAAAGAGCTGATATCTTCTATAACTCTGCCCCGCTTGTCCCCATCCCATCTCCTAGGCCTTTCATTTTCATCTGATGATTAAGTAAGTTACACAGAGAATTTTGATTATCTTACCAATACTTGACTCCACAACAGTAACTAATCCAAAATTTAAATGTAAACCATGAAGCTGAAGGAAGGAAAAAACTGAGCAGCCATTTTTCCTCTGCTGACTTTGTGGTCTCATAATCATGCACAGATTCCCTTTGTTTGTTTCTCTTCCCTTAACGGGATATGTAGCATTTCCTCATTCTTCAACCAGCTGCCTTAGTACCATTGGCCACAAAGACAATTGCATGTGAGAGTAAGCTAGGTGGTAAGGAAAATAAGAGTTCTGGTTTATATTTCCCCAATATACGGTGTTTCCAAGATATTTTTAGAATTATTTTTATGGCTGGATGTGTCCCAGAAAAGAAAATTGGCTTTTCTCTCAGAAAAGTGTTTCTTCTATCTAAGGATTTGTAAGATCTTTGGATCTTTTGAAAGTATTTTCCTATGTGGAGATTTTTGAGCCACTGAGGGATAATTACCTAAGATAAAAAGGGGGGTGGTATTGGAGACTTAGATAGCATAGCACAGAGCCAGCCAACGTCCAGTTTATAGACCACAATGCCAGCTTTCAGGCCCACGAGACACTTGTCCTTAATTCAGCAAGCACCGTGCACATTCTCAGAGCTCATTATTTCAGAGTATTTTTTGGCTTAGATTGTGTTACTTTCCCAGTTCTGCATTGAGTTTTCTTTATTTTTTCTAACTAAAAAGTTTATTATATTTTTGTTTATGAACTAATTAATGCCTTCTTGGTTGTTTAAAACATCCCTGATAGTTTTCATCTTCCCTCTTGCCAAGAACCCTAACCTGTTTTCCAAAAATCACAATTTCTTTGGAGAACAACATGTTCTATTGGAATCACTTGAAATGGTGTCACAAATTACTCTTGGAGATCCTAAGAGCCAGGTGTGGTGCCGAGCTGGACTCAGCTAGTTATTGCTCTTGGCTTCGCCACAACTGATGTTCAGATTGTATTAGGCAGACGTGACTTACTTAGGTTTCGGCTTGCCAGAAGAGCTGACTGTGCCCTCTCTCTGTGCTCATCCTGACACACACTGTTAATCAGGATAGTGGCCAGCTCTTGACCGCTCCATCCCTTTTCATCTGCCGCCTTCCCCTCGCTGCGGTTCCGTTCCTGGACCCCTGTCTGTGCTCTGCCTGTTAGGCTCTACTACTTAACACGCTATCTGGAGGGCAGCCTTGGAACGAGACCCTGAGCAAAGGATTTCTCCTTTTCTGGAGGAGTTATTGTCAAAATACATTTCAAATTACACGACTTTGAAGAGGAAGTTGTTGATGGCCCTACACTTTCTTTGAAGTCTGAAGGAGCTTCCTAACCAAAAACAAAATTTGATTTAATTACAATAATTTGTATAATCATGATGTTACAGATACCGACACTTACTGAGGACTAATCATTCTGTACATGCGGAACAATCCACGTGTGTTATCTTAGTCACGACAGCTCTGGAGAGACCTCTCTTCATTCTGAGTTCCTGGATGAGTCACAGGAAAATGAGCGTGTCCGGTATCACTCAGTTGCTGAGATGAAACCATGACTGGAAACTTAAGGAATCTGCTTCCAGACTCTGTAGTGGCCATCCATCGTAACAGAAGAAGGAGATGGATGAGGTAACTAAACACACTCCTCTCATGGAAAAGAACACTATATTCTCGTCTTCCCTTTGGAGTCAAATGAATTTGTCATAAGTGGCATGCCATATTAACTGTCATCCATGGGCATCATCATTTTAATGTCTTTTAAGACATAAAATTTATTTCTTCTTATTTGTTCAAAAGATGATGTTCGGGCAAACATCTGCCACTTACCAGGCTATAAGTGGGTAGAATATGTGGGTAAGAATGAATCTCTTTTTTAAATTGCTCCTCCTCTAGAAAAAGACATAGCCTCAGAAACAAGTGTGTGGTAAATGTCATGATGGGATATTCGAATAGTAGAAGGGTGTGGAGAGGGGAATATGCTCCATTGGATTGTGGCACTCTATCAGCATGGCCAGATGTTCACACAATATCCCTGGCAATTTGGCTTCTCTGGAAAGAATCTAAAACTCAAATTTTAATAAAATCAGCTTTCTTTCCAGGATATGTATTGGGGCTTAATAATGTAACATGGAACCAGGTTACCTGAGTTTGCATCTTGGCTCTAGTAAATATGAATGACTTGCTTAACTTCCCTGTATTTCAGTTCCCTCCTCTAAACATTAAAAATTGCAAATACATGTTACATATATTAGTTATATATAATAAGCAATACAGAAATGCACCATACAGAAGATGAGATTCCAGCTAGGCCTTAAAGGAAACCAACTAAATGATGCGAAGGTCATTAACAGTGTAGGGGCTAGGCAAAGATGAGAAGGCTTGGGAGGTATACATGTAAAAGAGCCTAGAGTTGAGCTAGAGGGAAACTAGACTTGATCCAAATGAAAAGCTTTATGAGCTATAGAAGACCATAAATTATCTTAGAAGTTGAACACATGGTATGACGTAATAACATTTGTATTCTAGACAGGTCGCTCCAGTGCCACTAAAGGAAATTGGTTAGAAGGAAGTAAAATAAATATGGAAAATCCCGTTGCGAGTGTTATTGCAATGAATGAAGCTGAAGAGAAGGCTCAGGAGTTAAAAATGCTTGCTGCTCTTGCAGAGAACCAGAGTTCAGTTCCCAAAACTCTTATCAGGCAGTTCACAACTGCCTGTAACTCTGTCTCTAGGGAATCCAGTGCCAATGTTTGTGTTCCATGGGTACTGGCACATACCTGAATGGACACATACACATACGCATACATGAGTAATAAGTACTTTAAAAGAGTATTATTACAATGATTTTACTTCGGGGGAGATTATGAAAATAGGATAGTAATGAAGAGAAACAGAAGTGAGCAGATTTGAGAAACATGACCAAGAGTTAATTTGAATTTCATGGATCCAAATCAGTGCCATGTATAATCTAAAACATAATGAAAAATAATGCGTGTGCCTCTCTGATTGGAGAATAATTTTCATTTTTATTGAACTAACAGTTTTGTGAGGAATTTCTTTTATTTTCTTTTTGCTATGAGTCTTAAGAGATTAATAACATTTCATATATTTTATAGTATTCTGGTTTGATCTTAGAACCGTAAAGTAAAAGATGAATTTATTTTTAACTCAGGATTTAACATCATTCAGGGAAAGCAAAAGCTTTCTTTATAATCACATTCACAACCCAAACAAATTTTAAAAGCAAGCAAATAATCATCAGAAAATAAACATTCTAAAACATTCAAAGCGGAGGTCTGAACACATTTCAGCAGCCGGTACTGGCAGAGCAAGGCCTGGAAATGTTAATGTCCTCCTGACAAAATTTGTCACTTAAAGAAGAGGAAATTCAAGCGGCTTGTGAAGGTCACAAAGCTAACAAGTTGTCAAACTCTTACCCCAAGCTACTTTCCTTTAATAGCTGCATGAGGAGACTGTCTCCAGGTAAGGCTTTATTACCATTGCCACTGTTATTGTTCACAGATGGCTCTCAAATCAGGCTCTCTCCACCCTGCATAGCACTCCGGACATTTTGGACTGGATTGTTTTAGCTGCTGGACAATCCTGCATGCACTGTAGAGTGTGGTAGTTTTCCTAATCTCTGCCCACCAGATGCCAATCACACCCTCCTCCCCTCATGGTGCTGATAACCAAAACTGTCTCCAGACACTGACAAATATGCCCTTGGGGGAAAATGGCCCCAATTAAGAATGGACTTGCTCTCAAGTCCTCCCTGTCCTTGAAATACCATGAACTTTAGCCAAGAGGGGAAAAAATGTGAGAAACTGCACAATTTCTCATACAGATCCTAAAATTTCCTCATTATTGTTTTCACTATGTTTATGCCCTTTTCTCAAAAAGTTGAGTACCTGTGTGCCTTTTCGCAAAGCCTGCCACTTCTGTGATGATCTTTCCCATTTCTGCTCTCGGGTGGGTTTCCCCATTCCCAGCATTGCTTTACATCAATGGGTGCTGTACTCCCCGGCTCTCTTTCTTTTTTTTAACTTTTTTTAAATTTATTTTTATATCAATCACAGGTTAGGTACTTTGCATCCCAGGCGTAGCCTCCTCCCTCGTTCCCTCCCATCCTCCCACTCCCTCCCTCATCTCCCTCCTCCCTGCCTCCTCCAAGTCCACCAACAGGGGAGGACCTCCTCCCCTTCCATCCAACCCCAGCTCATCCAGGCTCTCTTTCTATCTGGCTTATAGGTGGATTCAACCAGAAGAGGAATAACAAAGGAATGGAGTTGGTGGAATGGAAGAGGCAAAATCATGGTGCTGTATGACCTCTAGGGCTCTTAATCCTGCTACTAAAATCCTTCTTCTTCCATTCCTCTGTTGCTTCCATCTTCTGGATCTCAGCATTATCTCCATCCTTTGCTCCAAAGTATGTTAGCAATGTATTTCTGCTGCTAATCTCTGGCTTATCTCACATTTCCATGTAACTACATACCTTGCCCAACATCTATGCAACTAATTGCCACAGAATGAGTTATGTCACCCTGTGTTCCATATTTTGAAGCCCTAACTTCCCATTGTGGAAGCATGTTAAATATGGTCATGAGGTAGAACTTTATTCTGATAGCATCATTGTTGCTTGGGGAAAACATACCAGATCACATGCTCTCCATCTTTTTTTTAAATCTCCCTTCTCAATTTGAGGACACAGAAAAGAGTTGTCTACAGTGCAGAATAGAGTCCTCACCAAGAAATGGATCTACCAGTACCAAGGTCTTAAATTTTTCAGCTTCCAGGGCGATGAGAAATTCTGTTAGCTGTATGTTGTGATGGCAGCACACGGTGCCTGATGCATTCATCGGTTTCTTGTATTTCGCCTTTATTGTTTGAAGGGGCTGGAGGGCTACTGTTTTCCTACCAAGCCTGACTGGAAAAAGGTCCTTACATCACCAAGACAATGTAATATTTATTAAGTTCCTATCATGTGTCCAAAATCATGCAAAAGAAACTTTAATATTCATTTTCTTAACTGTTTTCTTCAAAAATACTGTAAGGTGTTCTTGTAAATAACTGCCTTCTTTCGTTTCCCTCATGCTCAGAAGAAGGGAACGAATCTATCATTTTTATCTTGTATGAGACAGAATGATCACAACTACCTAAACTACTATGACATAAAAAGTAGAGGTTCTGAGTCATTTGGACCCAGTTGCAATTCCTTCACTTGCTGTTGAATTAGCCTCTCTAGGCCATCGTTTTCTTAATTGAAAATGGGACTAGGAATAAATAAGAGGGTTGTTCTATGTAAAGTGTACAGAATATGTTTAGAGGTTGAGAAAGCACTCAGTAAATTATAGCTAAAAGTTATAATTTACTGTGTGCACATTCTGTGCTAACCACTATGCAGTATGGATATAAGCACAAATAAGAAATGCTGTCTTCAGGGTTTCAGTATACAACAGGCATGAACAAAGCAGTAATTATAAAAATATGACAGATTAATAGGCTGGTATGCTATCAGAAAGCCAACTTGAACTTTGGGCTTTGGGAGGCTTCAGTCAAGATCTGAATCTCGTTTCTGCCAATCACGAACTGTTTGAGTCACTTCACTGTCTCACTGGAAAAATGGGTGCAATGATGCTGTCTGTTTTATCGGGATGTGTGGGGAAATGTGAGACAACAAATGAAGATTGCTATGGAGTTCTTGGCAGATGGCACATTCCCACAGAAGAGCTGTTACTTCTATCATTGATGGGGGAACGTAGAGCAACTCAGCAAGGATGCTCCAAGTTCCCTACTCCTTGGCTGTCACTTTGAGCCAATGCTCCCACTGCCATGGGTTTAAGCTCCAGCAGACCTCAGTGCAGAGATTTGTGAAGAGATGCACACTCAAATACTCCTCTCTGACTAACAGAATTGGGAGGCAGCATTAGGAAGCAATGCAGTATACGAAGAATAGCTTCATTGGACAGTGCTTACGCAGGCGAATGCACAACCCCAGAGCTCCATACTTAAAGGTATTAATTTTATAGCATGCTCTATTTCTACAGAATGTAAAATTAAAAACATATTTCCACGAACTAGAAAAAAATATTATTTTAACTGTTGTGTCCCATAGGAAGATCCAGAGAGGTAGCATAGGTTCTAAGGTTGAGGTATAGGCACTTTTTTTTTGTTAGTTTGGTTTTTGGTGCTTAAAATACACCTGCATCATAGAGACACAAAAGATTTTTTTAAAGGTGGTGATTTACACAGCTGGACAATTCTTAAATATTTCAACTGCAGACAGTCTCATCATCAGCACTTGATGTACCTGTGTTTTGGAAAAATCCCAGATTCACTACCCTGTTATCTTCAATCTTGTCACTTAGAAATGTGATTATTGCACTGCGAAGCTGCAGATGAGTGTTACTAGAGGCATAGCCCCATCTGAACACAATGACTAGACACCAAAAAAAAAAGTATCAACACACTTTTTATTTTGAGAAAAAGTAAACAGCCATTTTTATTATGTCCCTAATATTTAAATATGCTGAATAGATGTGAAGATATCTGTAGCCAACCTAGGCAAGACATTCTAACAAGACATTTGCTCTTGATATTTACAGTGCTCGTGAATTTAACGTTACAAACCCAAAGCAAAAACTTAAATGGTGTTTATGATAGGTTGGTAAGTCCTCGGGTTCATTTGTTCCCAATCTGGCAGTACAGCACCATAGAAAACACCAAACCGAGAATCTAGAAATAAAACACAGGATTAATGTGGACCCTAAAGGATCACACAGGGAGAATGAAAACTGTCTACTGAATCTCTCAGGGAAAATTACACTCCAGACAAGTCTGGAGTGCAGCTCTCTCTCTCTCTCCGTGTGTGTGTGTGTGTGTGTGTGTGTGTGTGTGTGTGTGAGAGAGAGAGAGAGAGAGAGAGAGAGAGAGAGAGAGAGAGAGAGAGAGAGAGAGAGAGAGAGAGAGAGAGAGGATAAATGTGGGCTTTCAGCTTGTCACCCAGCCCTCAATGGCCCTGCTTAATTGTGCAGTACCAGTTCCTACTGCAGGATGCTCTCCTCTTGTAGTAGACACACATTTTTCAGTAAACATTTCTCTCTGAGCTCAGGGTACAGCCAGCCTGCGCAGTAAATGCACTTACTGATTCCATTGAAAAACCATGGTCATCTGGTTTGGATCATCTGCACAGAAATCAAGGAGTCTAAAATTTCTCCTACTAAAGTTTTAGGCAATGCTTAGAAGTGGGGGAAAAAGTAATTTTTGAAGAAGAAGAAAAGCACTTGTAAATTATGGGTAATAGGTTAACTCTGGAAGTTCCTTTTGAAGTAACAAAACACAACTGAAAATCTAGGGCATGAATTCCATCTCTAAAAGTTAGGAGCCTTGGAACTAGCTCTAATTGGTTTTGTACTTGATGACTTGAATGTTTTGGTTTTTGATGTACGAAAGATAGAAACAAGCTGTGTGCAGTATCGATGGAAATTGTCTCCCTTCCTTGTCTCCTTTGAAAGAAAGCTCATGGGAGAGGAAGGTGCCATTGGCTGCGTCATCCTAAACCTTCGAACTGTGTTCATTTTCTCACTAATAATATCTTCCTAGAAACATAATTCAGATGAAAACTGTTGCCAATTTTTTGTCTTAAAAATACACACACACACACACATACAAAAGCCAAGTAGATAACAGTTCTCTAAAGCATGGGGCACAAGAAATAAAGAAAATGTATAAAATACTGAGCTATAGCATCTATAGTCTTCATTGCCTTGAGATAGACACCAGTCACCCATTGAGATAAGAAAAGCTTTAGACTGAAGAACTGAATGAAACACATTCAAACAGTTGTTTATATCAGTGTTTTATCACTAAGAGCACACTTCCTTCATTTCTTTATATCTGTTAGGAATATTTATGTTCATAAAATATACTCATCATTTTATGATGTGTGCACTAAGACTCAAAACAAACTTGACACTCAGTGTTTCTCCCACATTCGGAAGCTGTTTTTTTCAAATGTGGTAAAATGACTGTTTCTCTGAATTGCTTTGTTCCTTGGACCTCCTGTGAGGTTAACCTTCATCCTATTAAGTGATGAATATTCTGTCATCTGATAATTTTTTTGGTTTAGTTAAAGCCGAAAAATGCTGACAACTCTTTAATAAGAATAATAATCTGCTAATTTAATGCTAGCTAAGAAATCCAAACATCCACAGATGATTTCTTTTTCAGAATCAAGTATGAGCACCTTGCTTGAGTTTCTTTTTTTTCTGTTTTTTAAGTAATTTATTTATTTTTATATTAATCACAGGTTATGTACTTTGTATCCTGGCCGTAGACCCCTCCCTCATTCCCTCCCTCTCTCCCCATCCTCCCTCATCTTCTACCTGCCCCCTCCAAGTCCACTGATAAGGGAGGACCTCCTCCCCTTCCATCTGACCTTAGCTTATTAGGTCTCTTCAGGGCTGGCTGCAATGTCCTCTTTTGGGATCTAGCTAGGCTGCTCCTCCCCCGGGGGGGGGGGTGAGAACGGTCGACAGCCAGCCATTGAGTTCATGACAGAGATAGGACAGAGATAGTCCCTGTTCCCCTTACTAGTGTGCCCAGTTGTATACTGAGCTACCATGGGCCACATCCGAGCAGGGGTTCTAGTTTATATCCATACATGGTTCTTGGTTGGAAAAACAGTCTCATAGAAGATGCCTGTGCCCTGATCTATTTGGTCTTTGTGGAGCTCTTGTCCTTGCCAAGTCTTACTAACTTCCCCTTCTTTCATATGATTCCCTGCACTCTGCCGAAGGCTTTGTTGTGAGTCTTATTAACTGCTTTGATACACTGCTAGGAAGAGTCTTTCAGAGGCCCTCTGTGGAAGGCTCCTGTCCTGTTGCTTGTTTTCTCCTACATTCAATGTCCATCCTGTTTGTCCATCTAACGGATGATTGATCATCCCACTGCACTCTTAGAGGAACCCCTCAGGTACACAGTCTTAACAAAACTTCCACCTAAGCTCTAAATATCAATATGTTTTTTGTTGTTCTTGAGAGGATAGTCTGCACATATTTTCTGCATTAGGTCTGTGGAAAACTTCTTCTATTTCTTTTTAAATGTTTACGAGAAGAGATTTTTCTCTCTATGCATCTTCATGTTCCCTTGAATTTGGAAGCAAATAATATAAGTGCTAAGAGACTCATGTAATGAATGACTCTAAGACTAAAGTCTAACTGGGGACACATCTCTACTGAATGGGTAACAGAGGACCACTTGCAAAGGTCTCCTTTGAATAAAACATCAAATACTTTTCTTTTACATCAAACTATAGAGGGAAGGCAGACTTTAGATTAAGAAATCAAACAAGAAACATATCCAACAGTTCTTTCAATCAGCTATTCACTATATCTATGTTTAGTACAGACATCACAATTTAACCATCTCACTAATGGTTACACATAATAGCAGCTCCATGCTAACTCCATAGTGGTAAATTACTGTACATGACGGGTTTATTCAGGTATTTCACTGGAAAGACATGTAGGAGAACTAATGATGTCCCTGAGCGTGTAACAAGTAAAAAGGAGTATATCAAGTTCATAAAACATTTATAGGTGCTATTTCTCTTACAATCTTATTTTCCACTAGATCTGTTAAGATTCTTGGCAATAACTTTGGCTATGATATGCAAGCCACCAATCTTTCCAACCAGTCATGTCCTCGTTACTATTGGCTCAGCTTCAACAAACCTCTTAAAAGCATACATGAGCTGTGCTGTATTCTGTCATAGCCGTCTCTGTAAATTTGAGTCTAGCATGAAATTTAATACTTAACCTCATTTAAGGCCTGCTAACCCAATCTTAGTTACTTAGTGATTAAACCTAGGTCTCGGGTCATATTAACCTCATGCTCCACCACTAAGCTGTATTCTCAGCCACGATCACTCATTTAAATTCAACTCTGTCAAAGCACAAGTGAATGTGTGCCATGTTTATTTGACTGTAAGTGCATACGTGAGTCTTTCCTCACCTTTGTAGCCATTGTCTAAGTTAGCATGAAGCCAGAATACAAGGTAAGCGAACAGAGGACAGGAAACAAACCGCAAAATCAAGAGAAACAGACCTAAAGCAAAGTAACTTCTAATTTTGACTATCAGATACAAAGAAATCCATGCTCTATCAACATAGCCTTTTTAATTTGGGCTATGAGAAAGTAACATTTTTAGAGCTAGTAGTACCTAGTTTGTGTGTGTGTGTGTGTGATATTTGGCTGAGAAATTCCAGCAGGAACCACTTAGAATATTATATTACTTTAATCTCAAGCAAAATTCCTACCAAGCACTGATGAAACAGGAGGCTGCAGTCTACTAAGAGCCCAAATGACACTACATAGAATTCCATGAGAATGAAGCAAATGTCATTCAGCAGATGTTAGCAGGGAAATACCACACAGGGTTTGAATTCTTGCTACTGTATTGACATAAGCTCACAAGTGACTCTGACTCATTTGATATCTACATTTTTCAAGATCTGAGATAATTGCATAAATGCTCCTTTGAAAATGTTTTCTTTCATCTTCTTGGCAAATATCTGGAGGCAATATAAAAGTTATCCTTCAGGTTGTAAAAAGAAACTCCAGGAAAGTCCATCAAGATAAAAATCCGATAGAGAATGTATTTTTTCAACATCAATAATTAAAATGACGGAGTGATACTCTTGACTCACTCAGGGCTTTCCTGGAAACATCTCCAAATCTGTTTATAGTACCTAAGCTGAGAAAATGCAAGGAAATGACATCTACTGTTCATAAGTTCTTAGATTTCTCTAGAAAGAGTGACAAGAAAAGCATTTACTCATTCCTTTGAGTTTATCCTTTATATCTTGCTTCAAGATGGTGGTTAGAAATAAGCAACTGTGAGGGCTATTGTTTAGTGTTTGTTTTCTGCTTTCTGCCCCACATCAGGAAATTTTAACACTTGTACTAGTTTTGATGCAAAAGGGATACCTACAACTAAGAATTGTAGAGCTATCAATTGATTTTTCCCCCAAACAAGAAGAATTTTAGAAATATCAGGCTCAGTACTTTTTGGGTTAGAGGACTATAATCCTATCTGTTCCAGACTCAAGAATAATTGATTCAAGAGATGCTGCATGCTGGCCATGTATATCAGGTGCTTTTTAAACACTGTTTTTTTTTCCTTTTTAAAGATTTATTTTTTAAATTATATTATTTTTATTAATTACAGTTTTTTCACTTTGATTCCCCCTGTGCCTCCCTCCCTCCTCCCCTCCCAATCCCACCTTCCCTCTTTCCCACCCGTGTCCCTCTCCCAGTCTATTGAAAAGGGAGGTCCTCCTCCCCTTCCCTCTGACCCTAGTCTATCAGGTCTCTTTGTTTGTTTGTGTGTTTAATTTTTTTTACATTTTTGTTTTATATTAATCACAGGTTATGTACTTTGTATCCCAGCTGTAGCCCCTTCCCACATTCCCTCTCTATCCCTCCCATCCCTCCCTCATCTCTTCCCTGCCCCTTTCCAAGTAGCAGGACAAGAGCCTACCACAGAGGACTTCAGAACGATTCTATCTAGCAGTGTATCAAAGCAAATATTAAGACACATAACCAACCCTTTGGCAGAGTGCAGGGAATCATATGAAAGAAGGGGTAGTTAGTATGACCTGGAAAGGACAGGAGCTCCCCAAGGACCAAATATAGCAGGGCACAGGAGTCTTTTATGAGACTGTTTCTCCAACCAAGAACCATGTATGGAGATAACCTAGAACCCCTGCTTGAAGGTAGCAAATGGTAGCTCAATATCCAAATGGGTACCCTAGTAAGGGGAACAGGGACTATTTCGGACATGAACACAACGGCTGGCTTTTCGACCTCCTCACCCACGAGGGAGGAGCAGCCTTACTAGGCCACAGAAGAGGACATTGCAGCCATTCCTGAAGAGACCTGATAAGCTAGAGTTAGAAGAAAGGGGAGGAGGACCTCCCCTATCAGCGGACTTTAAACACACTTGTTTGGCTCTTCATTGTTACAACCAATGAAGAGTGGAATGAATGCAGAGACAACCTCACTGTTATACTTTACCTCAATGACTGCCAATCCAAAAGCAATTCCAATGACTATAATGATGTTCTTTTCAACCAGATCTTTTATCAAACCAAGACAGCTCTGTTTAGAAAGAAATAAAGAAGAAAGAAGCATTGCTTTTTGTGAAACTTTTATCTCATATTGGGTTTTAATTCTTCCAGTTGACTTTTTATATTAGTGGCAAAATCAACCAAAATAAATTGAGCTATTCTTCTACTCCTAGCCTTCACTCTAAAGAGCATTTGAACCATTTTTTTTAACCTTTAGCTACATAGCTCCTGATGGTTGAGACTGATACTCAATAGAGAGACACTGGGCTTATCAACCATTCCTGGACAGACCTTATATGCTGGAAGAGTTGACCATCAAATAATGGACTCCACAGGTTTTGTGTGTGTGTGTGTGTGTGTGTGTGTGTGTGCATGTGTGTGTATGGGTATGTGCATGTATGTGTGTGTGTGTTTATTTGGTTACAATTTGGTGGAGGTAAGGGAGTTGTTTTTGTTTCTTGGGGGTTTTGCTGTTGTACTGGATTTTTATTTGTTTGTTTTTAGAAAAAGTACTTAAACTTGAGAAGGTAAGGTGAGAGAGAGGATCTAGAAGAACTTGGGGATGAAAATAATATGACCAAAATATATTTAATTTAGAAATTGTTTTAAGCATTAAGATATAATAAAAATGAAAAACTAAAACAAAATAATTTGGTGAAATTTTGAAAAGAAATTAATAAGTAAATATGTAACAATATATCTCCAAACTATAATAATCATAAACAAAAAAATCAAGGATTATGTGGGCTTGTGACCTGCATCAGGGAAGTCTACTGTTGAGGTTATGGCTAAATGCAGAGTAGATTTTCCTCTTAAAAACAAAGAATTTCAAATCCTTTAATTAATAAATAAGACTGTTATTTTTTATCCTTAAAAGCTCCACGGTGTGTGTTTTTCTGATATTACTTTAAGAAAGAAAGTTTAGAAAGTTATTTCTATAATACATTAATTTGAAATGTATTCAAACCAGCCTGGAGATCAAATTTTAAAACATTTCATACACATTTTAAGCATTCGAACAATTACAAGGATAACTTTGTAAAACGGAAAAACACTGCACAATGTAATCTATGAACTATGTAATGAACTATATCATGCCTGTGACACCCATATGTGTATGAAGACTGACCGAAATTGTACTACTTGCTAGAAACAAAAAATTAAAATCTCCAATGTTGGAAAGGTCTTTCCCCAGCTCCATTCCTTAATGGTCTTCTTCATTCACATCCAGTCCAAAGGAGTAAACATCTGAGATTATCATTTCAGTTGGGGTAAGAGGGAGATGAAAGACTGCATCTATTGATTCATATTCATCATATTTCTGTCCTCCTACACCCAAGAAAATAAGGTTAGGTTGGCCGAAGGAAGGGAAGAAAATCAAAGGGACCATGAAGGATGTCCATTGCAGATTGCCTATTTTTCCAGACTTGCAAATGACACGTGGCAGATAGAAGTAGTCAACGAATTTATGACCTTCCTTGTAAAGTACTAGGGCAGCTGTTGGCTTAGACTCAGCAGATTTATGTGTGAACTTTCAGGAAAGATAAATTTATAAGGGCTTTTCAGAATATATTTTGAGGAAAAACATCTTTTGCCTGAGTCTTTCATAGGAAGTAGAAATCCATGTCAAAAGAGCCTGTGAATTTCTTCATCATCCTAAGGGGAAGCTACATTCCCTGCTACCAGATAATAATTTCCATTCTAACTTGGAAATAGTGTGTTGCAAAATTTAGGTAGGCAGGAGGGAATCAGAGAGACTTATAAAAGGTAAGAATAAAAGAAATTTAATTGCTATTATTTTGACAGTGAAATGACACAGTAATTTTGTCATCTGGTAACTTCTCCCCATGAATTGCTGTGAATATGAGTAACGCCATGCTGCTTCAGACCAGAGCCTCTATAGCCATCAAGAGATCAATGATAAAGGACAGAAGTCTAGAGGACGATGTTTTCTTTTGGTGTTTTCTTTCCTTTATTAATGACACCAATGATCGGTAAATAAGAACGATGATAGATTAGAAATAATCTTTGGGTATCCTGGACACTTATTTATTGTGGGCTGCAGTAGCTTTTGTGGGTCTCTCCTGACAAGATTATAATCAGATGCTAACGCTTTATGATGCTACAAAGGTATAACTAACATAAAGTAGTCTCTGAAGAACAGCAGTAAAAAAAATTAAACATTAATGACAATTTTTATGTTTGCACTAAGCCTTTCTAGGCAAAAGAACAGCTTAGAGAAAAGCCTTATGGTGAGGGAATACATGTCAGGTTCCACATGAGCCCATATTCAGAACTACAACGGTTAATTTAGATGGCGACCACCATAACACTTGTATTGTCTCCAGCTCAAGCATTTTAGTTATCTTTCAAAGCTGTCTGGCTATTTTTCTCTCTCCCCTATTTGACAGTCAGATTCCATGAGCACAGACTTTATACCCTGTGATGTATACCGTACTGATTTTCAGGATCAAATGTGAATGAAGAATGGATCTCCAGATAGCCTGGCTTACAGGAGGGACTCAATAACTATTTGATAAGTATTCATAAGTTTTTTATTTAAAAAATACATGAAAAGTGGAAGGCAGAACCCATAAGTCAGACGCCTAGGTTGTATATAACACGTGGAAGATAGAAACTCACCTTTTAAATCAATCTTACATATTCAAAGCAATTTCTCAATAGTAACGATAAGTAGGTAGAAAAACAAATATATTTAATATCTGGAAACTAAAGTCCTAAATAAATCTTTTATTTATACCTACATGGGTTCTTGGGAAAATGTCTTATGGCTAGGAAAAAGAAAAAAACTGGCTTTTGAAAAAGGAAGTAAAAATATTAACTTCCAGAACTTTCACTAAGATTTAAAAAAAATAGAGGATAGTAATTATAGTCACCAAAGACAGAAAAAAATAAACTTTTATGTTAATTTGTACTTGGCTGAACTTTGACCATTGAAAGTTGTTTTTAAATGATGCTAAGCTCATAGACAAAAACGTTCATTTTTTAAAATATCTTCTTTTATATTTAATAAGGATTAGCTTTACATTTGTATAATTGCATATTTTCATATTTCAGTTCCTCTTGTGCTTGCTGTATTTTAAGTTTTGATAGAAAGGCCATTAGGATAAGAATATAGTGGAACCTACTTATTGTGCCAAAGTGAATTTTTTCTCACCTGTTGATAAACACTCTGTCCCTGATAAGATGAACAAGGAGACTCTGTACATTTACATGACTCTTTTGCATCTTGAAAGTTAGACCCCCAGTCTGCAGCTCCGTTGGCCAAGCCACAGCATTTAAACTGTGAAAAGAAAAGCAGAAGGGAACTCAGTCATTAACATAGCCAGAAACGTTGCCATCCACTGAACTGTTCTTCTGAATGTTACTGCAAAGTTGACTCTTATGCTAAAATATAAATTTCATTTTATTTATGGATTGTGTGTGTGTGCTTGCCTGCATTGAATTTGTGTGAGCATGCATTTGCACGTATGTGTGTTCGTATGCTTGTGTGTGCGTGCATTTGTATATGAGTGTGTGTGCATAGGCTATTGTATGCCACGTGTGTCACATGCTCACAGAAGCCAGAGATGGTATGGGATCTGCTGGAGCTGTGTTTAAGGGAGTTACGGCCAGTTGTGAGCCAGAAAACACATGCTGAGAACTGAACTTCTTCAGGCCTCCCAAACCAGCCATTTTCTTAGCCACTCAGTGGCTCTGGGCCCCTGAACCTCCTCTGCAGTGCTCCTTATGCTGAAATATGATGTGTCACCTTATCCATACAGAGCACACATACACATAACTTTAAAAAATAAACTAAAAATAAAATCTACTTTTAGAAAAGAAGGAATATTTCATTTCACTAAGCAAATCTTTGAAGAATTTTTTTAAAAATTTAAAAAATAAACAAAATTCCAGATTCTGGTTGTTACAAATAAAGATGCTACGAACATAGTTGAGCAAATATCCTTATTGAATTGTGGGGTATCTTTTTGGATCTTGAAGAAGCACTATTCCCAATTGTATGATAAAGCTCCAGACTGATTTCCAAAGTTGTACGAGGTTACATTCCCACTAGCAATGTAAGAGGGTTCTCCTTTCTCCACAACCTCTCCAGCATGTGTTGTCACTTGAGTTCTTGATCTTAGCCATTCTGATAGATGTAAGGTGAAATCTCAGGGTCATTTTGATTTGCATTTCCCCAATGATTCAGGATGTTGAACATTTCTTTAAATATTTCTCTGCCGTTCTATATTCCTCTGTTGAGAATTCTCTGCTTAGCTCTGTATCCCATATTTTAATTGGGTTACTTGATTTGTTGGTGTCTAATTTCTTGAGTTCTTTTTATATTCTGGATATTAGCCCTCTGTCGAATGTAGAGTTGATGAAGATTTTTTTTCCTAGTCTGTAGACTGACATTTTGTTCTATTAACAGTGTCCTTTGTCTTACAGAAACTTTTAAGTTTCATGAAGTCCTACTTATTAATTGTTGATCTTAGAGCCTATGCTGTTGGTTTTCTGTTCAGAAAATTGTCTCCTGTGCCTATGAATTTGAGGCTCTTCCCCACTTTTTCTTCTAACAGATTTTCTGTGTCTGGTTTTATGTTGAGATCATTGATTGAGTTGGATTTTAATTTTGTACAGGGTGATAGATATGGGTCTACTTGCATTTTTCTACATGTAGACATCTAGTTAGACCAGTACCATTTGTTTAAGGTACTATTTGCTCAGTTATGTTCATAGCAGCTTTATTTGTAATAGCCAGAATCTGTAAACAATCTAGATGTCCCTCAACAGAGGAATGGATACAAAAATTGTGGTACATCTACACAATGGAATATTACCGAACTATTAAAAACAAGGAAATCATGAAATTTGCAGACAAATGAATGGAACTGGAAGAGATCATCCTGAGTGAGGTATCCCAGATACAGAAAGACAAGCTTGGTATGCACTCACTCATAAGCAGGTATTAGCCATATAATTTAGGATAGCCATCTACATACCTAAAGAAGCTAAACACTAAGGAGGGCTTTAAGGACGATGCTTAAATCTCATTCAGAATGGCAAACACCACAGACACCAGAAGTGGTGGAAGAGAGCTAGCAGATATGAGCCTATGGGTCCTCTAAAAAGATTCACCCAACAGGGGATCAAAGCAGATGTTGACACTCAGGGTCAAACTTTGGGCAGAGCGCAGGGAATCTTATGGAGGAAAAGAGGGCTGATAATAGAGTGACATGGAGGGGACAGGAGCCCCACAAGGAGACTAACAGAACTAAAAGATCTGAGTCCTGCAGAGACTGATACACCAAGGGAGGACCATGCATGGAGACCCCCTACTCAGATGTGACTTATTGGCAGCTCAGTCTCCATGTGAATATCTGAGCGAGAGGAGCAGGGGCTGCCTCTAACAGGAACTCAGTTGACTGTTCCTTGATCACTCACCCTTGGTGATGTGGCCTTGCCAGGCCACAGAGGAAGAGGATGCAGGCAGTCCTGATGAGACTTTACAAGCTATTTTCAGATGGCAATAGTGGAGAATTCCCTTTCAGTGGACTAGGGGAAGGGGAGAGGAGGAAGAGGGAGGGATGGTGGGACTGAGGAGAGGTAAGGGAGGGTGCTTCAGTCAGGATATTTAATGAATAACTGTGAAGAAAAAATCTAAAAAATTAAATAAATAAATAAAATGCTTAACCTTTTAGTTTTAATAAAAAGAGAAAGAATCCAATCTATGCATCTTAGGTCCACAAAAAGTCAAGTTATCAAGTTCAAAAAATACACATATTGCTCAATTTTTCTGAGAAAATTTGAAAATGAAATTTTATTACATTATCTCTGTGCCAGAGACTTTTCAAAGACCAAATGTTCCAGGACCTCCCTGAGACTGAATTTTCATGGAGATCCTTAAAATAGGAAAGCAAGCACAAACGAAAGCTCAACCATTCAGGGAAAAAAAAGTCATAGAGATGAAAGCCTAGACTAATGTCACTAAAGGGCAAGAGGATGTGGCTGTGCTCTGGGAAGAAAAGCAAGAAAGTGAGTGTGACCCAGAGCATTACTGGATGAGGATGAGGAAGAAAATCCCACCATTGTCTCCTGCGTCGTCTACTGGAGAGAACACTTCATGAAAAAAACTGTTAGGAAAAGTTATTAAACAACAACAAATACTGGTTGATCTTTCAGGCATGGATTTAACCCCAGCACATCAGGAAACAGAATTGGGCAGATGTCTGTGAGTTCATGGCCAGTCTGACTTACAGAGTGAGTTCCAGGACAGTCAAGACTATGTTGTGAGACATAGGCTAAAAAAAAAAAAGAAAAAGAAGAAGAAGTCTGAGCACATATCTTAACTCTCAGCAGCAATTGGGAGGCAGACGCAAGTGGACCTCTGATTTTGAGGCCAGCCTGGTTTATAAAGTGAGTTCCAGGATAGACAGAGCTACTCAGAGAAACCCTGTCTTGTAACACAACCAATGTCTGGCTTAACTTGAGGCCCACATCAGAAGAGGGAGCCCATGTCCTAGACTGGATGGCCAGCAACTGGAGCCTGGATAGCCCAGAGACCTAGCATAGAATTAAACACAAATAGGAAAAAAAAAGGCTTCTTAATAATATTCTGCTAGACTCATAGACTGGTGCCTTCTCCAGTCATCATCAGAGAGGTTTCTTCCAGTAGAAGACGGGAGAGGGTGTGCACAACCATACATTATGAAGAGAGAGAATCTAAATTGGAGGTGTCCATTGGGTCCCTCTCCTTGGAAATTGGAGAACTCCAAAGAAGAGGGGAAGGAAAGAATATAGAAGTCAGAGGGACTGGAGGATACCAGGAGAACATGACCTATTGAATAAACAGGGCTCATATGGGCTCACAGAGACTGAAGTGGCAAGCCCAGAGCCTGAATGAAGTTATAGTTAGTTGTATTGCTTTGTGTTTTTTTTGGGGGGGGGGGCTTCTAACAGTGGGAGTGGGTGCATCTCTGACTCTTGTGCCTCTCCATATGACTTCTTTCCTTCTATTAGGTTGCCTTGTCCAGCCTTGATATGAGGTCTTCTGCCTTGTTTTATTGTATCTTGTTTTGCCATGTTTGGTTGTTGTCTCTTGGAGACCCACTCTTCTCTGAAGAGAAAAAGGAAGGAGAGTAGATCTCAGGAAGAAGAGAAATGAGTGGAAAGCTAGGAGTGAAGGGAGGGGGAGGGGAAACTGTGGTTGGTATGCATTATATGATAGAAGGATCTATTTTTAATTTAAAAAAACAGACTTCTAAGAGATGACAAAATAATATATAAGATGAATAAAGCAAAAAGTTTCATATTAAAGTTGGACACAGTCACACAACAAGAGGAAAAGTGTCCCAAGATCTGGCAAAAGAATCAGAGACCCACTCATTCTTATAGTCAGGAGGCCCATAAAACATCAAGCTATAATATATATGCAGAAGACCTGGTGTAGACCTACGAAGGCCTGGTGCTTGCTGCCTTTGTTTCTGTGAGCTCATATGCACCTTGCTTAGTTGACCTAGGGGGTCTTCTTTTCCTGGTGTCCTCCAGACCCTCTGGCTCTTACAATCTTTCCACCTCCTCTCCATCAGGATTATCTGGTATCTAAGGGAGGATTTGATAAAGACTAAGGATTTGAGGAGGACTTCCAATTTTTCCAAATTAGACTCTCTCTCCAGGATGTATTGTATGAGAGATGAATCTACTTTTAATGAAGAAGAAAGAGAGGGAGAGAAAGACAGAAAGAAAGAAAGAAAGAAAGAAAGAAAGAAAGAAAGAAAGAAAGAAAGAAAGAAAGAAAGAAAGAAAGAAAGAAAGAAAGAACAAAACCACAAAAATTAAGCAAAGAACTTCCACTCAATGGTTATAGTTAGGTAACTATGCTATTATTATTTAGAGCCCATCTTGCCAAAGTTTCAGTTGCGGATAATGGGATCTAATCTCCAGATTTGCTGTAAAGAGAAAAATGAGAAAATCCGTATAAAGTAATAGGCCCAGCATATAAAATATGCTTTCTAAATAAATTACCACTATAATTTTCTGATCACTATCTGTTATACTGTTTGTGCTATGCTCTCAAGTGAACATGATCACTTCAACATCATTATCAATGATTTAGGTAAAGAAGGGGAAGTATGTGTCAGACACTATAGAGCAGTGAAGTTGCAAAGGAGGTCCAAATAATGAGCTTAAATTAACAATTTCAGTTGAGACAAATAAATCATCTTGGGCTTTTGTTCAAAGACTGATGTCCAAACACATGATTCAATGTTCTTATGATAAAAGCTGAAATTTTAGATAGTTCCAAGGTCAATATGAGCAAGGAGGGCTTTCTTCAAACAACCTCCTTCTTGTTCCCATGACAGAGACAACTAATGGCTTACTCTTTCTGATTATGTAATTTTGAATAATACTAATCATTGGGGACTTGCTATATAAAATAGAATATAAATCCCATATATATATATATATATATATATATATCCATATTTGAAAAAAAAAGAATGGCTGAAAGATAAAGGAGAAAGGGAAGGACATAGAAAAGCTAAAACTTGCTATGTTATCTACTTTCCAGACTTGCAACAGAGCAATTAATGAAAAAGTTTTGTCAGAACAAATTGTAAGGTGTATGACCATTGGATGGAAAAGGCCAGAGTTAATGGCACATCACCCTTATATAAATATGTATCAAGAATTCTAGAGGAGGACATTCCATTGCATGTTAACAGGGAATTTGTGTGGGAATTTCCTGAAATCCAGAGAAAGCCATATAATCTCTGAAACTTCTGTCTATATGTATTGTGTCTGCAGATAAAACAGAGTTTAGCATAAGACCCTCTTCCCAGAGAAATGTAATTAAAACAAAGAAAGCGAGATGGGTGAGCAGACAAAAACGTGTTCAGAATAATAAAGCAATGTGGTCCTAAGTCTTAGGAACTACAAGCACAGACCACACACAGCACATTTAGTAAGTCACAGTTGGCAGAGTCCTTAAATCCCTGGAAATGGGCAGTAAACACCTGCCCCAAAATCCTTTTGGATCTCTATGATCTTTTATCCTAGGTCATCTTATTAGAGAAGGCCAAGATTGCTCTGTGTGCCCCATGGAAGGATAGAGGCTGCCCATACTATTCTGCATCAACTTGAGTTAGTCTGTGCTCTAGGGTAGGAATCATGCAGAAGGGGCCTGTGCAAGCAAAGGGTACAGCCACATGGAGGCTAGAGAAACAGCACCTCTCACAGGAAGTTAGGTGGGAACTGGTTCACATCAGATTTCTGCTCTGTTCTTGAAAACAATGTTTTAAGCAGAATTGTTATAAATTGGAATCTCTCCAGATAAGAACTTGTACGTGACCAGAGAAACAGTGCCATATGATAAATACTTTAAAAAGTCAAGGTCGTTTCAGCTCGAAAAGCAAAACTTGGGAGTCAACCATCAGTTGTTTTCAAAAAATAAAAAACGTTGTGTTTACAGACATCCATAGACTTCTTTTTCCTATGAGATTTATAAATAATTAAGACTAAATGAAGTGAATTCTATCTAGGGTGATTTTTTTTAATTGAGGAAGAACACAGTGATTGTCAGACTAAGTGAGATGAGCAAAACAGGGTAGGCTTTCTCTTCAATATTTAAACAGTAGATGGTAAATGTAAAATACTTCAACTGATGAAAATTCAGCTTGAATAATGTATAAAACCCAGCCATGCTATAACCATCTAAGAATTTCTATGCCAAGCCACATCTGTGGGAACTACTATATGTAGTTATTATAATGAGATTTCTAAAATCTAATGGTGTCATTCTTTAAAGTCCATGTATTCACAAAGGGAAAGAAACACAGTAAGTTCACTCCAAGGATGTGGAATGATAGACAGGAAGACAGAGTTGTTCCAGGAACCTTGACTAGACAAAGCTGGGCAGACACAGCTTTCTCAAGAAGTAGAACTTAGTAAAGATTAAGAAGGAACCAGATAGTTGAATACTTTTAGTGCTTCCGTAAGTTTTGAGTTTAATTTAAAAGCAAAAAGAGGAAAGAAAAAAAAAGACTGGGGAGAAATGAAGGAAGAAAACAGAGAGAAAGAGAGAAGGAAAGAAAAAAGGAGAGAAGAGAAAGGGAAGAAAGGCAAAGAAAGAAAAGAAATAAGAAATAAGAATAAGGGAAAAAAGAATAAGGGGAAAGGGTTAGGGGCTAGGGACCTCAATTAAAAAAAATACTGTTGTGTGGATCTAGACTCAAAATCCAACCCCTTCGTTTGTTGTCTGTCAGCCCTCTCAACAATGGTGTGCATCAGATGATGCTACCATCTGCTTGGGTTTCATGTCCTGAAATCCTGTATTGCAGCATTAGAGAACTTTTATGAAATGGGAACTACAAGAGGAATTGTTCCCATGAGTGGGGTACTGCTGGCTATGAAGAGTGGGTGGTTTTGCAGGCCTGAGTTAGTTCCTAAAAGAATGGATTGCTGTAAGAGGGGAAAACAGGGAAGGGGATAGGATACATGTGACATGAAATTAGAAAGGGACTACTATGGACAGAAGGGTACCAATGGTAGGAGAGGCCAAGAGGATCTGGGAGAAGAATGGAGGAAACCAACCAACCACACAACAAGGTATGTGTGAAATGACACAATGAAAGCAATAATTAACACTTTGTAACAATCTCAGCACTCAAAGCAATATAAGTAAAAACCAACAATAAAAGAGCATGACTTCTCTAGACTCTTGCTTCTTGTCTCAAGTGATCTGTTCCATATTTACTCCACCATTGTGAGGCCCTCCTCCATGAGGACCTCACAGATGATGATGATGAAGATGATAATGATGACACCACACTCTCCACCCTCCAGAATGTTGAGCAAAACAAGCCTCTTTCTTCCAAACATGGTGGCTCACCCCTTTAATCTCAGCGATTTGGAGGCACAGGCAGACAGATCTCTGTGAGTGTGAGGCCAGCCTGGTCTACATTATGAGTTCCAGGACAGCAAAAAGCATAGCGAGACCCTGTCCAAAAACCAAACAAACAAATAAAAGCCCCAAAAGACAGATAAATGAATATATTTTATATGTAAAATACTTAGTTTTGAAAAAAAATACTTAGTTTTGGGCATTTTGTCATGGCAATACAAAACAAACTAAGACACTAGTCCATGCGGTTGTGAGAAGCACAAAATGTTAGTTTAAAGTGGAGAGAGGAAGAGAAGGAAGTAGACTCCTTAGCACACTACTCTTTTAGACTGTAAACAATAAAATAGTCATTAGTTTGGTTCCATAAAAGCTTAATTTGATATAGACATATCTTCTTAATTTATGTCCTAAATGGCTTGAATTAATAAGAGATTGGATTTGAATGTTACAAGTACTTTTTTCTCATTACACTGTGAAATAACAATCAGTCAAAAATATGCAAAATTGAGAATTTATTTTCACAGAATACAATAATTTTTTAATAGGTATTGGGCTGAAGAAATGGCTCACTTGCTTAGAGCACTGGTTACTATTCCAGAGGACCAGTGTGTGATTCCCAGAACCCACAAGGCAGTTCACTAGCACCTATAACTTCAGTTTCAGGAGATTAAATGTCATCATGGACCTTTACAGGCACCGGGAATGCATATGGTCCACAGGCATACACACAGCAAAACACCACACATATAAAGTAATAATAACAACAATAATAATAAATAATAATAACAACAATTTTTTAATTTTAAAATGAAACATTGAAGATTTATATTCAAAATTCCCAAGTGGTCAAGAAATTCTAATTACCTCTTCTTGAAATGCAATCATGGCCTTCTGGAATTTTTTGGCCTCCTCACTCATGTCAGCCAAAAGCTTTGAGTTTTCATAGAGAGTTTCATTCAGAACTCGGCTAGACTGAAAATTGGGAGGAAAATATATTGTTAAGTTATTCGCATCAGGGTGTAGAATTTCAGTGTTTTAGGCTTTTCCAGAGCTGTCAAACATCATCTGTGGACATACCTCAGATTTGAAAACAGCTCCTAGGATACCTGCTGCCACTTGCAGAATCAGAATCAGGAGCAAGAAGATAAAAAACTGAAAGACACAAAGGTGGGTTATCCTCGGAGTAACCAGTGACTGCCACAGCATTCCAGTGTCATGTGACCCCTGGCAGCCCGAACAGCCTCACAGGTGGAGCGTCAGCCTCAGCCTGACTTTATTACACAGTTGTGTCGAAGCTTCAAATTTGAAATCTTTTACTGCCCAGAAACATCTGCTTCAAAAACTGATCAAGTTAAGTGGTTGCAATTAAATTTCGATGGAAAGACTCTAGCTTATGAAAGGGAAGTAGGTTTGACAGCCCAGAGGATCTGAGTTTTATTTCTCTATTCCTGTTTAAATCAAGGTGAACACATACAAGCTTACAACTGGTTTCCAAACAGTGTCTTCACTGTGGAAGTCACTGGAACCGTGTTCTCTGTGCATCTCCTGAGCTCTGCCCATGTGCCAGTCTGTTTTGAAAACAAGTTCCTCAAGTAATTCAATTTCCCAAATGGCAAAAGAGGCCTCCTTAAGCTCTCACAGGTATTGCTGGACTCTGGTTAAACGTGTTTCTGCCTTCCCTCATAACAGACGGCCAAGGGCCATTACTCTCAGACATAGACAATGCTATTTTATTATACAAACAAGTTTAGATCCATTCAAATTTACAACCAACAAATACTCTTGTTTTCTCAAAGTTTTGTGAGATCTGCTCGCTACTTTCTAGTGTATAAGTTCGAAAGCGAATGCCTCTGAGCTTTCCCAGCTTCACCCACCCTTCTGGGAAAGTCAAAGGGACAAATATGATTATCTTTCTTGCAATTTTGTCGGCACAGCATGTACTTTATGACTTGGCTGCAGTGCACACAAATGTATCTCCTATAATTACTGAAAATAGCCTCTGCCCTCTCCAGCCACACCCAAGACATCCCCTTCCCTGAACACAGCAGCCCTGGACCCCAGGCTCTCTCTCTTAAGACTACAGCACACCCTCACCCACACAGAGAGATTATTCACTTCTACCTCTGGCTTGAGAGTTCCTCCCCCTTCCTCCCCCTTCTCCTCTTCAGCCACCCTCCCTGTAGTTTTTACTTATTATTCTTCCCCCAATGGGTTCTGTCTTAAGATTTTCTGTGTCTAACACACAGAAGTATGGTCATGTTGCATGAATGAATAACTGAATAGTGAAGGCATGACTGATTAAAATGCGGCTTCTTTTAGACTCTAAAGTACAGAGTAAACTAAGATTTAAGCTGATGTAATTCAAAACTTATGCCATCGCATCTTCCATAACCAAATTCTCTAAAATAAATTAGGGCTTCATCAAGCTTGGCAAGCCTTTTGAGAGCCTACAAGGACAGATAACTGCTGAGGCCTGAAGGGTGGGCATTCGGGTTGGTCTAGAACTCACCAAGAGAAGCATGCAGCGGCTTTCTTTGACAGCTCCACAGCATCCCAAGAAACCCAGAACCATGATGATGGCTCCAACTGCAATCAAGATATTCACAGCAACGAAAGGGTTTGTGCCAGAGCTTCCAGAAGTGACGATCTAGAAACAAAGATGAGATTGGTGCATGGATTCCTTTTTTTTCATATTTATGTTTCTAATTTTCCAAATACCCCGCAGGTACCCACTGGGTGCCAGGTCATGTTCTGAGACCCTGAGGAGCTTTTGTGATCTAAACCAGTAAAAATCTCTGCCCAGAAGAACTCATACCCTATGAAGGGCCACCTTCCTGAGTTGTATTTACAGCCTTGAGATGTCCTAGAAATGGTAGGTGTTGGATGGATGAACTATAGTGACCTTTTAAAGCTGCTTCTAAAAGCTTAAAAGAAAAGGTGCCTTTGGTCCTTCTGATGGGATCTTTGGTTTACATATTGTGTATTTTATACCTATACTAATATTATGAAGCCTTTGTTCTATGATAATCTATAATTATTTTGACCCAAAAACATCCCAAGATCTTCAAGTAGCTGCTGGTTACGTGAATGAATGTCAGAGTCATCCATACCAACCCTTATCTTCTCATTCTCAGAAGGACTTAGCCCAGAAACTTTAATTTTACCTGACTGTCAAATGATGGGATACTGAGGAAAACATCTGCTTATGGCAGGTGGGCTACCCATCTGGTATAATTCAGTTCTTCTGCATAGAACACAAGTGTGCTCCTGCACATTAACCTTGCAACACCCCAACCATATACTGCTTGTCCTACTGTAGGCATGAGTAGTAGGCAGTCACAATTAAAGGTGGAGATCCCATGCTAGCATTCCATATGCATGCTGTATACAGTCCCTATGCTACCTGGAACCTCTGTGTTCTGAGCTGCCTCTATGAGAAGGTACTCAAGACTCTGCCTTCTCTAATCTACCAGGCCACACATAGGTTAACTCCTTTAACAGTCAATGCAAAAAAAAAAATAAGTAAACAACTAGTGATCCTTCTGTTTTGAAGGCTTTTTTAATCCATTCACAACCTATAAGAAACATTTACTCAACAGTCAGTATGAAGGAGCATACCAATATTATGAAGGCCTAAATACAAATATCCATATCCTACATAGGACATGTACATGGGATCCCAATATGTAACAAGTTTGTAACCCTAGGACAGCAAGCTAACCTGAGCCTCTGGGACCATTTTTGGTTTGTCAAAGGGAAATAGGCCAGTTCTGTGATTTCTAAAGCCTCCTTTGTCTGTAGAAGTATTTGCTTACACATAATGCTTAACATTTATAAATTTAAAGCTTGTTTATGTCTTTTTTTATATTTTGGGGAGAGATTTTTGTTTGTTTTGTTGTTAAGATCAGAGCCAGACATCTAAAGAGGGAGAATTAGTTTCCTTTGAGGTTGTGGCTCCTGGTAGAGAGACCGCTGTGCTCTTGTGGATGGCCTCATCTGTGAGTATATGGGCAGCACAAATTGGGTTCGGTGGCTTATTACAACAAGAACAAAAGCTTAAAAAATTTTTTTGGATAAGGTGGGAAGTAGACTGGGTGGATCTGGAATCAAGGGAGGATTGGGTGATGAATACAGTGAAAATACCTTGTGTAAATGTATGAGATTCGCAAATAATTAGTAAAATATATTTTTAAAGGGTTAGGAAATTACTAAAGCTAGAGAAATCATTGTTGTTAACAAGCAGGCACAACATCAGGGACAAAACAGATATGCCAGAAAAAGAGCTTTGGGAAGGCAGCTCTGTGTGATCACCAGGACATGCTGTGATATCCGAACACACCAGCAAAGTTGTTAGGACTCAGTAGAGAAAGCTGAGCTATCTTCACAGGGAGCTTAGGTACTGACACCTGTGCAGGCAGCAGTAAGATCCATGGTGACACTGACCCAGCTGGGCCACCCAGTGCCAGGGACCAGACAGAAAGAAAGCTGCATGCTGACCCCCCAGCAGTCACTACGTTCAGCCCAACAAACACCTATTCTTACTGAAGAATGAATGCGAAATCTGAGCTAGGTGTTTTTTACAGCCAGAATCCAGCAAGGTTACCAAAGTTGTCCTGTATAAACAGAGTTTGTGTGTTTCTTAAGAAAATTCTAAAGAGGGGCTGGTGAGTCTGAAAGATGAGGATGCTAGGACCTTCTTTAGATTAACAGAGATGTCGTGAAACAAGGGTGGTGCCCATGTTTCTGGCCTTGAGAGCTACTGAGTTTATCCTTACAAACAATCTTTTCCAAGGCACGTTAGCAGAAAGAGATGTCACCTCCCTGTCCTTTTATGTGTTTGTGCTCATGTTGGCCCTTGTAAAACTACTAATTGTATTTTCCCAGTAATAAAATTCAGCTCTTCACTCAGTGTTGACTCTTTGCCACTAACTGCAGATGAACACAAATCAAGTTGACCTCACATAAGCCAGGCTGGTTGATATTGTCCTGGTATTGAGTCTTGTTCTGGGTAGGAGGCTGACAGCCCAAGGCTCTAAATGTAACTAACAGCGCTGTCTAGCCCCTTCAGTCCATTTCATTCCCAGATGTGGAGTCGCATTCTCTCAAGGACAACAGCTCTCTTTTAATATGTTCAATGTGTGATTTCTAACAGACTAAACACCAAGTTGCTTAACAGAAACACTGGGAGAAAGAAAATGTTGACCAGAAATCAAATAATGATATAAAACTCAGGCTGTGTACACATCTTTAAAAGTACTTTTACAACATAATCTGGAGAGTACTCTTAAAGTGATGGTTGTTAATTTTTGTTTTTAATTATGAACCTTAACATCAGACAGATGATGTACACCTGCCCTCTTCCTCCTCTCAAACCCCAGATTCTGGGGCCATCAGAACTTAGAGCCGCACTTATCAGTGTAAATAACAGATGGAATTCTGATGAACTGGGAGGCAAGAATACTTGCTCCCTCCAGCCTCTCCCCGTTCATTCATCGGGTGAAGTACAGAATAAGGAAGTAGCTAACTGCCTCTGGGATTCTCTGAACTCTCTTGGGACAGAAGAAAGTCATAAAAGGGGGACCTAGGGAAAGAGAGGGAAAGAAAGAAGAGGAGGGAGGGAGGAAGAAAGAGAAAGAGAGAATATTTCTGGAAGATCTGTCCATATTAGAAAAGGAAACAAACCAGCCGTCCGTTTACTTTTAATACTTCTTTCCAGCTAAGCTGTGTCCCGAGGCATTTAGCTGTCCTATGATATAATCTAAATAATCTTAAAACATTATCTTCACTTCTAGCTTAATTTTGTCTTTATAATATTCAATAGGAATCAAAATTCTTCTTAAGGGAGGAAAAACATTGGTGCAAAACCTTTGAAAAGGCTCTAACAATAGACAATTTGACCCTGACAGAAGCCTGCCCTCACAACCAAGGGTGAGAAAGCTGCTCTGCAGGACCTAAGAACAGTAAAGCGGGGTGACAAGGTACTCTTTGAACTGAGAGGAGAACAGAGAATGAAAATAAGAGAGCCAAGGAATGGAGCCAGCCTGGTGTTATTTTGGATAAATCTAGAACAATATCCTCCCTACACACTTGCCCTTTCTCCTTTCTTGCAGATTTGTGACACTTTAGCATGGAATAGATATAGTACATGTTGAGTCCAAAGGCCAGGGCTGGAATTGTGCCTATAACCTAAACATCCAAACCTGGGGACATATTGCTAAGAGCTTTGTCCCAGGGATGAAAAGTTTTGTAGTGTGGGGAAACAGGTCTTGTTAACTATCTGTATGATCAAGAAACTGAACACCATCTGAGCCACACAAGCGTGAGTGGCAGCCTCTGCTTGAAATGGTTGCCTCAAATTCCAGTTGCAAGAGGTAAATACCAACCATCCTTGAACTGTGCTGCCCTTGAAATGTAGAGTCACGTTCTTCTCCAAGAAGACATTTCATCTTTCAGTTTGGACCAAGCTTCCTGGGATGAGCTAAGTGATAATCAGAATGTAATACAGAAAACAGAATTAGAATATATAAAGAAGACACAAAGAGAGAAGAACCTGGAACTGGAGAACTTAGAGAAAAGATCAGGAACCACAAAGGTAAGCATCAACAATAGAATATAAGAGATGGAAGAGAGAATCTCGGGAGCTGAGGATACGCTGGCTGAAATGGATTCCT
>CM053766.1:57331351-57414632 GCA_028658305.1 Pachyuromys duprasi
GAAACAGGGACTGTTCCAGTCATGATCTTGATGGCTGACTCTTTGACCCTCCCCCATACAAGCTGGGGAGTGACAGACTGGCTAGACCCCAGGGGAGGGCATTGCAGCCAGCCCTGAGGAGACAGGATGAGCTGGGTTTGGATGGAAGGGGAGGAGGTCCTCCCCTGTTGGTGGACTTGGAGGGGGCGGGGAGGAGGGAGATGAGGGAGGGAGTGGGAGGGTGGGAGGGAATGAGGGAGGAGGCTACGCCTGGGATGCAAAGTACCTCACCTGTGATTGATATAAAAATAAATAAATTAATAAAAAAATAAATTAATTAAAAAAATAAATAAAACAATTATGCAAGTTAGTAGAAACTTCAAAAAAAAAAAAAAGAATGTAATACAGAAGTTGTTCTTCATGGAGAGGAAAGATGTTCTGTGTCTGCAAGCCGTTCGCCAGCCTGGCCTTTAGTAGGGAAGGAAGGCAAGATTCTGCTTAGACCCCTTCCTACATCTCCTTACATTGAAGTCTTTCTAGGTTGAGAATAATGATACTAGAATTCTGGAAAGAGCCCTACCTGGAGTGACGACACATGTTATCTGGAAAATGGGGTTATTGCCCAGTGTTCTTAGTCTCATTGAAAAAAAAAAAGAATTTAAGAATGGACTCAGAAGAAAGCTTAAGGAAAATTTTATTTGAGCTTAAAAGAAAAACTGCAGGGCAGATGAGCTATAAATCTTGGCAGATTCCCGGAGGAGGAAGACAGTTGAGAGAATGAGAGACACCATGCTATCCGATCTGGGATGGCATGCATGTTCAGCCATAGAAATAAGACAAACAACCATAAGGAGAAACAGGCTGGGGAATGGGGAGGATGGTGGTAGAGTGAGCCTCATGTCAGCACCAGGCAGATTAAGGACTCAGAAAAGCAAGCAGGCTTTACCCAGCCGCATGTGTGTGCTCCGTTACTAACTACATAGAGGGCTGGGACTCTGGGATGGCAAAATTCATTATTTCGTTAAAAATATCAGTCCTTCTGTGTTTTTTAAATGGCTTAATATAGATCGGCCTTCCTGAGGACTGGTCTTTTGGCCAAGCGATTGACTAGTCCAATTGGATTGACTCTCAGTGTTTTGCGTAGCTTGGAACCTTAGATTTCTATCCATGCCAGAAAAATAGCTTTCCTTTAAGTCACATGGATGTTTCTGTAGCAACAGTGCGCAACTCTCAGCTCTCAAGAAGGACTGCTCCATGCAAGGCACATAATAAGCAATTTTGATTGCCTAAATTATAAACCAACATAACATCACAAGTGATAACTGAGGCATTATAAGAAAAATGTTATAGAACATTTACTATTTGTCATTGCTTTTCATTATAGAGATAAAGGTGCTTCGTGTATCCATATTTACCTCTTTACCATCCTTGCTGACTCTTATCCATATCGCTAGTGCCAGAATCACCGTACCACATACCTATAGACAAGGAAAACAAAATGTTAGAATACAAAGATAAGTGAAATGCTAATTCCATAAACTCCATTTATCTGGCTGTTGCAACAGTTCATGAATAACCAGACCATTCCGGTGTATAAGGCTGAGAAGAATAACAGTCCATTCATAGTGTTAATAAGAGAAGAAACTTTTGCTAGGAGAAGAAAGACATTTCCCATTATCTAATTCCAGCCATGTCAGTTTTTTTTTCTTATGGTTTAAAGGTAAGATAGCCGTAATGCACCCCTGAATTTGACTCTTGGGCTCTCTAGTCATCATAACTCACTAATCATCCAATACATATTCAGTATTTCTGAAGAAGATAAAAATTTGCAAAGACAGACAATAGTAGAACATTTGACAAAATGTCAAACTAAGCAATGATACTATATATCAATCAATATTTTTAACCCAAATAAACTTTTTAAAAAACATAAGCTATTTCAGGTAATAAGGCTACCCTGAGAAAAGAAACAATGAAGAACAGTATTTAAAGTCTTAAATCCCCTTAATGGCTCTTCCAGATTATTTAATTTGGACCATGGCCAACACATAAAATCCGAAACACATTTTACCTTAGTATCAGGAAAACTCTTGTCTCTCAAGGTTAAAAAAGGAAGAGATACACAAACGGGCTCAGAAAATCAAAGATGCATTATTATGTAGATAATATTGAGAGCAGCTCCAGTAACATACCAGACACAGTAGGTGTTGGAAGACTTTCTAGATGTTTCTGACCTTTCCATATTCTAACAAAGAAATTTCTGAGGTCTCTCAAATCCAGTGACCTTGGAGTGTCATTGCTCTCATGGTTGAACCGTGTGTGTGCAACCCTCAAGCAGAACAGTTCATACTTTCGAACTAAGTTTGCGGTAGAAATAAGGTCAAGGGGATTATTTTTTTTTAATTTTTTTAAAGGCAGTGCACTGAGCAGCTGAGGAGACATGGAATCTCTGCTGCCTAAAAGACTTCAAGAGTCTTCTAAGTCCAAACTGTTTGTTAAGATAAAGTAACTGTATCCTGATAGATTACAGTCACAAGGTTGAAATCCAGGCCAACTCCTATCCAATCAATCCTTCCTCCATGCTTTAACTCCTACAAAATTGCCCCAATTATCCTAATGCAATTAAAAAAAATCTTTGTCTACTAGCCAATAGCCTCTGCAATTGACTATCTTGCACACAGGCATGTATAGATGTTATACAACATAAATTAAAAGAAGTTTAGAGTTGCAAGCCTCTTTGTCCCTTGTTTCCAATAAAGCTAATATTTACAAATGAAGATAAGGGCCCATGAAAGCAGTTGCTAGTTAGCAAGTTAGAAACTGAGAATTAGTGTCAAATAATAACAAGACTTTCTGATAGTGACTTTGTAATAATCACAGTTTTCTTGCTTATGAATTGATTTTCTTACTGATATTTTCTGTTTTTTTCTTCTCTCTTTGCAAATATATTTGTAGTGATCATATTTTTAAAAATTTACTCTTTTTGAGGCATAGACAACGATCTATTTTATTTACTTAGACAGACAATATTAGAATATGCATCATTTGAGTAGTTTTTCACTTCTTTATTTACTTATTACAATTTATTCACTTTGTATACCAGCTGTAGCCCCCTCCTTCATAATTTCTTGCAGTATTTTTTATTTTATTCTTATTTTTCCTCTCCAAACTCCCAAGCTATCCTCTCTCTCTTCCCACCCAATTTCATCTTCTTTCTCTGTATTAAAAATAAAAACAAAATAAAAATCTACTAAAAAGCATGGAGTCTGATTTGAGTTGGCCTACTGCCTATGAGCAGTCAGTCTGCCTGGAGTATGGTTGCTATGCCCAGTATTACTCCATTGAAGAAAACTGATTTTCCCTTTCCCAGCTGCTATCAATTACGAATAGCTCCTTGGCTAGGGCTGGGAGTTTGTGTTCATTTTGGGGGCTGGGATTTTGTCTCCCTTGAGTTTGCACAGATCTCAAACATGCTTTCACTGTCTCTGTGAGTTCATATATGTATCTACACCATTATGTCTGTTTCCTTAAAACCACCTGCCACCTTGGGCTCTTACAGTCTTTCTATCCCCTCATCTGCATAGATCCCTGAGTCCCAATATGGGACTCTCCCAATAGGGGAGAGATGTGATTTTAAAAAAAAAATCCCATTCAGGGCTGAGTACTCCAAAGTCTCTTTCTCTGCATCTTGTCCAGTTCTTCATTTCTATGTTAATTACAATCTACTGCATGAAGAAACTTCTCTGATGAGGGTTGAGGGGTGCACTGATCTGAGTGTAGTAATTTGTCATCAGAAGTCATTTTATCGCTATGTTCATTTAGCAATAAAATAATAATCATAGGTTTGCCTTTGGGGCCCCATGACCTGTCTAGTCACAGGTTCCTGGCTCTTAAACGGGACCAGGAGTGGGTTCTGTCTCATGGAAGCCGTCAAACAGTGGTTGGTTACTACGATGTCTTTGGCACCACTCTTAGCTCTCAGGGGTCATAGCGGGGAGAAAATGATGATTGCTTTTCTCCTGGAGTAGACTGCATAGCACGTAGGCAGTAGGAATAGGGCTTTCATTGCGTACCAGCCAGATTTCTCTGTTTGATAACATGAGTGTGTGATGTCTTAAGCAGTAAAGTGTTACCATCAAGCTGCAGAGTTTTATTTGGTAGCATTTGATGTATAGTTGGAATACTGTCTCTCCCATCACATGATAATTCCACTTAAATTCCTTTTATATGTGTATAAACTTAGGAGGCTTCTACAGTACTTGGTTTTCATATAGCTTTCAAAAAGCTTTATGTGCTATTGATCCCTTTCCATATTGCCTCCTCTATCCTGATCTCAAATTCCTCACACTCTTATACTGATCACTTGATAATTACTCTGGCTTTTAACTTTAAGTGAAAGTAATGTCAACTATCCTAGTAACTATTATTTATATGGAATTTATCATACTGTCAAAGAGAAAGTTGTTTGCTGGTTTGTTTCTTTCTTTTTTTAATTACAATTTATTCACTTTGTATCCCTGCTGTAGCCCGCTCAAAAAAATAAGATAAGAATAATAAAGAAAACTTGGAGTAAGAATGTGATATTCTTTAAACCTTTATTTCATTTTGTATTTCTTCACTTTTTTGAAGTACTTAGAATACTTATATATTAAATATGTATCTTATTTATTTGACCCTCAAACAATATTAGGTTTTCTCAGCCACTGAACATATCTGTAACAAAAACATTGAAAAGGAAGAATACTTAATTATTTCAAAAGTCAAGAATAGTTTGTCTAATTTCAGCCTTCACAGTTAGAAAAATCCTTTTGCAGATATTGAAATTGGCTAAAATATCATGTCCATTCCCACTGCTACCTCTCTTTTCTAATATTTTAGTTTTAAAATGGAAATATGTTGTTTAAAACTTTCTCATCTCATTGGATAAATTCAATAGTGAAGATCACAAACTTAATATCATTAGAACCTTCATAAATGCTACAGCTGATCTTAAAAGTAGATGTGTCTTCTGTCAAGTTAAGTATAGAACAGCTCCATTCCCATTCCTTTAAGGCAGACCAACATAGTGAGTTCATGAGGCCATCCTCATGCCTTTCCTTTAATTCTAAAGATTTGTTAAGTTGTTAAGATATACCTAGATGTGGATATTTTTAGTTGTAACACTGTGAAATCAAAAGAATTAATTAGTTGGCTCTAGGCATGGACGCATAACTAACTGCTCCATCTTTATTCTGGTTTCACTTTCACAAAAAAACATTGTGGTTTTTACCCAGTTCTACCTTGACATCTTTGATTTTTACAATTAAAATGTGGCTGGCCTGAATCAGTATTTTGAGAACAGAGGCAATTTTGATATTTGCATATGGACAAGCAATGGTCTGATTAGTATCTCCCTACTCTCATACACTGTTTCAATGCCTATATTAAGAAATAAGACTTTTAAAAGAAAATTTAGGTTGAATGAGGTCTTCAAAATAGACCCCTAATCCAATAAAATTGTGGACCTTAGAAGAGAAATCTTTTTCTGCCCATTAATTAACTCCTGAGAAGGACCATGTAAGAACATAGAAGAAGGCAGAAGACCCTTGCCCAGATACCCTGCTGGCAACACATCAATCTCAGATCTTCTGGCTTTCAGAGCTGTAAAAAGTTAATTTTGTTTCAATTACCAATCCATGGTAATTTCTTATAGAGGCCTAAGATAACTAAGACAGAGAATATGCTGAAATCAACAAAATATCAGGAAGAAAATAGCAAGACATCATTAGGAACTATCTTTTGATTTGAGTTCTGCAGGACTTGACAGAAATGTATGTGGGTACCTAGAAACCCCAGCTCCGTTTATAATAGTTCCCAATGGTCATTAGTGGAAAGAGTCTGTATAATCAACACAACAGGCTTGAAGCCACTTGGATGAAGCTATCTGGGATCTCCTCTGTGTAGACTGGAGGCCCACATAATTGGGGTTATATTACCTTTATTCTCACAGACTTCTTGCCTTGTGAGAAAAAAGGAGGGTAGAGTAGGACTAATGTTTTAAAATCCTAGAGTGCAAATATATATATATATATATGGTTATATAAATATATATATATGGTTATCATAAATATATATATATATGGTTATCATTTCAGGGGTGAGTTTTTCTATTAAAAAGCAATATGAGCCATTATTGGAATAAAAATAGTGTCAATTAAATTACTGCATTCCAATCCTTGCTTATAGGTTGTCATAAAGTATCTTAGTTAATCTTTATAGTTAATCCTCCTAAATTAAAGGGTCATCCTCATTTGATATTTGATGTATGCAGAAGGTAGAGCACAGAATAGCCAATGAACACATCAGCACACAAAGCAAGAGGGGGCAAGTTTCAGGATCTGAATCGCAATTGGTGTGAATCCACATTTTCTTCCCATTTGTTTAACTGTGATGAAAGAATTCTTGCCTTATCATAAATTCTTCCTGTCTTAGTTCCTCTTCTGTTCCAAAATCCAACATAAAAATGTACTCATTGAGATATGAATAAGTTTCATATCTTTTTCATTAAAATGCCTATAATATGTTGACTCAAATGCCATTTTTCATCAGGGCTTAATGTTATTTTGAGTCCCTTAGGCACATTAACTCAATCATCACAGTGATCTAAAGAGGAGGACAGAGCTATGGTCATAATTTGTGTAGATGACAAACTGTAAAGTATCAAGAAGCTATTTCCTCCATGGAAAGACAGCTGGTGAAGAAACAGCACCTGTTCTACTAAACTCCTGACAACTGGGCACTTATACCAACACCGTTGTCACAGTTCAACTGAATAGCATTAATTGTGCAATGAAAAGCAGCTACTGTATTAACAAAGTTCATAAATTTCAGTCCCACTCAACTGTTTATTGTGGGTCTTTTCATCAGCTGACAGGATAAAATATAATTGTGTCCTATCATTTGTGATGGACCCTTATCTCAGAGCTATGTCTGCTTTGCATCCAAGCTCTTAATGTTAAGTTCAGCACGTCCAGTGTAGAAAAGACAATGAGCATCGAGCCTCTGGTTCCTGGATTTGCTTCATATTCCGACCACTTCCCGAACACTTCTATCTCCCTCCCTTGTCATTTCAGGGGCAAATGTCTTTGGCTCTCTGACTTAAGCCCTTTCCCTCTCTGTGCTCATTTGAAGATTAATAATGTATCACTGTGCTTTTTGACATGAGACCGGATGGCCACATGATGCTCTGAGCCTAGAATTTATTCTGCATCTTCCTACAGAAGGCCCACACTCTATGCTCACCCAGAAGCCCAGGAAACACTGTTTCTTTTTGACTCCAAGGCCTGTCCTATCTAAGATGGGTGTGAGAAAATTTGGGCATTTCCTGTGTTTGACATAATACTCAGGGAGATAGGTTTTGTATCTGCTATGTTTCTCTTATTGATAATGCCTCCATTTGCAGCAATCTCCGTATGGTTAGGAGCAGTTTTCAATGCATGTGTTTTTCTCCCAACAACAATTCTGTCAAATGCAAACCACCGCATACTTGTGTGGCACATCAAGCTCGTTCTGAAGGGAAACCAGGATGTTCAGATCAAATGACCACATGCATATCTCAGAGATATTTCAACATCTGGCCCCACTTTACCAAAGCCAAGTTTTACAAGTTAGAACCAAAAAGAATGCATTTTAAACACACAAGGCCATGGAAATCTACAAGAAAACCACATCAATGGGAACACTAAAATTTTTGCTTAAGTAAACATTAAGAATGTGACAAATTGCTAATTTTCTATGAAGGATCTTAACTTTCCAACTGAGAGCTCTGGTCTGAGGGGAGACTGGAAAGGGATAATAAGAATGTCCCCTTGCCTCAGGAACAGCTCCAGATGCCTTCATTCTGATTTAAAATGCTGATGTGACATATGGCTAAGAAGCTTTCATTGGCCTTTTCAACTGTTGTTCTCACCAAGAGTCTCTGTCCCTTACATAGAGATTGCAGCTCCCACCACATGTGATGATGAGTCAAATCCATGAAAGAAGTTAGAATTATCTAACTGAAATCTGTAATATCAGGAAGATTTCAGGTGTGACCTCAGAGAAGACTAGATTGCAACCATAAAGTAATCAAAGTTCCCCAGGGAAGCTGGGACAGTGTCTGGGAATAAAAAGGTGCACATGGAGGACAGCTGCAACTGACCTTGAACCTTTATCTTAAAGCTGTTATATACCTATTCCTTTCCTGGATTATCTTTATGTATTGTTTTCAGTTAAAATTTGGATCTATTCCAAGTTCCTGTTTGTGAATTAGACAATGAATTCATAATTTCCATCAGCCCTTTGCATTTTCTGTTTATACAATAAAGATGTATTTTAACTTCTTCCTAATTTGAAGATTGTTTCTGGTTTGTGTATTGTCAGACACATTTTTTACAATCTTAAACCCTCATCATTTATTAGTATCTTAATATTTGCTTGTTTAAATTATCACAAATTATGATTCCATACTTATATCATAGAAACATAAACAATGGCTACAATTCTGTACAAAAAATAAAGAGATTAGTACTTTTAAAGAAATAGGTAGTTCTCTTTCCAGAAAATGAACAAATGATTTTTGTCACACTTATTAATAAAAAAATTTATAAGAATTATTAAAATCATGTCAAAAAGAACCAGAAACCAACTAGAAGTGCTTTTTGGCAAAAAGTCAGAATAAATTATATATCAATAAGGATAAGAACTGCATTAAACTATATTTTATCTCATAAGGAAAACATACATATATATTTTTCCTTATGAAAACATCTTTAGATATATATGTATATGTATGATAAAACATCACATATATATACATATTATATACATATATATATCTGTGGGTGCATACACACTGGATGCCCTGGAAACCAAACAACAAATTCTCCTCAATTAACATATTAAGAAATATTGATAGCAGTAGGTTATTAGCCATTTCAGTCTTTTGATGAACCAAGCATGAACTTAAAGATCATCACAAACAGTGACACATCACATACCTCCTGATGAAAGAACATGGCATTACTTATGAAATAGTGGTTTCTCCCCCACAAAAGACTAAATCTTGTCAAGAGGTCTGAAGCCACTGCTAACTTACAGATATACAGAAGACAGAAAAGGTACACCTTGGGTATGTGAAAAGCAAAATTCAAACCATAGAAACTTCGATAAGACCAACAACAACAAAAAAAAAACTACACAAAATTTCAAAAATGGGGGTAAATGATAAGGTTTGAGGGAGAATCTAGATATTAAAACTGCTGCACAAGTTGTTTCAACTGGCCCAATCTGTGGACCTTTTCTGGATAACAGTTCAAATAACATGTTTAAAGCAATTAGAAATTTAAACCCTGATCAAGAAAATCATATGAAAATTGTAAAGTATGAGAACGATATTGTAGATACATTAGTAAACGTGACTTCTTTTCAAGATACATGCTAACATATTGATAGATGAATAATAACCCTAGTATTTTCTTCCCAATTACCTGGGCAAGTGACAGAGAACATGCATGTACAGATTGGTTTCATCGTTTTGGAGGCTGAGTAATGGAGTTACTTCTCCAAATTTGCCTTTATTTGTGAATGTTGGAAAGCTTTTAAAAAAGCCAGAGAACACATTCATTTCTGCCTTTATATTCTCCTCTTGATGACTTTAATAATTCAAGAGAAGCCGTATATCAGATTACTTTTTAAAATTTGTCACATATTCCTGAATTTCAAAATATTTTTCTAGTTTCTAGTATTTTCAGAATCAGCCCATTTTTAGGGAAAAAATGACGAAGTATAAAGAACAAAATGTTCTATTCTCTTGCTTTATGTAAATAAAAACTTATTTAATTAATTTAATTCACTAATATGTCACCTATATTTATTAGGGCTACTGGCCATTGAGTGGGAAGTCATTTTGGACCATAAAGTTATGTTAGTTTGTTTAAATGATCATTATTTTAATGAAATAGAAGTTTATGAGATTGGAACTTTGCTTTCACCCCAATGCCCTGTCCATCTCACCCAAAGATAAGAAGAAAAAAAATTATTGAACTGGTACCAGCCATCTCTCTATTAAAGGCCAAAAGGTTAAGACACAAAACCAGAGCTCCTTATTCTTAATAAGGAGCTAGAAAAGGCACCCTGGGATATATCCATTGCTTTCCTTGTAGACAGATTTCAGTTATTCCACATACTTACAGCAGTAAGGCTGTTTCCCCAACATCCCAACCCACCCCTGCAAATCATGATACTCATTTTTCAATGTTAAATGATACTTTCAATGTATATGTTTTAGCTACATCAACAGACTTCAGCAAAGCATAATTTGCAAGATACAAACCCTGTTGTTTGAAAAAGTGGGTTGATGACACATCAAAATACTGACTTCAAAATACTAATACACAGTCACTGGTGAAGCTGAATCTTATGATTAAATACTCCTGCTGCTTCTCCTGGAGTATTTCAAGACCTATTCTTTTTCCTGGGGGCTCTGAAAATGGTCCACTCGTGTATTTACCACCCTGCAAGCCACTAGTTAGTCACCTGTTTTAAAGCCAGATGTGAAAGGGAGGGAACCAGAAGCCATGCCGAACCAAACTGTTTTCCTTGGAGTCCTAAAACCAGAGAGCACTGATTGACATATAACTAAGAATAATTGTCCTTTAATTAGGGGATATTTCCCTCTGTGTTTAGTCTTGCAACAATATGAAAACATTTGGGAAATGTTTATCTTCTAAAAAACTTGAGTACACTTTTTTGAGTCATTGGCTTATTTTCAGTTCCCCAAACAACCAGAGACAAACAAATCTAAACATTTAAATGGAAAATATCTTTTCCTCCTCATCCTCTAGCTCTCTGTAAGTCTGTTCTTGGTTATGATATTTATTTCAAGACCCTCTCTCTTGTACAAAACTGATAATTAAAAGAAAAATACTTACCCAGAACAAGAAGTTGAAGAAAAACATAGTATATTTTAAACAGCCACTCACACCTGCCATTTCGGAGAAGGGACAGCCACCCAGGTACAACGGATAAACTAGTCTCTAAGGGCCTGTCCTGAAGAAGGCTCTGGAGGATTTTGCCTGCAGAGATTCCTGTGCCTGCAGCTTCAGAGCAAAAACAGAGAGCAGAGTAGACGTAGACGGAAGAAAAAAAAAACAACAGTTATTGAAGTAGATAAAAAATTAACCCACACATTTAAATATCCAAACGTTATCTTGAGGCGAGTATGTTCTTTTCCCTTGCTATGGCTCCTACGGCATCGGGCCAGGATATTTATGATCTGTTCTCAAAGCCTGCTCCCTCTAGAGTAAACAGATATCAAGTTAAGGGAGTGGCCGGAGCAGAGGTGGCGAATGGCACAGCCAGATAGTAGGTGGACAGGCTGGTACAGCTGCCCTCTATTCCAACCATGCGGAAATAAGCTGTTAGGTTCTCAGATAAACGGGCCTTGTGTCTCACTTCATTTTGCATTATGTTTTGATAAGAGCATACAAAATTTCTTTCAAACGCAGCAGTGGGTCCTCGGAAAACTGCAAAGCGCCCAGGCTTAGTTAGAGCAATCTTGCATCCTGAAACAACCATTAGTCGGTACTTTCTTTCTTACATTGTATGTCTTGTTTGTTTGTTGTTGTTTTCCTCCAAAAGGAATCCCAAAGAGCTCCCTTAAACACCTGTCTCTTTCAAGAACTGAAGGAGATGTGGCCTTGTATGTTAGGGTAAAACCATTCAGGGTTTATCTTTTCCTCTTTTGTATGGAAAGAAAAAAAAGAAAGAAAATCTCAGGAGCTGCTACTGACTGCCTCCACTGTGTTCAGGTTATGACTCAGTAGCCAGGGTTGATAGCCCTGTTTGTTTTTAAGGTGGACTCTAGTTTCTTTCTTCTGAGAAATGACCTACAGCAACAGTTCCACTCCAACTCAGTTTCTGGGTTCTAGGCAGTTGACAAAGAAAATTCCTTTGGGAGCATGCTTGTGGGCTCCTGAAAGCAGCTCATTCAGCTATTTGTGATGCTAATGGCATTAGCCTTCACCAGGTAAACGCAGGATTCTGGGAACTATTTAGACACCTTGCTTGGAGAAAACAACCTGGGTTTTGGATCTCTCCATATCCTGCCTCTCAGAGGACCTTTCTTGCCCCCGAAATAAAACAACCCTGAAGTATATTCAGAAGGGTTTGAAAAATAATTCCTTAAAGTCTTTATTACATGCAATTATAAAAAGTAACCGGGGTCCTATCCCACAAAACAAATCTTTCTAATTTTCACTTATATAAGGCTTTACTCTGTAACTATAAAAATATATTTCTGATGCATTGTTAGCAGTAATATTTGGTGAAACAGGTCAAATTTAGGATTAGTTCTCCAAATTATCCTGAACATGAAGCAAATGATCAGTAGGACAGTGAGCTTCAGGAATCAGTCTCTGCCCACCCCAGCATTGCCACTACAGATGTCTGTGATCTGCCTTATCACTCCTTCACTTAGATGCTGGAGAAACAAACTCAGCTCTCTGTGTTTCTGCCAGCATCTCCCCAGCCCATGTCCGCGATCTGCACAGACCTCTATGCCCTCTTACATTCATTTATCTGTGTCTCTCTCCTGTTTGACTATTTATGCCAGAAAAGCAGAGATCCTGGCCCATTCCCCTTGATAGTCATAGCATCTTACACTGGAGATAAAGGAGAGCGGACCTGCGATCCAGATGCCCAGAAAGTCCAATTAGTAACTCCTTCATTGGGCTCCCTGGGAAACTATGAGCATGGTATTTGTTATGATTTATTTAAACTACTCCACGATGGAAATGGAGAGAAAGGGGGGAAGGAGAGAGAAAGAGTGTGGGGAAGAGGGGGTACCCCAACAGAGAAAGGAGAGAGAGCAGAGAAGAGAGCAAGAGAGAGAGAATGGGAGTGGGTTACCTGAAGTACCTGGCCCAGATGATGTCATAGGATACAGATACTGACATAGGACATTGTCAGGACCCTAAAGGTTCCTAAGGGCAGGCCAGTTGAATTGCCTGCACAACATAACAGTATCCAAACATCAATCACATTGCTGTATTTAAAACCCTTCAGGAACCTTTAACTTTCTAATATTTATGCTGTGATACACAGCAATGCACAAATGAACACACCCATAAAATTTCTTTCCAGAAAGATATCTGGAACCAGTGTCACAGGTACGGGCATATTTTCAGAAAGGTGGATGTAAACAAAAGCTCAAATTTGATACTTTAAGAAAATGTCACTCCAGGCTACAGAGAAGGACAATGCAGCAGGTCCTGATGAGACCTGATAAGCTAGGGTCCGAGGGAAGGGGAGGAGAACCTTCCCTACCAGTGGACTTGGAGCGGGTCCTGGGAGGAGATAAGCGAGGGAGGGAGGGATTGAAAGAGAATGAGGGAGGGGGTTACAGCTGGGATACAAAGTGAATAAACTGTAATTAATATAAAAATTAAAATAAAAAAGAATGTGAGTGCAAAATGTGAGAACTATTTTTAAAAAAAGAAAAAGAAACAGTCACTGTTCACAAAACTGGCTTGTGACAAAGTCCCTTCTAGAAACAAAATCATGTGATGATTATCAGATCTGGATTCTGTCCACCAGTCCCAACTGTTGAAATTTGAATTTTGAGTCCTTTATCACCTTAATTACTATGGAGATTGTGGTCCAGTTATTCAGATAATATAGCAGGAGTTGGGTGGAGTGGGGTGGGTGAGGTGAGGTGGGGTTGGAGGTGTCAGTCATAAATCTTAGACATTATAAAAGATCAAACCAGGAAAGAAGGCAATGGCAAATAGGATATTGTAAAGACAGATGACAACTAGGAAAAGAGCAGAAACTTCCTATAAATTTAGATAAAGTTACCCTAGTGTTGCCATAATGCCAGTTCCTGTTACTCATAGTGTAATGTGCAGGGTAAATAAAGGAGGGTAGAACTCAAGTCTGACTAATCATAGACACCCTCCAGGACGCTGTCACCCCTGAGTCAAGTTTGCTGACAGTACGAAAATCCTGGCAGGGGAGAGAGAAAGGTTATTCTCAGGGTGGTGGAAAGGGCATAAGCAGGAATGTCAGGGCCCTGATTTTAATACAGCATTTCCTCCAGGCAATCAAATTTCCAAGTAGGAACTGTTACTACGTGAATGTGTCCCTGAAGGCTCACAAGTTACAAATGTAATCTCTGATACAACAGTGAAAGAGGTGGAGACTGTAAGAGGTAGCCAGGTTATGAGAGATTTACCATGTTCTGGCGGGAGTGGGTTCGTGGTTCTTATCTTGAGACAGGATCGTTTTGTAAAAGCATGTTCAACCTTTCACGTGCCCTTTCCAGCACACCATGCTCTCCACCAATGCTCACTCTCTCTCCCTCTTTCTTCCCTTCCTCTCTCTCTCTCTCTTTCTCTCTCTCTCTCTTACACACACACACACACACACACACACACACACACACACACACTTCTCTGAGCTTCCAGCATCTGCCATGGAGTTTTGCAGCAGCGTGAAAGCACTCGTCCAACATAGCCTCTTAGACTTGAATTTTCTTAAGCCGTGGAACTGTAAGACAGGAAACTCCCTTCTTTAAGACGCATGCATTCTTATATACTCTGCTTTAAAAGCGTAAGACACAAAGGTAGAGCTTGTTGAGAAAGTAGTCATAACAATTATGTCACAATGGTAGTCTTTTCTCCTGTACAAGACACACCTAAACTCCATCCCCCAAATTACATTCTGGGTACCATACGAACTCTTAGAAACCAAGGTTTAAAGTATCTGTTTTCAAAGATTTTATACTAAGATCACTTCCCCTTTATATTTTCAAAATCCAGTAATCCAAACAATAATTCTCAATGAAGTATTAAAAAAAAAACTAATGACGTATTTTAGAAAGAAAAAGCGTTTTTTTCTGTTCTCTGTATTCTCATGTCACTGTCATGCTGATATACATGTATCACATTGTGAATAATGAGTTCATCTTCTCAAAGTTAATAACAGTGGCAAGAAAATGATGTCGCAATGTTTTGATGACTGTACTTAGAAGAGGTTTATAACGGTATCAAATCCCATATATTATTATTATTATTATACTCACTTTACATCCTGATCATAGCCCCCTCCTTCATCTCCTCCCAGTCCCACCCTCCCTCTGTTCCCTCCATCCCTGCCCTCTAGCCCGTAGAAAAGGGGAGCCCTCTTCCCTTACCAAGTGATCCCAGCCTATCTAGTCTCTTAGGGACTGCCTGGATCTTCTTCCTCTGTGGCCTGGGTAGGGTCACCCCACCTGTGGGAAGTAATCAAAGAGCAGGCAACAGAGCCTGTGTCAGAGACCACTCCTGGTCTCCTTACTAGGTGACATGAAGACTGAGCTGCTTATCGGCAACATCTGAGCAGGGGGTCTAGGTCCTCTCCATGCATGGTCCTTGGTTGGTACATCAGTCTCTGCAGGCCTCCCTGGACCCAGATTCTTTTGACCCTGTTGGTATTCTTCTGGAGCTTCTGTCCCCTCTGGGTCCTTCTATCCCCCCACTCTTTCCTGTGCTCTGCCCAAAGTTTGGCTCTGAGTCTCAGCCAGATCCTATATCTTAAATTATTAAAGTGAAAAGAATGTTCTCTAGTCTCATTTGAAACCCTCATTCCTATCCTTTGCAGAAATCTAAAGGGTGGAGCTTCCAGTTTGTTGTGTTCTAATCTAATTCCTGCCTGCCTGAATCCGGTGTTCTGCTTGGTGTTTCCTTCCTGAGTGTTTACACAGCCAGCCCAGGAAGCATTTCCTGTATTCCCACTGGAGGGGGAAAAGCACATGATATGAGGACACTCCCCTCCTTTGTAGACCATTTGAAACAACAAGCTATACTTATATTAATTATAATTCAGAAGTAAATGTGGTTACAATTACAAGTGCCAGTATTTAGTATTCTTCACCCTCTATAAATATTTTTATTTTGAAATACTCATAGCCAGGCACAGTGGTGCATGCCTTCAATCCAATCACTCCAGGAAGCAGAGGCAGGGACATCACTGTGAGTTTGAAGACAGTCTGGTCTACAAAGCGAGTCCAGAACAGCCAAAGCTACATAGAGAAACCTCTCTTGAAAAAGCCAGAAAATAATAGAACAAAACACTCATGATTTGCTTCTGGCCATGAGACAATTATTCATGTGCATGGTATGAGGGAAAATATGAACGTGTGAATGAGAGAAATAGAATTCAGATCTCTAACATCTGTTAATACATGATTATAGATAAGCAATGAGTCACAACATTATAGTGATTAAAAGTGCAAGAAGCTCATGGTGGACTTGAGATGCCCGCTAGTTCTTCTCTGCTATCTGTGTAGCACTGCACCCTCCTTTTAAGCAAGTTGAGAAAAAATTCCAGGTAGTGTCTAGGCTTCAAGCTCAGGCCTTCGGCAGCCCTTAAAGATGAGCTTTGTCAGCCTTTCCTGGGGTGTTCTAAAATGTCCTCGCAGAGCTGAAGTGCCATTTTCTTTATTTTATGATGAGAAATGTATCTACTAATAACATGACAGTAACTGTTCAGAAAATCTTTTCCCTGTTTATTAAAAAAAAGTACAAGATCCTGAACATAGATGAGACTGAGTAAAGGAGTCAGTGTATTTGCAACCAAGATCTGCTAGGCTCCTGAGCCTAGATCTGGAATCCAATCAACCAGGAAGAGCCTCCTGATGGGGCTCTCAATGCCCTCAGCATCCTCACTGTGAATGTTGCCTTGACCTATGACCAGAGTTTTTGCCTTTTCTCTCTGCTCTATCCAGTCTGATTGCCAACAATCTCCAGACAAGGCACAGAGTTATTTATTAAGTTTCTGTGTGCTGGGTTGTCAGCACAACTCAGTCTCCCTTCTAAGACTGCATTCTTTTTAAAATCCCTCACTTACATATGATTGACCTATCTGCTCAGTCCTAAAGATTTTACTACATAATCTCAGAAGTTAATCTTGTTTTTTTTCTTTTCTTCAAATTAGGATTCATAACCATGTTCCGAGTACAATGCTCATTAAGAGACTGAGGAATATAAAACAGGACATTGAAATAACCAGCACAACTTCAGTGGACAGACCATTTTTGAACCAAATATTTGCCTGTTTTTTCACCTTTTAAATTTAAAATGACAGCACGATTTTCTGCGTGCTTTCTGAATGACTCCTTTGTTTGCAGGGTTTACATTAGCTGTTGAGCATGACTAGGTTCTGAGTTAATGGTGATTAAACATTAAAAAGTGAGTAAAAGTCACCAAAGAAAACTTACAAGTAAAGTAATAGTAACAGAAGAGTCAGGCAGAGGTATTTAAGGCTTATGTCAGGCACCAACCTCTAGAGAGCCAACAGAACACCCACTGAGTTCAACGCAGGCTTTCCCCATGACTGACCATGAACAAATAGGCATTTTATTCATAATACAAATTAGGATCTCACAAGTGACTAATTCCAAGTCAGAAGGATTTGTTCAAGAGAGTAAGAATATGATGCATGGCCATTTTGGTTCCCAGAGAACAATAAATAAAAGGAATTTCTGGGGAAAGCTCGTTTATCAGCTCGTTTATGCTACATTTTACATCTCCATTTCCCACCTTCGTAAGAAGCAACAAAATATATCCCAAACAAACCCAGGTGAAAAAACAAACAACAACAAAAATAAACACCTGCTCTGCTTTAAGTGATTCTTAAACCACCAAGCATCTTAAGTTTTTCATATGAGACTTGATTTTTCTTTAGTGTAAAAAGAAGACATGAAGAGAGAGGGAGAGAGAAAAAGGAGAGATTATCCTAAGAAACCTGTGGCTAAATACCTAGATCATTGTTCCAAAAATGAGAAGACTATTGTGTTCCTCCGTTATCCTCACTGCATTCCTTATAAAAGGACCACTCCAATTCCAATCAACCAAAGTGGGTTCCTTGAAGAATACACTTTGTTCATACAGTTATAGCTTTACAGTAATTACTCCACAAAGGAACAGTGCTCATCATATGATTATTTACCACTAACCAAGGTCTAGGACAGGGAACTACCCTTTCAAGTTGTTGGTCAAAAGTTTCCCCAAAAAACCCTAAAACAATATAGACTATTGTCATTGCTCTTGGTTTCTTACCAGAATATAAAAGTAAGCATCTATTCCTGTAGAAACCACACACTTTGGTCATAGGACTTGGATAAACCAAACTGATATTGACCTGAAAGTCTCCTTCCTGAGAGCTGGCTCTCATACATATTATGCAAGCTACCAAGGGATAAAAGTTAACAAAATTCTATCTAGCTATAAAGCTTGAAAACTGCAACAAGATAGAACTGGCAAGATGTCCCTAAGGGAGCAATAATAGCACTTTTTTAAAGGGGCAAACAATATCTGTTGAATTGGACCAAAAGAATGCTCAACTGGAAAGAACTCAGACTTGGCACTGTAAACCTAACCAAGCATTCTTGGCTAGAGAGGTCATAGGCCCTGCAGAAGAACCTACCAAATACCTCCTAAAGACTCTTCCTTATACTCATAGATAATGCCACCCTCACATCTCATTAAAGTTTCTTTTGTAGCAGATGGAGGTTGGTATAGAGATCCACTGGTTAAAAAGCAAGAAATGAGTGGGCATGGGGTACCCAATCAGGATATGTGTAACATGACCTCTACACCTAAGGTTTAGGGAACATGGTGCACGAAAGGACAGAAAAACTTTAAGAGCCTGAAGACCAGAACATCTGCTATTTGATGGTTTCCTCTGGAAAGGATGGAATGTCGCTTCCATGAACTCTCAACACAATGGGAGCCTAAACAGACCCAAGAAGACCACACCAATCAACATGTCCATTTACAAGCCCCATCGCTAAATGAGTATCTATAGGTAGTCAATGAATGCTGAGGGAAGAAAGACCAGATTGTTTTTCTTTTTATTTACAGGGATGAGATCCCCAATCCTAAGGGGTCAGCCCTAAGCGATTGGGGAAATGGTAATAGGGCTCAGTAGATTGAGTGGTCGTAGCTGATGCATGGGAGAAGGGGTCATGAATTTGAGTGGAAATGGCGGGGGGGACTTTGAGGAGAATGAAGAAGGGATAGAAAGAATGCAAATACAGTGTTCTCGTATAGGAAATCCTCAAACTAAAATAAACAAACAAACAAAAGGCCTTAAGAGAATATAATGCATTTAAACACAGTCTTTCTAGAAACCAGGAAGTAAATACATAGAATACCTCAGAACATTCTTTGGTTCTTTTTTCATTTACGGTCAAATCTTACCGCGTCCTTTCCCAACTTTCTCAGAAATTCTTTTACTTATTAACATCGTGGTTGATTCTGAAACATCTCTCCTGGACAAACCATGTGATAAAGTCGAAACATGTTTCAAAAAACATTAGTCTTAGGGGTCATCCAAATGCCTGTAGGTCAAACAAATCCCAGGGATTGTTTTGCTTTACACAGTCAGTTGACCTCTATTTTTGCCTACATTAATCATTAAACCTTAAAAAAATATTCCACAGAAGACCTTCCTGGTTTTCGGTCTTTTTAAAAAGTTATTATTGTGGAAAGGACCCATACTACCTATACTCTTTATTTATACCATGTTCTTCCTTGAAGCTACAGGGAGCCAGTGAATTTCTGTTATTACTCTGTAATCCTTCCTCTTGCTTCACAATTGTGTTTTTCTGGTTTTGTTTTTGTTTTTTATTTTACACATGAGTGTGAAGAGATATTGTTAAGCCAGACATACTGGCCAAGCCAGAACCCTCCCAAAAATGTATAAATATGGGAACACATTCCAGAAACTTTAGCTACCCTCACAAGGTCTGGTATGTGCAGAGGATGAGGCAGGAATGTCAAGAGTCCTAGAAACTACTCTTCAGCCAATCTTCTCAGAAACTCCATGAGCAAGAAATAGTTCTTAAAAGAAATCTCTAGTGCAAAAGATTGTCACCACTTCAGCTTTGAACCCTAATGGATTCCCATCCCTACTAAAATAAAACCCAAAGCCATACACAATGGGTTCCCAACTGTCTGCCCAGCCTCCTTCCCTCCCTCCTGCCTCTCTCTAAACACTTCTGCTTCCTTTGTTATTTCTGAGACTTGCTAAGTGTACCTTCGCTGAGAGCTTTCCAGTTCTTCCCGCTTCAGAACACACCTCTGGCACATTTAGATGTTTCCTCTTCTTCTTTTGTGGTATTACATATTTGTCTACCTGTTGTTTTCTTTTCTGATTGATTTCTTAAATTTGAATTCAGGAAGTAAGGGAGATATTTTTTCTTATTGTTCAGCGACATAAAATACCCAGGTTCTGGAATATAGAAGACATGTAATAAGTATCTCTTAAGCCAAAGACTGAATGACAAGCTGCCTAAGTAATCTAGTTGACTGTTAATAATAAATTATTTATTATTGTTAACTATAATAATTGAGAGAATATATAACGTATATAATAAATTATAATACTATAATAAAATGAATAAATTATTAATTAAAGTTTAAATTGTTAAAAATAAAGAACATCTAATTTTGTTTACAATTGCATTCATATTGTCTGGCAAAGTGTGCTGGCTAGTTCTCTTTCAACTTGATTCAAGCTGTAATCATTTTGAAAGAAGAACTCTCAACTGAGAAAAGGCCCCCATCAGATTGGACTGTGGCAAACCTGTGATGAATTTTAATTGATGAGGGATGTGGAAGAAGCCAGGTTACTCTCAGAGGTGCTATCTCTGCACTAGTGGTCTAGGGTGCTATAAAAATAAAAAAGCAGCCAGAGCAAGCCAGGAGAGTAAGCCAGTAAGCGCTGATTCTCCTTGACTTCTACTTCTGTTCCTGCCTCCAGGTTCCTGCCCCAAGTTACTTCCCTGGCTTCCCTCGGTGATGGATTTACAAGATATAAGGTAGAATAAAACTTTTCTTCCCCTGAGTAACTTTTCTATCACAACAATAAGAACCCTAACTGAGACACATGGTAACTGCAGATTGTGGTCAGCGGCATGTGCTATGATACAGCACTGCAAATGACAAAGGAGGCCCATACTGCTCTAGCCGGTCATACAGCATGCCAATTTTAGACAGCATGCAAAGCACGATCATTCGAGTAACCACTGGGGGGAGGAAGTGTCAGGATTCCGAGTCAGAAGTTTATGAGGACGGTGGCAATTAATCTGGGGTCTGCTAGATCACAAGCCATGCCCAGGCCTAGGGTAAGAGAATTCCAGGCAGCTAAAGGCAATGACACGAGGGCTCTAATGTTGACTTATTTGTTTAGCTGTTTCGCTGAGTTCTTATACCTCCACCTCCCTTCCAACCCTTATTCCACCCTAATCCTTTCCAACATGAGGTAGGAAAGAATGAAGGTTAGAGAGGAAAGGGGGTGTAGACCTCTTTAAACTTCTTCCTGCTGATTAGGGTTGTCAGGTTACTAGGGGCAAGTCCCATCTTAGTCTTCAGAATATCCAGCAGTCCAGAAATCTAGCAATTCAACAAACAAAACAGCAAATACAACAACAGGGACCAGCAGGGACCAGCCAGGACCAGCAGCAGTGGGGACAGTGGGGGAAGCGGTGGCCACCACAGGCCCTCTCAGGCTCTCCCACTTATGCCCTCTTTAGAGTCCTCAGAGTCAAACTATCTACAGCTGGCAAGATTCATGCCCCTCCTAGAGACAATCACAAGTGATGGCTGTGGACAAACTGAAGCAGCCCCATATCCCAAACCTAGAAGGAAAACAAAAACGTATCCACACAACACAACTGGTTTGTTTTTTATAAAGAAACCAAAACTCTCACTACACAAACTTGGCATGCTAACAAAACACTGACCATCATGTGTATGTAGTATGATGAATCACGAGAAAAACACAGGGGCTGGAGTAATGGTTCCACCTTTAAACCTGCTGCCAAGGACCAAAGTTTCCAGCACCTATATCAGGTAGTTCATAAGCACCTACAGCTCGAGAGCCAGAGGGAGCTAATGCCTCTGAGTTTCCAAGGGTACCTGTGCTCAGATGTAGATATCCCTATACAGACACTGATCCTGTAGAGAGCTGTGTCTCAGAGAAATGAGAGCGGACCTTGCCCGTTAGTAAGGGGAGGGCTACGAAGGTGGCTCAGTAATTAAAGAGTGCTTGCCAGAAAATTTTAAGGACCCAAGGTCAGTTCTCAACAACCAAGTAACCAAGCTGGACATCCAGCACACACCTATAACCCCAGGTCAGAGGAGGCTGGGAACATGAGAATAGGGTTTGCTGGTTTCCTTGTCTAAAATAAAATGTGAGTCCTTGGTTTAAGAAGAGACCCTGGCTCTAAGGGAATAGGCAGAGACGGGTAGAGATGGACACCAGATGCCCTCTTCTGGCCTGTGCACGCACACAGATGTATAAACCCATATGCACAAATATGCATATATAATCACAAAGACACATACTCACAAATAAAGTAATTAAATTTAAAAATCTTAAGAAATAAAAGATTTAGCAGAATTTTAATGCAACGGAGTGATATAATCCAGTGCTCCACACGGGAGATGATGGCTGGTCAAATTGATGAGTGTTTGTGTGTGTGTGTGTTTAAAACCGATTTTAAAATTATCATAAAGGAAAGGGAGAGTTGTACCTTGAGAATTCCATGAGGTGACCTAAGGCTGTTCAATACATAAATTTAAGGAAAGCTTTATAGCTGTAGATATCCAAGTGATATGGATGATATTTAGAAGCAAAGGACCAGATAAAGCTCCCTACAGAGAAGGAAGGATGGTAACAGAACTCTGGCCTGTGTCCTGTTTCAGAACATTATTCAGAATTAACCAAAAGGAGAAGTAAGTATATGGGAGTCAAAAGCATTTAATAAAGAGTTAAGAGGAAAACTAGCAGTGTGGTGTCCAGGAAGCAAGTGAGAAAAAAAAAAAAAGACGTGTTACTCAGAGAGAGATGGGAAGCTGCCAAGAGCTGTAAAGGAGAAGTCTAGTAAGATGAGAACCTCCCTTGCCACTGGTTTGAGCAGGCTGGAGATCACTACTGTGCTCAAGAGAAAACCAGTTTTAGTTACATAACCGGAACCAAGCCCCAGTGAAAAGGACTGAACAAAGGACGAGAAGTATTCAAATCAAATTATGTCTTAAATGATCACTTCGAATTTTACCACAAAAGGAAGCACTCAATATATGGATATATCCCACAGTCCTCTAGAAATTTCAGAGGGATGTGAAAATTTATTCTCATATAAAAAAAAAAAGAAATGTGTTTCTTACCATGTGGACGGTAATATTGTGTCACGTGGATTTAAAGCCTTCACGTGTAAAAGCCTGTCGGAAATCTTAAATTCAGTAAATGCTAAATACAATGCAATAGAAAATAGAAATATAGGACTCCTTGGAAAATAACTTCTTAAATGGGCATTTAATAAATCTCTCTGAAATGCCACAGTAGTTAGAAATCATACCGGGGAACAGAATCCGATGCTCTATGAGGCCAAAGAAAGAGGCAGGAATCCAGGATTGCGTGCCGCTGCTGGTTGAGCTACATACGGCATGTGCAGACAGAAATGTTTCCCACAAACTTCCATCATAGAATGAGGGCTTTCTTTACTCCTGGTTTTCCCTTGAATTTACCCTGAGTATAAAAGGAAAAAAAGAGATACGTGCCATGATTTTCTTTGGGTTGCAAGGCTAGAGAAACAGGGCATCATGGGCTCTGCTCAAGACGGAAACAAATGATGGTCGGGAGGGGAAAATATGAGTTGCCCTTGGGGCTACAGTCCCAGCTCTTTATTTGCCTGTGCGGGTATACCAGCCAGGTACAAGCAATGCTTTGAATTCAGTTCATCTTGAGCATCCCATTAGCTTTGATTACTCTTCTTAGTATTGATTCTTTTGTATTTGTCTCCACCCCCCCCCCCAACACACACACCTTTTTCTCTTGGCACCAGTTTCTTCCCTGGTGTCATAACATCTCTCAGGACCTCAATGCTATCAAATTAAGATGATTTATTCCTTCAAAGAACTGGGATCCGTTATATTTGCTTTAGAATTAATACACTTGTGTTTTATAATAGTTATAGGCTTAGAAAGGAACTAAAGAGAAAGTAAGGATTTCCCACACGGTCCAAAGCCAAGCCTCACCACAATTTCCCAAAAGGTTAACATCTCGAATCAGTGTAAAATATACCCATTTTAATGTTGGTGAGCTACTGGTGATATGTTACTAATAAATAAGGTCTGTAGGGCCATCTATTCGAGTGTGGGCAACATAGCAAGAACCTCACCCATGAAGAAAACTGATGGTCCCTTCTCCAACAGCCATCAACTGCCATGGCTCCTCAGCTAGGCATGGGCCCTCAATGAGCTCCTTCTCCTATCTGTGCGGGAATGCCGACTGGCTTGATCTTGTACAGGGAACCGTGGCTCGTGTGAGTGTCTGAAAGCAACAGCCCTTTCATGTCCAGAAGACACCATTTTGTGCAATCCTCGTTGACTTCTGGCTCTGAGAATCTTTCCGCTCCAGTTGCAGATGTTTCCTAAGCCTCAGTCAGGAAGTGGTATGATGTCGATATCCCATTATGGCTGAGCACTTTACAGGCTCTTATGCTCTGCTCTTTTATCAGCAAAAGGATGCTTTTGTGAAGAGAGCCGAAAGCTGCATTAATTTCTGGGGATAAGGATAGGTATTTAAAAGGCAGCTTGATGCTATGTACACTTTGTAAACTAATAGTAGTGTGTTCTCCCCTGGGACTTATGATTTCCCCAGGCACAGGTTCCTGGCCCAATTAATTGATACCAGGCATGCTTCCTACTGTGGGGTAAGCTTCAAATCCAATTCAACACTCCATAACATCCATCCCACGATTGCACCAGTTAGAATATCTTGCCACACTAGCCATTATTGTAGATTATAGGATTAACAACTGAGAAAACCTGTCAGTTTTTCTTCCTTAGAAGTTTGCATAGCATCTTCCAGAACTATAAAAGCTAGATTCCAGATCAAGATGCACTCACATTCCCATACTCTGTGACTAAAATATAAGGCATCTTCCACAGTCTAGTCTTGCCATCAAGCTCTGGTGGGCAACCAAGAGGAATAGAAATAACCTGGATAGTTTTGTGGGGCTCTCTGAGACCCCTAATCAACAAATTGGAACAGGTTCCCTAATAATTGGTAGTAGGATTTTTAATTACCAGGAAAACCAAGTTCTGCATTATGTGGTAAAGGATGTCTAGGCCTATAAGCAGCCTTCAAAAAAATGTTGCACAGTATACTATTTTTTTATACTCCTGCAGGCAATGAATAAGAGTTGTAATTGTTTTATATCTTCGTCAGCATTCAATGTTGTCATGGCTTTGGGTTTTAGTCATTCCAATTGATACATAGTGAAATCTCATTATTGACTCAATTTGCAATTCTCTAATAACATTTGATATTGAGCACATTTGGTTGCCATCTGTGTATCTTCTTTTGTGAGTTCTTCTGCTCTTTTGCCCAGTCTTTAACCTTACAAACAGAACGTAACAGTTACGAGCTGTTCCTCCTCATAGTCTCTTTTGAAGTGTGCTTGAGGAGAGGACCCAAGTGGAAGAAGAGCAGCTTCTCATGGGCCTTCTCAGTGCACTTAGCAATCTCCCCCAGAAGGGTGCTGATGAGGGAGCAGCCTTCCTTCGGGATTTTCCTCTCAGCTTGAAAGTATTAAAAATGCTTTGCATTGGATATGACTCAAGGGACACCGGATGTCTGATACAGACATTGGGTAGATGTCCTTGGCAAGGAACCCCTTAACTCTTGATATAATTCAGCCAGCTGTGATCTGGAATAGCAGGAAGAAGAGGCTAGCCATGCAGGCTGACTGGCAAAGCTCCTCCATGTAGTCAGAGAGCATTTGAGGGATACTGTAAGATAGATGTTCTCAACCTATGGGTCATGACCCCTCTGTCAAACCTCCATCTCCAAAAAATATTCACATTACAGTTCATTACAGTAGCAAAATTACAGGTATGAAGTAGCGACAAAAATAATTACATGGTCAGCGGTTCATCACAGCCTGAAGTACTGTATTAAAAGGTCGCAGCATTTGAAAGGTTGAGAACCCATGCTAGGCTCTAAGAAACGGGTGTACTGTGGAGGACGGTCCACTGGGCCTCAGTCTCTCATGTATGCTAGAGTGAGTTGATGTTTGATTATTTTGGCCCAGTTCTTCCCTGTTTGATTTCCGTGTTTTGTTTTGTTTTTGAGGTTCTCTGTCCTGGTTGGTCTTTTGCTAACTTGACATATCTAATGCTACCTAGAGATAGCTCAATTGAGGGGGGAAAAAGTGCCTCCTCCATCAGATTGTCTGTGCAGTGTACTCTTGATTACTAATTTATACAGGAGAGGGCAGTCCACTGAGACCTGTGCCAACCCTGGGCAGGGGCACCAGGGCAGTATAGGAAATCAAGCTGAGCTAGCCAGAAGGAGCAAACAAGTAAGCCATGTTTAACTATGGCCTCTGCTTCATCTCCTACCTCAGGTCTCTGTCTTGAGCTCCTGCCCTCACCTCCCTTCATGCTGACTACAGCTGTCAGCTAAAATCATCCCTTTCCTCTCCAAATTGCTTTTGGTCCTAGTGTTTATCACAGCAACAGAAAAGTAACTAAGACATTCTCATTCTATTGCCTATGCTAACCTAAAACTCAACATGTAGCCCAGACTAGCTTTACCTTGTAGCAATCCTCCTGCCCACCTTTCCAAGAGCTGTGATGACAAAAGTGAGTCACCAGCTTGGATCCAGCCAATGATTATTTTTAGATAAAAGGAAAGATTGAGGAGTATAAATGATGGTGTGGGGGGGCAAAGTTCTCTGGGGCCTCAAATATAATGTTTGTGTTTTTACTCTCTTCCTCAGTGATGTGAGTTTAATCTGCCTTGGTTAAGAGAATCTGCAATAGCATTGGAAGGCTAGAGGCTTTAGGAAGAAGCAGAATTGCAGAAAAGGCCCTTTGCTGCATTTGTGGGTCCCCAGGTCCACAGGTGCTCTATTTAAAGTTCAAAGTGACATAGCATTTTCTACATGTAGATATCCAGTTAGACCAGCACCAATTGTTGAAGATGCTGTCATTTTTCCATTGTATGGTTTTTGGCATCTTTGTAAAAAATTAAGTATTCGTAGGTATGTGGATTCATTTCTGGTTCTTCTATTGGATTCCATTGATCCACCATTGTGTTTCCATACCAATACCATGCATATTTTTATCACTATTGCTCTGTAGTACAGCTTGAGATCAGGGATGGAGATACCTCCAGACGATCTGTTGTACAGGATGGTTTTGGCAATTCTGGGTTTTTTTGTTTTTCCATATGAAGTTGAGAATTATTCTTTCAAGGTCTGCTAAGAATTGTGTTGGCATTTTGATGGGAATTGCATCAGGAAATGCAAATCAAAAAGACCCTGAGATTTCACCTTACACCCATCAGAATAGTTAAGATCAAAAACTCAAGTAACAACACATGCTGGAGAGGATGTGGAAAAAGGGGAACCCTCTTCCATTGCTGGTGGGAATGTAAACTTGTACAACCACTTTGGAAATCAATCTGGGGCTTTTTCAGACAACTAGGAATAGTGGTTCCTCAATATCCAGCTATACCACTCCTGGGCATATATCCAAAAGAGGCTCAAGTACCCAACAAGGACATTTGCTCAACTATGTTTGTAGCAGATTTATTTGTAATAGCCAGAATTCCTCAACTGAGGAATGGATACAGAAATTGTAATATATTTACACAATAAAATACTACTCAGCAATTAAAAACAAGGGAATCATGAAATTTGCAGACAAATGGTGGGATCTAGAAAAGATCATTCTCAGTGACGTATCCCAGAAGCAGAAAGACACACATAAAATATACTCACTTATAAGTGAAGATTAGACTTATGATATAGGATAAACATACTAAAATCTGTACACCTAAAGAAGCTAAACAAGAAGGAGGACCCAGGTAAGATAGATGATCAATCTTCACTCAGAAAGGCAAATTAGATGCACATTGGAAGAGGGAGAAAACAGGAAACAGGACAGGAGCCTACCACAGAGGGCCTCTAAAAGGCTCTGCCCAACAGGGTATCAAAGCAGATGCTGCGGATCATAGCCAAAATTTGGGCAGAGTGCAGATAGAAAGACTTGGAGGGGACAGGAGCTCTGCAAGGAAAGCAAGAAAACCAAAAAATCTGGGCACAGGGGTCTTTTCTGAAACTGATACTCCAACCAAAGACCATGCATGGAGATAACCTAGAACCCCTGCACAGATGTAACCCATGGCAGCTCAGTGTCCAAGAGGGTTTCCTAGTAATGGGAACAGGGACTGTCTCTGACATGAACTGATTGGCCTGCTCTTTGATTGCCTCCCCCTGAAGAGAGAGCAGCCTTACCAGTCCACAGAGGAAGACAATGCAGCCACTCCTGATGAGACCTGATAGACTAGGGTCAAATGGAAGGAGAAGAGGACCTCCTCTATCAGTGGACTTGGAGAGGGGCATGGAAGGAGATGAGGGAGGGTAGGATTGGGAGGGGCTACAACTAGGTTACAAAGTGAATAAACTATAATTAATATAAAAATTAAAATTAAAAAAATGACATAACTGGGGACATCTTTTTCTGACTCCCAACACATGCTTTCATAATAGTAATATTTGCTTTCATTTTATGATTCATCTTTTTATTTTTTTCCTACTGATTTCTCATAAGACAGATATCATCATATAAAATAAGGCTCAGAAGTATTACAATTTAGAGACTTACTTTCCTTATGTACACACTTTGTTATTGCTACTAAGGAAAAGTCTAAATAAACCTTCAAGCATTGCTTGCTCTCAGCTAGCTTTCCAGTCATTACTTTTGGAAATCACACACAGCATGGCAGTCAAGGCAGCATTAGTCTCTTCCTAGCTTTGCTATATTTAACCCCTCAGTCACTTGGCTTTCAATAACAGTTGCCTTTGCCTCTTTTCAGGGACTTAAAGATTACTTTTCCGGAAGCACTGCCTCTTCTCTTGAGCCTGCAGAAGGTCCACAATCTCACTGCAAAAAGACGATAAGCCTTAGTGTCCAAATTACTATGGTGTCTCCTTTGTGGCCTTAACCCATCTGCTGTTCTAACCAGGAATATCAAGCCATAAAAGGAGTGGAGAAAGATGGCACCCAAGTTCCTGGAAGAAATCTGACTTTTCAAAGAAAAGCCTCACACCCACTGCTAGTAAGCTATTGTTATTGAATTTTGTGGAAACTTTATGACTTCAGTCTACAAAGACTATTAAGGTGCTGAGGCTTTCCTATGCTTTCAAACTACAAGTTAGCCTGCCATAGTTAAATGGTCATTGTCACCAAGACATACGATTCCAGCCTCAAATACAAATATATATAAACCTTAGCATGGCATACTTGATGAGCTTCGTAGTAGCATGGACTTTTCATGTCTCATAGCAGAGATATCTCTAAACTCAGGTAGAGGGTGACCATGAGTAAGTCTCAGTCACAGTTTTGGACACCAGATTGGGAAGCTGAAATCTGTTAATGAGACCACTTCCCTTCTTCCATAAGGACAACACAGGCATTCGCCCAAAACTGTTGGCTCCACAAAAATCCTTGAAAAACTGGGGAAAGAGATGATGTTCCCTGTGTTTTTGGAAGATGTGCAGAAATATGAGGGAATCTCGGAGAAACTTCTCTGGTTCCAAGAGAACGGCCAGAAAAAGGATTCCATTGTCTAAAGATAATTTTAAAATTTCTCTTACAGATTTCTGTAGCATAGGCAGAATATAAACTTCTTAGCAGAGCATGGAATATTTTCTTTAACAATCTGTCTTTCAGTTTCCATTTCTGATCTCAATCCCTAAAATGCCCTAATATGTGTCATCGGTGCTAGGGAATACCGACTTCTTTGACTCTTTCTTCTTTAATTGGTTCTTTTTAGTCATCTCCTTTCTCCCTATCTCGGATGCTTTCCCTACACCCTCACCCATATTTATCTGTATAATCAACCAAATAATAATGCCCAAATGAGATAATGTTAAAATGAGTCTTTTCCTTCTCCTGAATTCTAATCATACTTGCACCTCTGTGTTTGTAAGTGTTCTAGCATGAGGACAAAAATTACTAAGGTATCTTTAAAAAAAAAAAGGAGAAGTATTTTGGTTCATAGTTTTAGAGGGCAGAGCCCATGGCCAGCTGAATCAGTTACCTTTGGGTTTTGAGTCGAAGTGCCATGAGGGAAGAGTGTGGTAAAGGACATATGACCACCTCATTGCAGCCAGGAACTGATAAAAAGGAGGCCTGCTTCATCAAGGCTGGCTAGGCTCAGATAGAAGGGGAGGAGGTCCTCTCCTATCGGGCACTAGGGAAAGGGCATAGAGGGAGAAGAGGAAGGGAGGGTTGGGCTGGGAGGACACAAGGAAGGCGGCTGCAGCTAGGATACAAAGTGAATAAATTGTAATAAATGAATAAATATTTTTTTAAAAAAGAAGGTAGGCAAGGATTTATATCTTTTTCAAAGGTACAATAGCAATGACACAATTTTCTTCTGCTAAGCCCTAGCTTCTGTCACCTCCCAGTAGCACTATAGACTAGCACCCAAATCCTTAACATTGGGGAACATTTGAGATCCAAACTGTAAGCCCTCATAATTCACTCTAAGCAGTTTATTGCTGACTTGTATTTCTTTCTACTAAAATGCTGCTGAACAGTTTATGTTTCTTCAATGATGAATCTCTCATTCCAAAATGTGTGTAGTAAATATTACCTGAATGAAAATAAAAATACATGTTTTAATAAATACTATATGTGTATGTTAATATATTTAATTTTGCTAAGGAATATGAAAGTAAAGTTATAACCTTGAAAAACAATCATCTCTTCATGATTCTTTACAAACAGAGCAACTGTTCCCAGACTCACTTCATTCACTCTTACCATTACTAGAAAAGTTTTGGTTTAGACTTTTGAGCACTGTGACTCAAAACTCAGTGCTTTCTTTTTCTTGAGCCTGCCGTAATATCGCAGCCGAATGTGAAAGTAGCTGGGCATGACCATATTCTGGCTTGTCAACATCCTCTTTTTCTTATCCCTTTCATCTTCACTAAAATCCTCCCCCAGCTTTCCTAACCGGTTAATGTCCTTTGAAGGCTTTCCTGTTAGCATTGCTAGTCACGAAGTCACCTTGCACAACCCAGCCCTCCCAAGAGGAGAACAGCTTCCAATTAAGCTAACAGACAGAGGGGTGAAGACAGTGTCCACCGAGATCAGAGTAACACAGTGTTTTCAAGAATGAAGGGATCACAACCTCCCATCCGCCCTCCCACCTCTGGAAACCGTGACATATAAGACAGCTTGGCTTGCAGGGAAGACAGTTTGGCTCCATCCCTGAGGCTCTGAGGTGAAGGGGTAAAACAAAGGAGACAGCAAGCTAACAGGACAAATCAAACCAAAGGCTCCAGGCAGAAGAGTGAGTTTTTACCTTTCAAAGCCTAGGTTTGAAAATAAGATACAGATTCCTACCGGAACAGAGAATGCTTTTGTTTGTTGAAAAATAATTTTTTGAATTTTTTATTTTTATTTTGATTAATTACAGTTTATTCACTTTGTATCCCCCCCTGTACCTCCCTCCCTCCTCCTCTCCCAGCCCCACTCTATCTCCTCCGGCTTCTCCCCCCCCCCGTGCCCCTCCCCCAGTCCACTGATAGGGGAGGTCCTCCTCTCCTTCCTTCTGACCCTAGTCTATCAGGTCTCATCTGGACTGGCTGCATTGTCTTCCTCTGTGGCCTGGGAAGGCTGCTCCCACCTCAGGGGAAGGTGATTAAAAAGCAGGCCAATCAGTTCATGTCAGAGACAGTCCCTGTTCCCATCACTGAAAAATAATTTTTAAATGCCTAAAAAATGCTGAATTAATAAGGCAATGTAATCTCAGCCTTTACACTCTAGTAAGGCACAAAGAAAAGGCAAATAAGCATGCCAATCAATTTATATTGTTAGTTCCCATAAGTTCTGTGAAGAAGAAACACAAGGCATCATGAAAGGTATGGCTATAGGAGCCTACATCATTGCTTGGGCTAGGCTTCCTCTGATGAGAGAAATCGTTTGAATTGATTACACACACACACACACACACACACAGAGAGAGAGAGAGAGAGAGAGAGAGAGAGAGAGAGAGAGAGAGAGAGAGGAGCTGAGGATATATCTCAGCTAGTGAAGTGTTTGCTTCAGAACCCCCATAAAAAGCCCAAGCATGGTGGTAACTTGCCTGTTGAACCCAGGCCAAAGACAGACCCTGTCTCAGAAAACAAAGTACACTTAAGGTTGTCTGTATTCTGGTCTTTATATGCATGCACATCTCTGTGTGCACACACACATACACCCGCAAGCATACACACACACACACTTTAAGAAGCTAGCCACATAGAATGTCAAGGAAATTACTAAACAGGAAAAGTAGATGTACTTTGACCTATCTACAAAATGTGTATTCTTCTGGGAGTTTACATATAAGGTATTTAACACTGACAGGCACTTTGTAAAATGCTTAGCTGGTTTTGTTGATCCCATGTGTTCTGCAGCCACCTTATGAAACCTTAAGATCACTAAACATTCTTTTAAACCCCAGTGGATACCTACACCTTAGGCATATACAGTTGCATATTTTAAGTAGGCAGAAGTATATGAGAAATTTTATTAAATATAGAGAAAAATCTTATGAAGCTCAGTCTTACTCTCTTTTTCTTGATTAATTTATCATTTGGATTTTTTTAATATGGTAAAATCTTACTAATCTGCTCTGGTAATTAGGGATTTTACATTTGTTCTTGGAAGCAAATGAATAATGTAATCAAAATTCGAGGAGGCAGAATGTTTAACTATGGAAACCTGTTGTTTCTGAGACTTTAACCACAGCATTTGCATATAATTAATGTGTTGATTACAAATGACTTGAATTTTCTCATTACAGCAGAGTAGGCAGTTCCTCTGGGGCATGACCTTGGTAAACTCTTGTCTCTTGACAAAAGTTTTCTCTGAGTCAGTTCTGCAGCTCATTTACACTGATTCTTTTTTCTTCACTTACTCCAAATTAGAATTTTCTGTGTGGCTGGTCCTAAGCTGACCTGTTCCTTTTAGAAGTTTTTGATAATTTACACTTTGTCATTTTCCAGAAGGCAACGGATTTAGTTAAGGTAGATTCTTTATGCTTAAATGATCTTTGTAATATTTATAATTTGATAAAAAATGAAAGGGTGCTCAAAGATGCAATTTCCCTTTCTTTATTATTCTGCCAAATCCTCCTTTCTGTAATCCACAAGACTATTCTCATGTCTCTGGTTCCATATGCCCAGAACTCCATAAGGGCCCCATATGACTCTGCATGCTTAAAAGTCGCCTTTGTTCTCTGTCTTGTGGAAAGACATGAATTGTTAGAAGAATTGTGCAAGTTTTATCACAAACACCCAGAAATAGGGCCTCTTCTTGACAAACTATCTCAAACTTGGCCTGTAATGACTAATGTGAGTCATTAATTTTGAATCATTGTCTTGAAGTCCCATTTGGAAAGCAGTTTTCTATCATCTCAGGAACATATCTTAGACAAGTCCTCAACATCATCAATGTTAAAGGGATAGCAATTTTTAAAAATAGGTAAATGGGTTCTGCTACAGATGATAATGAATAACTTTTAAAGACGTTATTATTAATGAGGTCATTGAGAAGAAGTCACCAAAAAAAAAAAACAAGGGAGAATTCAAGAAACAGTTTATTTGTCACAAATATGAAAATGAAATTGAAAGTGGAAACAGAATTCTTCTTAGTTTCATAGTGTGAAAGAAGTCAGTTGAATCCCAGCTGCTCTTGTTCTATTTGCATGCCCTAAACAATATTACTCATTGCTATCAGCTCCCTACCACAGAGCTGCAAAATACTTCACCATCATTGATAATATAAGCCTGTGTGCTACCTGAACCCAAAACCCCAAGGCATCACCCTAATGATGTGATTTTCCACTTAAGCACAATTTCCCCTAAAGCATAAATATGCTGTACTTTTGTGAACCTTACCTACAAATGTATGGTGAAATTAAAACAAATATATGAATGCATTCTACATATATCAAATACCTGGAGAAGGGTCTCTGAGTGATCAAAGTGAATCCTAATTCGTTGCCCTCTTCAAAAGGCATAGGAAAGAAGCATTTGTGTAAACACTTGAGGGCAAAGAGTGTCAGGTCAAAGTGTTTGCAAAACATAGCATGGTAGAAATGATCAGAACCCTCAGTAAGTGCTTTGGAGCCTTTGATTGGTCTAAGTGTATTTCCTATGGCTGCTTCCTTTAAGTCTCTTAGCTTTACACTAAGAATCCAATCGCTAGCACCATTTTGTAGACGGGTAAACTTGGTCACAGAGGAAGTAGAGAAATGTATACAAGAGGCCACATGTAGAGCTGAATTTTGATGCAAATAAAATTGAAAGTGGAAGCAAAACTTAAAAATTATTCTGGATCCTATTCTCAAATCTCTATGCTATGTAGTCCTACCACCAAGGATAGGAGACTTAGCTTTATCTTTGTGTGAGGGTGATATGAGAGAAGGGCCTCCAGAGCTAAATTCTAGAACCTACTTGGAAAGATCCACATGAGTGAATGGCCCAAGACCTATATTTTGAGAACAAAGTGCAGTCATGGAGCTGTTCTTGAGTCAAATGATAAATGTATAATACATCTATGCCAGGTATATTTTACAGTTTATATCTATGCTGGATGAAGAATTCACAAATAATCTGAAACTGGGAAAATGATGATCTGTTTTGTTTTTTTATATCAAAATATAGCCTTCATTCTTTTGATGGCAAATCAGAAGAGGAATTAGAGTCTATGATAATCACAAAAGAACTGTGGGTGAAGTGCAGGTAGGAGGTAAGTAATAAAGACCCAAACCAATGTAGCAACACTTGAGAGGTACACACATCATTATCATTGTCCGTCATCGCCATCATCACCATCATCACGTAAATTGTGGAGGCAAAAACATTACATATTCTTTTGCCAGCACTGAATGATTTTAAGATGCCCTAATAATGTTTATAGGTTAAATTACTGGGAAGTTGTGATAAGCAGGACAGACATGAGAAGGGAGAAAAAAGTGGAAGAACAATTAGCTTAGTTATAGGTGTGTTAAGTTTGAAATGAAAACATTCAAAATAAGCTTCGTATGTTTTTATAGCAAGCGGGAAGAACGGCATAGTTACAATCAGATAAAAGCAAAACCAAACTCCCAACAGTGCAAAAAAAAAAAAAAACCAAAAAACAAAAACAAACAAACAAACAAACAAACAAACCTCAGTGCTTAACATCTGAGACTCATTCGTGTTTTTCTGGGCTCTACAAGAGTTGTGGTAGGCCTGGTCCACTCATCACCTGCTACTATCTTTGGTGATCATTCCATGCATGATCCTGGCATCTCCAATATTCTGGGTCTCAACTGAAACTGAGGCCATACCTTCATCAATGGTCTTTTATGATCCTCTGTGGGACTTTGCCCCTGCCACGTGGTAACAATTCTCAGCTTCTTTCCATGGACTCTTTAATTCTTCCACTCCATTTCTGCCAAAACTAATACCACTCTTAAACATGACCAAGTTTGACTTGCAGCCTTAGCTCTCTCTGGACCACAGCTTCTGTGTGCTGACCTGGAAGAACTAGTCTCAGATTTTTATCTCAGTGGTGCTGGCTTTTTACCAATCCCAGTAAAAGTTTCAGCCCCAGATAACCACACCAAATCTTTCATTCCACATATTCTTAAAGTATGCCATGAACAGTCCTGAGAGTGTATTTGCTTCCCTCTGAAAATTCACAAGCCAAGCCTTCACCATCAACATATCTCTCAACATTCTTATTGTCCATGCTCCAACAGAACAGCCCATTAAGCTTGGCATTCTTAGTGGTGTTTTTCAGCCCAAAATTCTAAACACGTTCTTCATCCTTCTGAAAACAACATAGTCGGATCTGTCACAGAAACAGTTCACTCTCTGGTACCAATTTCTGTCCTGGTTTGCACTTGATGGCTGTGATAAAACACTTAACCAAAAGCAATTTGGGACAGAAGCTGTTTATTTGGCTTATAGGTTACAGTCCAGCGCTGAGGACAGTATGGCCCAGATGTAGCCAGTGATATGTTTTAACCCCTGCTCATTATCTTTCAGGACTAGCCCCCAATATCTTAATCACACATAAGTACAAGATTATTCAACAGCTATTCCTATATAAGGCTTATTTTGAGCAGCTTAAAGTTTAACAGTTCATATGTGTGCTACAAATAGATGTCTCTGGTACTTCTAGAAAACAGCACTTCCCTGAATAGCTTCAATTATTTCCCGGTAAACCAGTCTTGCTAGCTGTAAGTTCTCTTGCTTTAATAATCAAATGGCAGCCTCTTCTTAGGATGAGTAAGAAACAACAGGTTGTCTTCTGTGCAACAGTTACCTCCCAAAATTATCCTGATCCTGAGATATTTTAAAAATAGAATTGATGAGAAAACTGTCCTTGGACATAACATCCCCAAGGTTTATTGAGCAATTTCTACCACCTGAGCTGTGTAATCCTGACTTTTACTTGCCTCTTCCCTTTTTATTTGACTGTTGAGAGGGCCTTTGCATGCGTATTTCAGTTGGAGTACACAGAGGCCTGGGCAGCATTAGACCCCTTATAATAAAAAAACGTGACCTCAGAAATTAGAAATGATTAGTTGGGTTCACTTCTCAATAATTTCTCGTTCATCGTAGTTTTAATTTCACAGCCTTGCTGAGCAGAAGCTCATCTCCAATATCAATAGTCCCTGTCAGAGATCACCATGTCACAGTGCATTTGTTACAGTGCCTGCCAATGCCAATCAAAGGCTGTAGTTTACGAGTTCACTCTTGTACAATAAATTGGATGGGTTTGGGTACAATGTAGATAACATGTATTGGACTAGAATTCAGACTATGTTCACTGCCCCTAGAAGTCATTTTCATCTCTGTTCATTTCCTTTTAAAGTTGCACAAACTTCTGCTTTTCTTCTAAGGAACCCAGATAAATTAAGGACATCAAAAATAGCACGGTGTACATGCTGAGTGCTCCATCTTCAGAGAGCTTTGCCTGTTTCAACAGACTTTGTTCTTTCCATGAGGAGTATTCCAGAGAACAAGCTTACTTTGGTGAAAAAGAGGAATGGATTTGCACACAGATGCCATCTGTACCCACAGAAGACTTCAACATACAAAAGAGTTCCACATTTTGTAATTATGCGAAGCATTCCAAAATCAAAGCTGTCTCACCCAAGGGAAAGACACAAATGTAAAAATCTCATCACTTGTGTGACTTGTTGGACACTTATACTCTTCTCCCATTTCATGCTGCATCATGTGTTACTGTTTCATCAAAGCCAACAGTTTGTTTCTCTTAAGATCTCTTCAGGAGTTTAGTGAGAACAGCTGTAGTGCAGGTCTCTTCTCCTTGATACAATTGAGCATTCCCTTCTTTAAAAATTTTGTTTTCAGTCAAAGGCTGATTAGCTACATTTTCAAAAAGTCTCTTTACTCACCTGGTTCTCAGTCCATACATGAATTATTGTTTTCCCCAGGTGAGTAGAAGAATAAATGAATAACCTTACCATAAATGTATAAGGAAGAGAAATGTGCTATTATTTTGGGAGGAAGAGAGGGAAAAATATTTCACAGAAGTTTTTGTGGTCCTTTTTATTTTGTTTTCATGGTGGTTGAGTTGTTTTGGCAAGACTTGTCAATGCCATAGTTTTACTTTCATTAGAATATATCAGTTTCTCTGAGAAGGGAGTAAGGCAAAGGCAGGAAGTACCCTTTTGTAGGGGTCATTGATTTTGGCACGTAAAATATAGGGGTGAATCTTACACATGGTTTCTATCATAATCTCATTTGACCAGTGGCTTTTATTCCCCAAGTTGTACAAGATAAATGGCCTTTCCAGTCTTATAAGCATTATCTTAATAATTTACCCTCTTGAACTGTACTGCAAATTGGTTTCAATTCAACAAATCCTTTTGGGCAAAACCCAAAAAGGATAGCCAAAGTCAATGAGCAAAGAAATGAAACATTTGAAGTGTTAAAAGGCACATACATCAGTGGATATGAGACATATAATATAGGAAAAACATACTAAAATCTGTACACCTAAAGAAGCTAAGCAAGAAGGAGGACCCTGGGTAAGATGACCAATCCTCATTCAGAAAGGCAAACAGGATGGACATAGAAGAGGGAGAAAACAAGGAACAGGACAAGAACCTACTGCAGAGGGCCTCTGAAAGACTCTACCCAGCAGCATATCAAAGCAGGTGCTGTGGATCATAGCCAAACTTTGGGCAGAGTGCAGGGAACCTTATGAAAGAAGGGGGAGATAGAAAGACCTGGAGAGGACAGGAGTTCCACACAGAGAACAACAAAACCAAAAAATCTGGCCACAGGGATCTTTTCTGTGACTGATACTCAACCAAGGACCGTGCATGGAGGTAACCTAGAACTCCTGCACAGATGTAGCCCATGGCAGCTCAGTGTCCAAGTGGGAATAGGGACTGTCTCTGACAGGAAATGATGGGCTTGCTCTTTGATCACCTCCCCCTGATGGGGGAGCAGCCTTACCAGGCCACAGAGGAAGACAATACAACCGATCCTGACAGGCTAATAGGCTAGGGTCAGAGGGAAGGGGAAGAGGACCTCCCCAGTCAGTGGACTTGGGGAGGATCATGGGAAGAGATGAGGGAGGGAGGGATTGGGAGGGGATGAGGGAAGGGAGCTACAGCTGGATATAAAGCAAATAAACTATAATTAATAAAAAATAAATAATTTTAAAAGGCACATACATGCATTCTGTTTTAACAAAACAGTTGCATGCTTGTCTAGGCATTGTACATAAAACACCATTAATAAAATTTAAATGCAAAGCTTTAGTGCTGGATCAACTAGAAAAATTCTGGTGCTAAGATTACACAAATTTAGAATGTATAGCATTAATCCTCTGATTCTCTTTAATTTTACACACATGGTGTTTTTTCCTGTAAATTTCCATAGGCTCTATGTTGTTCTATAAAGCAATATGGTTCCATTTGGAGTTGCCTAAAATTAAACTTTGCAAACACAGGCCTCTTTGTTGAGACAAAATATTCAGAAGACTAGGAACCCAACGTCCCCAGAAGATATGGTTATAAAACCTAGCAGTGAAAATACAGTGTCAAAAACCATGAATTCTAACTCAACACTACAAATCACTCACAATGGAGACTATGTAAAATTGCATCACTCATCCCAGGTATATCATTAGCTAGACTATCTTCCATAGAAAAGAGACTGGTCTATTTTTTAAAAAATCTATACAGTGTATGGTGTATGCATCAACAGTCCACTATTGCAGGTAGGAGCATAGAGTAGATACATTCTAAAGTAATCCCAAGTTTCAGCTAATAACAACTCATGAGAAAAAATGGAAAAGTTCCCCCAACATCCCAATAATTCCATGAGTCACTAAATAAGAAAGTGAATAGATCAGAACTAATTGGCTAAACACCCTTCTAGCCTTCCTGGGAGCTGAGTATAATGAACAGACCTGGATAGAATCTACAAGGTTGTTCTTTGTAGCCTGTGCATAGGCCGTTTTATGGGGATTTTTCTTTCATAATTTTTTTTGATGTTAGGAAGGTTTTTAATTTCTCCAGGCTTTCATTTGTTCTCATTTTACTAATGGCTAAACAAACTATGTCTGTTGGCTTTGCCTTGTTCTGTCATGTTTTATTCATAATGATTTTTATACCCAGTTACTGAAATGTCTAAAGGGTAGAAAATTACATTACAAAGTTGATAATGTTATCAACCTTCACTTACATCTTCTATTTCTACTTTGTTATTTCCATAAGGGCACTGCTGACATTGTCCCATTACTAGGAAACACAGACAGATTGGCAGAACCACAGGCAAATATGAGCTTGATTGTCTAGTTTTAATACTCACTGATGCAATTAATCAAGCTGGCCGGGCTTCCAGGGGAAGCAAATGGCTACAAAGGGAAATAGCAATGATTTCTAGACAGCCTTCGTATGAGCTGGGTGAGCAACTAAATCGAGGCTCAACAAACTGTATCCGAAAACAAAACTCACATTAATGTTTCAGGCTTTGCAGGTCTTTGCTGGAGCTACTCAACTTTTTCATCCCCAAAGAAAGGCAACTACAGACAGTGCATCAATTAGTAAACATGGTTGTGTTTCATCGAGACTTCCATTATGGCCACTTGTATTTGATGTTTACATAATTTTCCTATGCCATGAAATATGCTTCTTACTTAACCTTTTAGCTATTAAAACAGAAAGCCTTTTTTCTTCTATCATTCATTCGTTTAGAATTTCATACACGTATACAAGGTGTTTTGGTCACGTGCACCAATCACTTTCCCCCAGCTTCTTTGAGACCCCCTACCATATCCTTTCTCCCATTTCATGTCCTCTCTTCATGACCCATTGAATCTAATAGGAGTTGTTCATGCGGGTATGAGTGTAGAGCTGTCCACTGGGGCATGTGCAACATACCAGCAGTCACTCCATGAGGAAAGCTGACTCTTCCTACCCCAGGAGCCTTCAACAGCCATGGCTCCTCAGCTAAGGGTGGTGCTTCATGAGCCCCTCCCCCATCTATTCTGGAACTGACTTTGGGCTGACTTTGTCTAGTGCAGGCCTAGTGCATGCTCTCGGGGTAAAGCAGACATTGACTAGGGTTTGGCTCACAAGCCTCAGTTTGCTCATCCCCAGCTAAGGTCTTAAGAGAATTATAGAGACTGTTCATTTCATTTCGGCAGCTCTGAGGTCTCTGGGGTTATGTTGTAAGAATGCTAATTGTTCCCAACACTGACATCCTTTTGTAATGCACTTTGAGTGTGTGTTGATTTACATGAACTAAATGCACTGTAAGGAAAGAAACAAGCCTTTGTGTCCCCACTCTGGTCTTTGTTCTGCCCTTACCATACAACTACTGGGAAACTAGAAGACAGATCAATGTAAGAACCCAGACACAACAAAGCAATGCCATACTGTCTACAAAGGAAGCTCAGGGTCCTCCCATTTTTCAGCACCCTCTTGTACTGTGACTCCACAGGCCGTGGATGCCCCTGACCACTGCTGATAGTGAACTTCTAACATGGACTCTCAGTCTTGTTTCTGACGCCCTTTGGAAAGTACCAGTTTTTCTCAAAGAAATAACTTGACAAGTTACCAATTTTAGTTTTGAGCAGATTTATATTCTCACTCAGGGCTTGAAGTGAGCAAAAGTAGCAGGTGGGGGTCGAAGATGTTCAGAAACTAATAGAGGTCAACAGGAAGGAAGAACCCAAACACCAGTGTCACAGTTCTAGCTCTACAAGCATCTGTATTTCATTCCACAGCACTTATTGGGCTCTTGCTCAACTCAGTGTTTGACAGTCTGCCTTTACCTTCTCAGTGCTTAAAAGCATAGACACATGATTAAGATACCCTTTCTTTGTTACTATATTAGAAAAGGCTTATGGTACCCCAGCAAGCAAGTCCAAGTTAACTCATTACTTCCTGTGTCAATTCTCATTTGGAATAACCCATAATGACACCCACAATATGCTCAGCTCATTGCCTTGCAGATTCTCTTATACGTATTTTTTTCACATTTGCAAGGGAATCACATTAGTTATTCAGTACTAATGCAATAGTTATAATGATTAATCACCTACATTCAAGGAAAATACATTAGGGAAACTCCCAAATGAATCTGGCAACAAAAACAATTCCCAGTTTACTTCACTAATGTTTTGTGTTAAGAACAAAGCTTAAGAAATTCTCTGTAGAACATTCAGCTCATTAGAAACCGCACCCGTTACCACACTGCCACTAACAATGTTGGGAAAATGGATCAATCAGAAATGCCTCAAAAATTAGGAGCAATACCAGAGCTGAAATAAACTGCAGTCAGATGGGCACACATCGAAGTTTCAGCCTCAGGAATACAGTGTTTACTCCCTGGGGCATCAGTGTCCTTCCTCACTTGCAAACAAAGGTAAGAATTCTTTCTACCACAGGCTTCTGAGCATTCAGTGCAGCCTGTGAAAAGGATCAGGACAGTGTCTGGTACAGGCAGGCTTTCAGGAAATCCCTCGAGGGAGAGACCAAACCATGAGACTGTATATATGGAAGCTTTGTCGGGTGGTAATAGAATTCACTGTCACTGGACTTCTGTGTAACTGAGATTGTACGACCACACCACTTCCCCTCATTTCAGGCTGGCAGTAACAAAATTAGGGGTTTCTAGGTGGGAGGGAGGAGCACTTTGATGGTAATCTCATCTCCTTTTAGCTCATCTGTTCTCTACCTTCCTAACACTGCAACCCTTTAGTCCAGTTCCCCATGTAATGCCCTGAGAGCTGAGTTCTCTTGTCTATGTAAGAAGTTAGCGATGGCAGCATACAACTATAGTCCCAGCCCTGGAGACCCAGAGCCTAGAAGATCCCCAGGAATTTGCCTTCATCTATCTAGTTTTCGGTGCCTTCAATGGGAAATGGCTCCCTGATAGGCCCATCTATTCAAACGTTGGGTCCCCAGTTGGTGGTGCTCTTTGGCTATGGAACCTCCAGGGGATGAAGCCTGGATTATGAAGGAAATAATTCATCATAAGGGGTGGGCTCTGAGGCTTGGTTGACAGCCTCACCCCAGTTTACTGTTCCCCGTCTCTTTGCCTCCTGTCCGTGGATGAAATGTAACGAACCAGTTTTTGCTCCTGCTGGCACACCTTCCTCTCCATTTTGGACTCTACCTGTAACAAGAGAAGAAAAACCCTTGTGCTTCCTTTCAAGGCTAAATGTCCTCATGTTCTGAGACAGCGTTCCAGGCATCCTAGGTGTTATATAATGGGGCATCGGGAACACCATGGCAGGCCGTGCCAAGGTATAACCCCCTGAGGAATTACATGCCATGCCACAACAGATCTGGTATGAGGGAGGCTTATTGTGGGAAAGGGGAGGGGGCCTGGGGAAGACATAGAGTGAGTAAGCCATGATGGCAGAGAAAGAGAGGGAAGAAAGGGATAAAAGGAGGTGGGCACCTATGACACACAGAGAGAGACAGACAACAAACAGAGAGAGAGAAAGAGAAAGAGCCCAAGGGGAAAGGAGGAGAACAAAGAGACTGGTCCTTTTACCCTGGCACATACCTGGCGCACATGGCACTGGGTAGCAGGTGATGAAGTAAGACTCTGCTAGGCCCCTGAAGGCAGTCCAGATGAATTGCCTGTACATGAACACTCGGGGGTTGTTGCTATCCTCAGAGCCTGCCAGTTGTCCACAGAGCACGATTCTTTCCCATCGACATTTTAACTTCTCACTCTGGCCCTGTGGAACCACAGGTCAAAATAAACTCTTTCTTCCTTGAGTTGTGTTTGGTCATGCCATTTAGTCACAACAGCAGAAAAGTAACTAATACATGTGACTACCAAATTTGTGAGCTGTCTCCAAAAAACACGGCGAAGAGCGAACAAGGGTGACACCAGCGTCAATGTGCACACACACGTGCACAGACGTGCGCACCCACAGATGTGTGCACGCTCGCGCACGTGGCACAGCGGGCCTCGGGAAGACTCTACCTAGCAGTGTATCAAAGCAAATATTAAGAAATATAACCAACCCTTTGGCAGAGCGCAGGGAATCCTATGAAAGAAGGGGGAGTTAGTATGACCTGGAGAGGACAGGAGCTCTGCAAGGACCAAATAGATCAGGGCACAGGGGTCTTTTATGAGAATGTCTCTCCAGCCAAGGACCATGTATGGTTATAACCTAGAACCCCTGCTTGGATGTAGCAAATGGTAGCTCAATATCCAAGTGGGTATACTAATAAGGGGAACAGGGACTATTTGGGACATGAACTCAATGGCTGTCTCTTTGACCTCCCCACCCCCCGAGGGAGGAGCAGCCTTGCTAGGTCACAGAAGAGGACATTGCAGCCATTCCTGAAGAGACCTGATAAGCTAGAGTTAGATGGAAGGGGAGGAGGTCCTCCCCTATCAGTGGACTTGGAAAGGGGCAGGGAGGAGATGAGGGAGGGAAAGGAGGGATAGGGATAGGGAGGAAATGCGGGAGGGGGCTACGGCTGGGATACAAAGTACATAACCTGTGATTAATATAAAATAAAAATGTTAAAAGAAAAAAAAAAGGAAATATGCTCCAACAGATTTTTGTAACCCTTTCTGCACCACAGTCTTATCTTTGCTCCTAAACTCTTGGGGTTGTTGTATGGAATTGTTTAATGTCTAAATATTGGTGCTTCCAGGTCACGAACGGTGGGATTCCAGGTCTAGTTCAGGCCCTGGTTCTTGTTGCATAATCCCCTTTTAGCTGAGAAGAAGTTATTTGGTTGGCTTTTTAATTTTAAAATTGAATAAATAAATTATTCTTAAACTGTGCAATTCATTTTTGTTTCTTCAACTCAGGAGGCCCACTGGGATTTTTCTTAGCTTTGGTCCCATTGTAAATAAGTCCCCTTTGCTTAGTTCTGTACTTCTCTCAGCTTGATTCCAGATGACGTTGTACCATCCTTACTATGTCATTTGAGATGGAAATTATTTAAAAAGCCCCTGGAACCTGTTTTTAAGTGTACCTCCTATGAAAAATAAAAGCTCTGTTTGAGCCTAGAGGCACCAAGGGACTGACAGGAAGCTAAGAGTTCTTAAATCCCTAAATCTAACTGCAACACACTGGGCACATAAACCAGTTGACACAAACAGATTGCCTTCTCACTGTGGGGACTACTTTCCAGGCTTGGGGAAGGGGGGAGGGGGCGGGTGGAAATGATGATGTCTGTGATGTGTTTGACTTAGCTCAATACTGAAACTCTCAAGCACCTCTTTTTGCCACCTCTGCCTAAAGAAAAGTAAAACGAAACAAGTGTTCTAGGATCAAGATAGCTTATTAGTTCCCCGATAACTGAACCTCTAGATTTGCATGTCTGTAGAGGTGAGGTCTTGAGGATTTCAGGAACTACCTCACCTGAGGTTCCCTGGCTGAGGGATCTCTTCCTCTTCACCCGCCCCTGTCATGTGGTAGCAGCAGAGGCAGATGAGATGGTCCCATCTCTCTCAGTTCACAGGTACTTACTGTCTTGTGACCTGCATTGCCCCTTCCTAAAAGACAGCTTCTCTCAGTCGCATCTCAAGCATTCATGGCACACTGCCCAGCACCACTTTGTTCCTAAGGTTAAAGGAGGCTTTCTTTATGGTTTGAATCTGCCACTGCAGAGAAGGGCTCCTTACACTCTTCCATCAGGAAAACTATTCCTGCCTTCTGATACCATGTAGCTGAGGCTCAATAAGCAAGTTGGGTGCATCTATAGAAGAGGGGACGAGAGGTTTTTGGTTTTATTTGTTTGTTTGTTTTCTTCAAATAACAACCAAAATCTTGGAGGAAAAAGTAAAAGATCTCTGGAAAAGTCCCCTCTGGTTGGACATTAGCTCAGAATAATAATAAAAAAAGACCCCTGGGGACCTGTAATAATTTAACTTAGAAAAAAACTACTAACTCACATGCTAACTATAAAGAGCTCACCTAACATCCCATTCTAAAATCTAAAGCGAAAGAGCCAACAGTTCTGATTTTTTTTAAAGCTTGTGTTAAATCAACAGGGTTACTTAATGTACCTAGCATCCTAGTTCTGAGTAACTGAAAAGTAGGAGATGTCTGTTTGAGATGTTCACTTGTATGTGAGTTCATTTGGGCCAAGGGGAGGCTACGTAGGTATGTGAAATAAAGGCTGCCTAGACTGCGTAAATTTTACCATGGCAACTAGCCAAAAGTGGAGGAGGCGGGGCTAAAGAGGAGATTGAAGGCCAGCAATTCATGGTTTGTCTTAGTTTGTCTCCTTTTGTTCTTCTGGGACAGAAAGCATCTAAGCTGAACCAAGAGATATTCCATGACAGAATGAGCAACAGCTGTTCTAACACCGGCCATGAATGAGAGTAGAGACACGCAGAGAAGGGAAACTTCACTCAGTCTCTTACTCCAGCCTGGACCTGGGAGACAGAAGAATGGCTGCTCTTCAAAGGTATATTCTCCAGAAGGAGCTCGCATTCAGTGAAGGCTGACCTGTGATGAAAATAAAGAGGGAGAAACAAAACATGGGGACCAACACATTCTGACATTACACATTGAGTCAAGTAGGGAAGGTGGTTAAGGGTATTGCCTCCTTTTCAGTGTTTGAACCCTAATGACCAAAGCGTTGGTCCTGTTCCAACCCAGTCATCTCTGGCCTAATATTTGTGGACATCTAAACCTATATAGGCACATTTCAAAACCATAGTAATTTCCAAAAGTAACAAACAATTCTCATTCATGGACACAGCCTTGTTTCTGAGGGAGAAAAGACAGAGTGAAATGTAGAGAAAAGATGCTTTGGAGGAGAAAAGCCAAGAAGAAAGCACTCAGATGAAAACTGATACTGATATTGTCTTGATTCTGTGACACATGGATTTGGGATGTACCACATTAGCACAACTTTCCATTATACTGAGTTGAGAGCAAGGAGCCAGCTTATTAAATATTTACATCATCACTAAGACATCTTTCATCTTCAGAGACATTTTTAAATGTCCACCAAAGGAAAATGAAAGACATCGCATTGAGTAAAATATGTGGTTCTTTACAAATGCTGAGGCACTGTTTGTTCACTGGCTCATTCTCTCACTTATTTATCTTTCTATGTGCCAGGCACTCCCTGTATCCTGAAATTACAAGTTGAACCAAGTGAAAAACTTCTCTTCCTGCAGGTGGAGCTGGACATATAAGCACATTTATGAGAGGGAACTATAAAGAACCTCAGCGTGATGGTGTAAATCAGTTGTTCAAAACACAACTGGCTTATTTCAGGTTCTGAGTATGCCACTTATTAACTAAGTTTTAGGGCAGTTTAACCTTTCTGCTCTTGTTTCGGGGTCTATGAAATGGAGTGGCAATAACTGTGCTTCCATATAAGGCAGCAGCAAGGATTAAGTTGGTTAATGTATATCTAAGAAGTTAATCATTTTGAGCACATAGTAAAGGTTGGCTCCTAGTATTGGGCTATACAAAATGCAGTAAGATTAGGAGGAGAAGTCACATAGCTGTATCCAATAAAGTCAGAAAAAGCTTTACTAGAAGTGCTAAGCCAAGTGTTGAAGTAATAAGAGTTCACTAGGCAGATGCAGGAGGAAGACATCTTGCCAAGAGAGTCCATGAGAAAGAATGTCACATTTTAGGAATCTATCAAACTAGATGTAGGATCTGATGGAATGGGAGGTTTCTACCAGAGCTTTTATCTGCAGGAAAGAGAACCAGCTTCTTCTATCACTTATGTGAAAAGAGAGAAAAGAAGAGAGCCATTCATAGAAAGGATATAAACTGCGAAAGCAAACAAAAGCAAACTGCAAAAACATCACGTTTATCTCTTTGAAATTCCAGGGCAGATAAAAGAATCTGGGTCACAGAAGCCAATGAACAATCTTCTATTACTGGAATCTCTCTATAGAATATATAATACATGCCCAAAACACATCACCTCCGAGTACTATTAATTCTTTTCTTTACTCAACATTAAACTCTCCAGGAGAAAAATCTTTCCCCTAACTTTGGGAGGGGTGACGGGGGAGGAGAACACAAAGAATGGCAGAGTATCAGACCTGCAGGCTTTAAGGTCTGGGTAGTTCTGCCAAAGGAACATCATTTAGAGAGCTCACAGGAGGACCTGAGGATGGATATTCCACAGGCGAATAAGACCAAAGAGTGTGATCCTCTGCCAGGGCATTTAAACATCATCCAGCAAGCAGAGAGAAGCCAGTGAAGGATTTAAGGATGGAGATGGTACATACTCAATGTGTGCTCTCTCAGGAAACGGTAACTAATAAGATTACAAAATGACTGCCACGTGGTTATAGGTCTAAATTGTAATATATAAGTAATATATAAAGTTCTCATCATATTTATTAATAAGCACTTTTGCAGATGTTAAAAAGCTTTAGAAATCATATCAGATGCAGGTCCACTTAGCAAAAAGAGAGGCTTAGAGTCCATGGCCTTTCCCAGGTTAAATGTCTCCTTGCTGACATTTGGGACTTGAGACTTATTTTCTGTAAGCAGTAAACAGTACCATTGAGTCGACCCATTGCGGTAAGAGCTCTTTGGACGTTTGTTTGCTTTGAATTTCATTTTGGATTTTTGAGAAATGGTCTTGTCCTGTAGCTCAGGCTGATATTGAGCATATGATCTTCCATTCTTAGATGAGTTTTGTGATGGCCAGTATGCACCTGGCCAACAGCCCATTTTAAGAAAACTTTTTTCAAGAAAGTACTATAATATATAACCCATTGTGACTTAGATTATATTTGTAATTTGTATATGTAGGCCCACTATTTAGAATGCTAAGGGAATAATGGTTTCCACTATCTTTCTCATTTATTCTGCAAGTTGTGATTTTCAGACACTATGTTGAAGGACAGTACAAAGATAATAGCAATTATGTTGATAAAAAATAACATCAACATCATGACTGACAACATTTATATAGCGCTTACTTGGTGTTGGATGATATTATGAGTGCTTTTCACATATAAATTTATTTAGTTCACATTTTGAAAATTGAACAGGCATAGAGAGTGATTGTTGGTGGCCTCAGGGTGAATTGGAGTTTGATAATAATAAAAATGTTCTAAAATTAGGACTGATGATAGTTAACACAAACTTGTAACTATACTAAGAACAATAACTAATGGGTAGTTCTTGTGCTTTGTGAATTTTTATCTTAAAGAAAAAATTTGGGCTGGAGAGATGGCTCAGCGGTTAAGAGCACTGGCTGTTCTTCCAGAGGACCTGAGTTCAATGCCCAGCAACCGCATGGTGACTCACAACCATATATAATGAGATCTGGGGCTCTTCTGGCATGCAGGTGTACATGCAGGCAGAGCACTGTATATATAATAAATAAATAAACCTCTAAAAAAAGCCTTAAAAGAAGAAAAACCCAACCCTAAATCCAGGAAATATAACATAGCCCCATGCTGCAGCTAAGTAACCCAAAACACAGAGAAGTCCCCTGTTCTGTCCAATGTTTAAAAAAAACTGGTAAATGACAAAATAGGGATTCGTATTCAGCCTTATATTAAATAATATGCAGCTCCTAAGCTGAAGAAAAAAAGAGAGAGAGAGAAATCTTGGGATCTTACGCACATCAGTCCATCAGACATAATACTTGTCTTGTATCTAAATTGTGCAAGACCACTAAACACATGTGTAGAGAAAAGGAAAAATATTTTAAAGAGATCAGATCTGAATATCTGTCCACAAGCCCTCATGTGTGGAGCCTGACCCTCCTGCTAATGATGCTGGTGGAAGGAGGAAACAGGTTTATAAAATAACCCATGTTACAAAAGAAAATAGCAAAACAGTTGACTCACTGCAGATGAATGTGATACGTTAACCCCCCCCCCTCGTGTGTGTGTGTATGGTTGTGAATATCCACTGGAAAGTCCCCTCCAGGATGCCCTGCCCATTCTTCATTGTGTACTCAGCAGGTGGAAGAATACCCAGGTGATAAAAGGAAGATGAGGAATGAATCACTCAGCTAGTTAAAGAGTAGCTTCAGTTAAATACCAACGTCCTGTGCTCTAAAATGACTCAAGTTTAGGCCAGGGGGCAGGGGGGAGAAAGAGTCCATGAGGCAACACCTTCCAGCCTATACAGATCAGCATGCTCTCACATTCCCTGCCAGAGACAGACTATGGCCATGCCAAAGGTGACTGTGACTGGGTATGGAGAAGATGAGATAACAGACTGTGTGGGAGAGATCAGATTCTTTGATTCCACAGGGATAAGTCAATGCATTTCCAATAAGGTGCTGAGGGAAAGCATGGCTCTAACTAGGACAGAATCCACCAGGTTAACACCAAATAGAAAACACTTGAATGCATTACCATGAAGATCAGTTACACAAAATGAGAGAAACCACTGCAAGTGCTGAAGGAGCTTACAGTGTAAGTGTTGGGACCTGCCCAAAGTGTTTAGAGCTTTTGTGTTCCTTTACATTAACTTTTCCCATTTGCTGATGAATTATGGATCCTACCTGGGACTTCTTTTCTATGAAAACTTAAAATGTAAATATTTTAAAATATAAATATATATTTTTATTTGGAACTCAAAATGATTCAACTTAAATTCCAAAGAAATAAATGTTAAATGAAGTGATAAATCAAAACAACTTGAATAGAATGTTTGTGTGCTAAAAAGATACACATTCCCTTCTCTCTTTCTGTCTCTCCCTCCCTCTCCATATATCCCTCCCTCTCCCTCTTCCTCAGGCATGAGTTTTCCTTACCTGGATCAAAGTCCTCCATTTTTCTTTTAGCTTATTTATTAGATGAATCAAGAGAAGAAGCACATAGGTAAGGGGTCTGTGTAACCATGTAATAGACTCTCAAAAATCAGAGCACTTTAATGGTGAATAAAGCCATGGCAGTCATACTGGGCCAACAGAGGAAAATTGAGCCACTGAGAAAACCAGGTGTCATGGTCACCTGTTAGAAGTTGCTGCAGTGAAATTAGCTTTTGCTGCAGGTGCAAAGAAACAACTGGACACTCATGAATAGTGTTAATAAATGACCAGTGCATCAGGAAGCCTAGCAGAAAACTTGGTTATAGCTGAATGAAAGCAGAGAGAGGACGCAGTTAGCCTCTGAGTGCTCACTAGAGAAGTAAGAACAGGCCAGGCTCGGGGAATGGCAATAAAGAGATAAAATGCACATAATAGAGGAGAGAGCGAAGAGGTTCACAGCTGTAAGAACCAGTCCATTAGTTAGAAAGATTCTAACATTCCAAGACTTGATAGATAAAGGGCAGGCACAGCAGAGCATCTGCCCAAATCGGGAACCAAAAAGAACTCAAGTTCCAGGGCAAAAGATATTTGTTCTCTATCCGATTTTTATTTTTATACTTCCTGGTCACGTAAGAGCCAGGGTCATACATATCCCATTCTTGAAAGAACTGGAGCTTTCCTCATTCTACTAGTTACCCTGAGGGCGAGCTGACAGTTGCTTCAGATACCACTCGGTGGCGCCAGCATCCTTATGGCCTGCTCCTGCCTACCTACCATGGTGTTCTCATGATCCCTCCTCCCTTAAAACCCCTGAAGCCTCGATGAGATCATTTAAGATAACAAATGATTATTTCAAAAATTCTTGCAAATATACACTCATGTGCAATTTTCCACTGATGTGGCTCTATCAGCTTGTTCCTGCTAGACTCTTCACTTTTTTGTTTGATCCCATCCAGAAAAGAACCAAAAACAAAAGAAAATAACGTTGTCCTAGTGTGCGTCCATCTTTATCTTTTAAGTGAAATCATGGCAGCCGGCAGATGAGAGCTGACAACAAGAAATGAATGCACACGAAGGCTCATTCTGTCATTTATTTATAAAAGCGAGCTCACTCGCTCACCCGCTCATCTTACGCAATGGCACCAGGAGGCAACCCATCTAAGTAAGCTGCCACTGCCCGCTTCCCTCGTGACAGAGTGTGTTCTGTTCCGTGTAGACACACCTTAGTTTGCTCAGCAGCCACTCTCATTACGAAACAAACAAAAACAAACAAACAAACAAAAACACTGGCTTGGTTCCATTTTGTCTCACTAAATAGTATTTCTGTAAAAGTATTGTGGCTGTGTATTTACAAATTGGTGTGCGTATGGTGAGATTCCAGGGAGGGAGACATTGATGTGGAGTAAATGCACACGCACACCACACACACACACACACACCACACAAAGTGTGTACTTTTCTTCCAACCCAAGAATTGCTTCAGGGTATTGCTAAGTAAGACAAAACTGGAGAAAAAAAGATACCAAACTTTATTGTGGGTGGGTGGGTGCACATGGTACAGCAGACTTGTGGAACTGAGAGGAAGTTTTGTAGAGTTGGCTCTCCTGTCTCTTCTACCTTTACATAGCTACCAGGGATCAAACTCAAGTCACAAAGTATATACTTTTGATTCTTAAAAGAAAATGTTGGCAGATTTACTTCCAGAAGTCTATTTTCAAATTCTGCCGCTAATGTATGAAGGTGCCCTTCTCTCGGTGTCTTGTTAGCCTTGTGCAGTCTTACGTTTTGACATTTGCCAACACAGCAGACAGATGATCATCTGCCAATATTTCACTCTCAGTTTTCACCAGCAACTGTGATTTCTGAGCAGTTTTTCAGGTTTTTGAGCTTTTCTGCTTTGATTTTTCCAGTTTTCCCTCCAAAATCCCAAGGACTTCTAAAGAGGATTACTACTTAAGGTAAAAGTAGAAAAACATGACAAAATGTGTTCTAAACAGTGGAATTTCTCATGCTCCCTAGTGCCTATCTACGATATCTAACATCAACTAAAACACAGCATGAAAATGACTTTTTAAGTTGTCATTCAAAAATGTCTGTTCTGAAGGCACACTACAGTTAGCCTGCTTTCCTCAGGAAGTTTTCTCTCAGTGCTTTGCTTGCATTTCAACAATGTGCTTTGCTATATACATTGAAGTGGATTCATGCTTTAAATAGAACTAGCCCCATCTATGTGAATGACATTCAAAATACTTATTTAAAAAAAAAAAGAAGACAAAAATCAGTAGTGAAAAGATTGTATTTTTAAGCTTCTAAGAAGATTTTGTAAACAATGGATCCCAGAGAACAAAAAAAAAAAAGTCATAAAATGACTTGACAGTGTCCTTTTAAGTGAACATATGGGAGCTTTATGTATGCATATGTGTTCACATATGTCCCACATATGTACAGACAGCTGCTAGTCAACCAGATTGTCCAGTGTGTACGTTTACTGTAAAACAAGCCGAAAGTGTTTGGTCTCTTTGTTAGAGAGGCAGCTCGTAATTTCAAGTATACAAATGTCAGTTGTTTCTCATTTCTTTTTCTCCCGAGCCAAATGAGCTGTTGATGCTCAATTTGGCAGGATCTTAAGTGAGGCTGACTCCTGGCCAGCCCCAGAAACCCCATCCTGAAAGTTTGGGAAAACTTTATAAGAATAGGAGCTTGTTTTAATGGCTCCCTAGCCAGAGGATGTTTTCTTAGAGTTCTAGCCAGTTCCTTCTCAGCGATCGTTACACAGGATCAACACTCTTGTGGTTTGGATGCTGATGTCTGGACTTGGGGTCTGAACTGAGGTTATCAAGCCTGCCCATACTTTGGCTAATAGCCTTTCAAACTCTTTTACCTAGGAGAGAGAAGTCTGAGGGCAAGTCAGAGACTTGACTTGTGAATACAACTATAACACGAGCATTCTGGGTTTTTTTGATTATTATTTTACCTTCTATGACATTTTATGGCAGTGTCCTATAGCTTAAAATGATGAGGTGAAGTTTGAGTGAATTTCCATGGAAGGGGAAGCTGTTAGGCTGATTGTCCATCTGCTTTTGTAATAGCAGTATTGTAAAACTCAGTCCTCCCTACTCTCTGCTTTCTGAAAAGTGGAAAGGAAAGGAACAGAGGGAGCAGGTCAGAATGGCAGGAGCCTGCATGTGCTTCTGCTCATTCTCTTCGAAACTGTCATTTTTACAAATGCAGGTAGTTTTTCATGTACTTTAAAAAAAAAGATTTATTTATTATGTATACAATGTGTGTTTGCATGTACACCTGCATGCCAGAAGAGGGTACCTGATTTCATTTTTGATGGTTGTGAGCCATGTGGTTGCTGGGAATTGAACTCATGACCTCTGGAAGAGCAGCCAGTGCTCTTAACCTCTGAGCCATCTCTCCAGACCCCTTCATGTACTTGTTTATTGGTATCTGGGACATATAGATATATGCAACCTGGAAACAGCTGAAGTCACTTCTTCTTCTTCCGTCTTGGTGCACCTTTCAGAGCCTGAAGACTTTGGTATGCTGTAGATTGGAATAGCCATCCCTGACTGTAGAACCCATGTAACCAGCTCCTCAATGCTCAGTCATGTTTCTGCATCAACTAAGCAGTAGGAGAAATGCCTATTTCTGAAGTTTCTGAAGAAAGTGGCACAGATAATCACATTTCTTAAAAGCACAGTAGTGAAGATACGATAAACGATAAATAAAAGTTCTCCCCATCTATTTCCAACTTTTCTGTTACAAAAGAAAATGAGAGGAGGTGGTGAGAATGAGAAATATTTATTGGTCAAAAAAAAAAAAAAAAACCAAAACACCTCAGTAGAGACAATTCACTTAGGGTCCAGCAAGGTGGATCAGTTATAAAGGATGAACTGCCTGGGATGCAAAGTACCTAACCTGTGATTGATATAAAAATAAATAAATTTATAAAAAAAATAAAGGATGAACTGTGCAAGCTTGAGGAGTTGAGAGTTCAGATCTCCCTTGACCCACTTAGAAAACACTGTGTGGCAGGCCCGAATCCCAGCGCTGGAGAGGTAGGCACATGTGAATCCCTGGCCTTCACTGGCTTTCCAATCAAGCTAGATCAGTGAGCTCTAGACTCAGCAAGGTTGACAGACTCAAAATAAGTTTGATAGCAACTGTGGAAAACAACCAGCTTTGACCTCTGACCACCACATAACCGTGCAATTGCAGGAAATCATACACATATATCCGCCACCACCCCACAGACAGCAAAAGGAAAATTGAAGTTGTACCTTCTGACATCATTAGTTGACAGGGCTGATAATGAATGCAAGTAGATCTGTATAAATATATCAAGACAGAGATGTTTATATGACACCCATTACATGTCCAGAGGAGTGTGGGATGCATTCTTGCAAACATTTTCTAAGTACAGAAACAAAAGCCAAACAAATCCCCAGAGTACCAGCCGAGGATGCTCCCCAGGTACTCGGTTTCCTGGGGTTTGTTGATGTCTCCTGGCTTTCTAAGGTCTTAGTAAGGACGAAGCCATGGGGCTGTGTTACAGGTTGATGCAGCCCCAGCGGAATGATGAGAGCTATCTCGTCCACCTTTCAGCTCGCCAGCACAGGCTCCTTCCGTACCTAAGCATTTTCTTGTTCCCTTTTCTCTTCACCCTGTTCCAACCCTCCTGAAGACTTCCCGTATTTTCTTAGAACTGAAAAACAGAATTGGGTGCCCATGGGTTGGGGCAAAAATGAGCCATTGCTGACAATTGTGAAGAAAGAACAGCTGTTAGCATCTGGACATGGGGTAAGAAAGACGAACAGCTGCTGGCAGCTGTGGCAAACAGGAAGTGAGAAAGTGAGCAGCTGCTGCTAATTCACAGCCCAAGCAGGCCGCCCAGGGCCCTCGAAATCCAGATGCAGCACTAGGGGCTCCGCCTAGCCACTCTGTTGGCTCCTGCTCTTCATAAGCTCCTCCTTGCCTTACATTAGAGATGGTGGAATGCCGACTGCACAAAGAATCCTAGCAGGAATAAACACCCCACTTCCTCACCCTTTGAAGAAGCAAATCAAGAGAGGTAACGGGACACACCTTTCTCCCAGGAAATCCTTACCTACTTTTGCATGAAGAAAGAAGTTCATTTGTTCAATATGGAAATGAATAATGGTCAACAAGGTTCACTGCATTCCCTGTAATTGTGCGGGGTTGGGGCAATCATGGGCTTTTTCCCATTCGGTTTGGCATGTTTGTTGGTGTCATCCCTGTTCATCTCATGTTTGAGGAGTCCTGTTAATGAGATTTGGCAGGATGGTAGGCCAGAATCAATAGAATATGTATATATTACAAGGGGTTTTTAATAGATTAGCTTACATAATAGGAACTGGATAGAAAAGTTGCTATGAAAATACTAATGAAGTCATTAAACTGAAGGCTCCATGAGGGCATGAGTCCCAAGCTGTTTTCTTTTATAACATTTTACTTCCAGTGTCTATCACTCAGACAGCAAAAATAAAAAAAAAGTGTTAAGAAGAAAACGAAACAAGAATATTCTATGCTTTTAATATGCTGTTGTAAAGGGGAAATGGAAACACTTCTACCAACAGCATCTGTGTGATTGAGAAAGGACCTGCTCCATTGAAGCATGGAATGAGAAGCACCCTGAAGATGCACACTCACAGGGCTTTACTCTACCATGAGGAGATGCAGCGTGGCCAAAAGATTGAGCTCCCACATTCTAAGTTGGAAGTGACAGAGAAACTAAGCAGTTTCTCAATGTGCTTCCTATCTGCAACCTAAGTTAGAAAAGGAAGCTGCTTTAGCTGCTGAAGGACAAATGTCACAAGCTCCTGAGCCTTAAGTTGCCAACCTGAATGGCCCAAGTCAAACTTCTTCTGTGTCCTGTAATCCAAGTGAGTCACTTCCCTCAAAGCAAACTTTGAGCAGGGTCTGTTTTCACAGCACCCCTTAGGTGAAGGCTCTCTTCCTTGCTTCAGAACTAAAAGAAATTGAGCTTCAAGCCAAGTCATAAAAACAGGAGGAACTTTCCACCTTCCATTTGGCTCCCTGTTCCTGCAACTGTGTACTCCAGAGTTTAAAGTTCACTGTATCAAACACTACTTTTGAACTAGCTCTAACTTCTAATCTATTTCACAGGGCAGTTAGGATAGACTGAATATCCCCCCCCCCCATGAACATAGTTATCTTTATTCAAAGCTTATTTTCCAGATAGTTTGAAACCTGCCCAAGACCTGCTTGTATAAAGCACGAATGTTCCATGTTAACATAACATACTCTTGCACTTTGAATATGGAGTAACTCAAGACCCTGACAAACTTGTCTGTTATCCAAAATATGTTTGCAGATATTTCCCTGTTGCCTATAAAATAACATTAAAGGAAATACCTAGCCTCGTAAATACAACTGTGGAGTGTTTAAATGACTTACACGTCATTATCATCATCACCAAAACCGTAAAGTGCCCTTTCTCTCCAAGGCCAAGATCGTAATACACTCAAGTGTATTCAGTAGACAGTAGAAGAACACACTGACAGAACAACACAGACATTAGGCTTTTATCGACTTTTGATACACAGATCATGATGCCATTATAACTAAGCATGTTTTGTATCCTAACTATAGTAGTTAATTTCATTTTCTGAATGGACATAACTGAGGCATACAGTGGCCATAATAATCCATCAAATCTTATTTTGGCTATTTCTGTGAAGGCATTTTGAGAATAAACAAATAAGTAAGTCAATAGGGAGAAAGGAGCAAAGTGATTTCTTTAAGGATTGGTGTAGAAAAATAATTCTTTCTGTGTTGATTAACACAGGAAATTATTACAACAGCAGTTTCTCTTTTTTTTAACTAGCTATTTCCCCAGTGACTGATATAGAGAGAATATAATTATTTTTAAGCTCTAAGCACTGTGCTGGGTAGATTCTGAGCTACTCTGATCCTAGTACCTTTAACACCCACATAGAAATCGATCACTTGCCAATCTCACTCCCGGGGGGCCTCCGGCTCCAGCAGCCTGTTTGAACTGCCATACGCCCATCACCAACAGGTCTTCTCACCACTCTCTTCTCTCTGGCTTCCTCTCTCCTGCTGCTCCTCTGCCTTTTGTTCTCTCCTTCTTCCCTCTCTTGAACCCAAGCCCGGTAACCTCAAACTCCTCCTCCCTTTCTTCTGCTCAGTCATAGGTTTCAGCATCTTTATTTAGCCAATTAGAGATTACTGGAGAACATTCCTTTTTATCACATGGTTACAAGAGATAATTCAACATTCACAACAATGCCCATGGCAGGGCGGTAACCAGCTCTCAAGGCACTGAAATCAGCATTTGAAAACACAGTTGGACCTTCCTCTAACAGATTGGCTTCAGAGAATCAGTTATAGGTCCAAGTACAACAAAGAAGCTGGCCTTCCAAGCAGGGGTTGAGTGTAGGGTGGATGGCCTTTGAACTATGAGACTGGCTTTTTCAGCACCTTGGACTCAGACTGAAGTATTGAGTTTCTCTAGGCCTCAAGCCTGCTGACTTTGAACTAAGTTTACATCATCCATTCTCCTTATTTTCTGTCTTTAGATTTAATACAGATCTAACAGGACCTTAGAGCTGTCTTGAATATCCTGGCTTTGCAGCTTGCAGATATCTTCTATAATCTTGTATGCCAATCATCTAGGATTTACACACACATACACAGAGACAGATAGACAGACAGGAAGAGAGACAGAGAAACGGAATCGATTCTATTTCTCTACAGAATCTGGAATAATAAAATAAGTATACTTTCTGTAACAGTAAGAGAAGATTAAGATTGAGATTCTCTGAAGGGTAATGTTTAAAAGCGTATAGTGGGAACAAAATGGCTATTTCTGGATTTGTGTTTGTTTTACTCTCTACCTTTCTCACTGTAGGTGTGATATACAAAAAAATAGAACAGATGCTCAGAATTGACATGGTATTTGTACCATGAGTTTAAGATTCAACACTACCTAAAGCAATGTCAAGCTGTGAATGTGTACAATAAACTGTAAGACTGAGTAGGAGACTCAGCCGCCCACCCCCATCCATCCATGACTTCTACCTTTTGGTTTCTATATTCTGCTGTTTCCCACTATCTGCTCTATTTTATCTCAAAACAGCAGTGATAATAACAAATGAGATTTGTTGTTTTGTTACTGTCAAAAGTGTGTAGGCTATTGAAACTTCCGTTTAGTGAGCATGATGCGGGCTGCTTTTTTCTCACTGAGATGATCCGTCTAGTGTAGCTTACCCAGGAACAGCTGGGGTTTCCCACACAGGGATTTAAGGACCCAGGAATTTTCCATCTCAGTACTTCATTCCTCTTGTTGACTGTCTAGAATCAGTTGGGTGGGGGTGGAGAATAGACACAAACAGACGTCTCATCACCTTGACCCCACATACAGCTCTTGCTCCTGTACCACATTTCAGAATTATGAAGTGGCACAGCTGAGTGCAAGGAACCATGGGAAACACACACACTGTCTAAGCTTCTGTTTCAAGTTGGAATCTGTGGATGTAAACAGAGAAGTAAAAGTAAAAGCGGTGGGCACTAATCTACTTTCTGTCTTCATAGATATCCCATCCGGGTCATTTAATATCGGTAGGGTTTGCCCACACTGTGGTCATTTGTTCCTGGATTCTTTGCCATGGCATGTTTTCAAAGATGATTTATGTTACAGCCTGTATTCGTTATTTGTTTCCTATTGTGAGCCAATACTCCATATCTTGCCCACACAGTCATTCATCCTCACTTAGACTGTTTCTGACATCTCATTGTGAATGGTGTCACTAGATGCATTGGTGAGCGGAGTGACTTCTCCATTTCACAGCCCCACCGGCTGATGTGAGGATCTAATTCCTTCACATCCTTGTCGCCATGCCTTTTATCGGTCTGCTTTTTTTTTTATTACACTAAAAGTTTCATGTTGAGAAATAGCTACTTCTGACTAGTTCAAGACTTAGAGTTATAGTTCAGTTAGCCCAGTACAAAACTAGGTGAAGAGAGCTGGAGCTTAAGAAAAAGTAAATGAAGGATGGGTGGATGATTGTGCTCTTTCTCTCCAGTGTGTGTGACTGAGCATGTGGAGGCCTAAGCACCCGGAATGCGGAGCTGAGTATTCCTGCTCATGCTCTACAGCTTCATCCCGTGTTCCAAACTTGTCTGACCATTCTTTCCATCACACTACCCCCCCCCAAATCACTAAACAGAAGGAGCTGTGAGCCTCTTATTTCGGCCTAATCATTTCATTTTGACCTTGTATACATCCTAAACCCAGGATCTTTTAATTTTTTATTAAGAAACAGGAATTCTATACCAGTATAAAATTTTATACCAGAATTATACTTACATAAATAATTACAGAATCGTATTTTTACTATGCAATTGAAATGAGTGTTAGTTCTAATTTCTGTTGAGCTATTTTAATTTTAATTCTTGGATAAATTTTATATTCTAAAAGACTAGTTTCAATTTTTTGCATTTTAAATTTTAATTTACTGAAATTCTTTTCACTGGAATGAATTATTTTCCACATAAGGTTTAAATGAATACATTATTTATTATGGGAATATTTTTGTCATTATTCATATCAAATTTTAATGATTATAGTTTCTGTAATTGCAATGTTCTTTTATGGTTATTATTTGTACTAAATCCAATTGTCATGGGTCAAATTATTCATACTAAACTTAGCAAAAAAAATTGGATTCTTCTGTCAATTTTTTAGGCAATAATAAATTTTTACATGTGCCAATTTAGCTGTTGGCAGCTTTATTTGGTGTTGGCTACATATGTCAAGTCTGATTTTCCACTATTTGGTATTTGCATATAAAAATGTGAGCATCCAGATACAGAACTCCAGTCCCATTGATAGAGAACTCCAGTCCCGTTTTCACCTCTATAAATTTCCCTGTGTGCAACCTTAACTACTGTCATTTTTACTTTGCGATGTTCATTACTATCAATAATAATTAGTATGAAATGATTATAGAATGCCTAGATTTTATTGTTCTGATGTTTTAGCTAGTTCGTAAGACAACCCTAAGTGAAGTATTCCAGCTCAATCAAAGTGATTTTGATATATGATATTCTGGTATGTCTCTGTATTCTTGAGCATATTCTTTCACATTTCAACGTTATTCCACTTCATCAATGAGGGAAAGTAAGGCACAGGAGTATAGTCTACCATAACCAGATACACTGTCAGCAAACAGTGGGATCAGAATATCACAGTGGTCAAGGTATTCCAGATGTTAAAATAAGCCAGTGGAGGGGGGGTTCATGAGGCCATAACCCCTAGCTGACAAACTGCTGGCAGTTGATTGCTGATGGGAATAGTCATTTTTCTTTGGGAGGCGTAGCCAGGGTAGGTTTCCCCTGCTTCAATGGATGTCCCTGCACCTATGCACATATGGGCAATACTAACTGGACTCAGTGCACTATTTAAAAAAATAAAAATAAAAACATAAAGAAAGCAGGGAGATGAAAAGAGGTCATGTTCAGGGGTGCATAGGAAAGTTAGTAGGGACAGGAATGATAATATCTTAAAAATCAATAAAAGCTATTATAAACTAAGCTTGATGTCAAAATTGGTGTGACTCTTTATTGGGGTCCACTGGGAAACTTATTTTTAGCATAGTTTTCTAGCTTCACTTTCCCCTGAACCTTCCTAGCAAACTCTCACTCCACAGGTCTGGGACTAGGCACTCTGCATCTGTGCTTTTGAATCCTCCAGTAATTCTGTTGTCTGTTTTTGGAGATTTGGGCACCTTTCTGGGATGAGTCATGCCAGAGCAAGGGCCATGAACATGACAGGCCATCACACAATCTGAATGAGATGGTGTAAATCTCACTATGACACAATGGGGAAGACTAGAACTTTCTATCCCTCAACTTATTATCTAGTTTTGAAACATCATCTACTGTGGAGAGGAAGATACAACTTCAGTTTGTCCAATATTTTCTTCCTTTTCCTCACAGGATGGGTGACAGACATGTGGTTTTAGTTATAGTAGTTTTTAAAAAGTAGATGATTGTTATCTCCCCTGTAGAGGGGCAGGTGGATTTCCATCCAAAGTTTAATTTGCATGTACTAGTAATGAGCACCTGTACCACAATGATCTAAAAAGGCTTGTTACCTACATCATCAAGGTGTTTGGGAGAGACCATCTCTGAAAAATGAGGAAGGGGAGGCAATCTCTGCTTTAACAGAGTGATGGGCGAGGTTGGTGATTAGAATACAGGGTACAGACTCCTAGGAATATATCCAAAAGTTGCTCAAGTACACAAGGACATTTGCTCAACCATGTTTGTAGAAGCTTTATTTGCAATAGCCAGAACCTGGAAACAACCCAGATGTCCCTCAGTCGAAGAATGGATACAGAAATTGTATTTTTACACAATGGAATGCTACTCAGCAATTAAAAACAAGGAAATCATGAAATTTGCAGGCAAATGGTGGGATCTAGAAAATATCATTCTGAGTGAGGTATCCCAGAAGGAGAAAGACACAGATGGTATATACTCACTTATATAGACCTATAAGATATGATAAACATACTGAAATCTATACACCTAAAGAAGATACACAAAAAAGAGGACCCAGGGTAAGATTATCAATCTTTACTTAGAAAGACAAATGGGATATAGGAGAAAACAAGTAACAGGACAGGGTCCTACCACAGAGGGCCTCTGAAAGACTACCTAGCAGTGTATCAAAGCAGAAACAGACTCATAACCAAACCTTCGGCAGATGGCAGGGAATCATATGAAAGAAGGGGGAGTTAATATGATCTGGAGAGGATAGGAGCTCCACAAGGACCAAATATATCTGGGCACAGGGTTCTTATATGAGACTGTTTCTCCAACCAAGGACCATGTGTGGATATAACCTAGAATCTCTGCTTGGCTGTAGCCCATGGTAGCTCAGTATCCAAGTGGGTACCCTAGTAAGGGAAATAGGGACTATTTCTGACATAAACTCAATGGTGGGCTCTTTGACCACCCCACCCTGCAAGGGAGAAGCAGCCCTCCTAGGCCACAGAGGAGGACTTTGCAGCCAGTCCTGAAGATACCTGATAAACCAGGGTCAGATGAAAGGGGAGGAGGTCCTCGCCTATCAGTGGACTTGGAAAGGGGCAGGGAGTAGATGAGGGAGGGTGAGATTAGGAGGGAATAAGGGAGAGGGATTCACCTGGGATACAGAGTTAATAAAATGTAACTAATAATAAAAATAAAATTGAAAAAAAAGAATACGGGGTACAGAATTGGGGTTTGGCTTGGACCAAAACAGAACCAGGCTTTCTTGTCAGCTTGTCCATACACATGCTACAGGAGAAGAGAAGGAGCTAAGGGTAAAAGGAATGAGCTACTGAATATCAAAGTATGAACCCAGTCTCATCATTTGGTCTGGCTTTAATTTTCTCCACCGAAGTCCTCCAGAGCAACCAGCACCTTGTATGTTCTTTTGCATAATAATTGCTAATTAATACTTTTCATGTGTATTGTATTCAACCCTGACTACAGTTTTATAAGGCAGTTACTAGTATTATCACATTTTGTAGACAAGGACACTAGCTGCCCCCAGATAGGAAGGGTCAGAGCCAAGGTTCTACACCAGATGTTCTGGTGTCAGAGTCTGGAATCTGCCCTCTGCACTGTAGCTCTCTTTCCAAGACTTCTAACGGTCATTTACCCTACTATTGCCTGGTGTAACTGAGTTGCCTCCCTGCATGTCAGGTTCTGTCTCTACTGCTGAAGCATACTGAGTAATTTAGAGAGATTTCCTAAAGATGCCATTTGCAAAAATGTGAGCAGAGTCTAGTAAAACTGACAGTGAGTAAAGTGACGAGCCACCACAACCCTGTGCCCCACCCTGAATAGATATAACAAGGAGGTGGCTATAGAAACATAGAAAGTGGGCTGTGTAGGGCATGGTACCTCAAAAGAACTGTGGCCTTTAGTTAAGGAACAGCTGGGAAGGCCTAGGAATAAATCCTCCCGCTCTCCCAAGCTCTTGCCAATGCCTTCTACTTGCCAAACCCAACAGAAGGGTGGAGGGAAAGTGATTCCTGATGCATTCCATATGGAGCGCTCCTCTGGGAGTCTAAACAGCATGAAAAATGGGAAATAGAACCTAGAGGAAAATCGAAAATGTCTGTAGTGGACTTATCAATGCTTCTGTCCTTCTTCCCCATTCTCTTATCTTCACAGCCCAGGCAAACACACATTCACACGCATGCACACACACAAGGTTGCCAGGAACTCAATGGAGAATGGAGTCAAGCTAGAATCTCTCTCTCTCTCTCTCTCTCTCTCTCTCTCTCTCTCTCTCTCTCTCTCTCTCTCTCTCTCTGTCTGTCTCTCTCTTTCTCCCCTCTCATTCAACTGCAAATATTAATAGAGATATTAATAGAATGCTACATTTGGTACAGGGCTTTAATGTATCTCTCAAGGATTCATTTCTTGATTTATGGATTATGGATAGAAACTTGGTCTAAAAATGCTCTTTAGAGGTATGGCCCTCAGAAGATAATTGAGATTAGATAAGGTCATTCCAATGTGGTCCTTATGATTGGATACTGGTAGCTTTATGAGAAGGAGGAAGAGGAACTAGAAAAGCCCCAGAATAAGGAGAGACCCATATTCTGTGCTATATCAGGGCTCTACCAGCATGAAGATCACCAAATACAAGACCTTGAAACTCAGCTGTGTAAATTAATGTCTTCTTTAAACATACCTAAGGATTTTATCATAGTAATAAAAATATGCTGACAGACTACCCTTCATCCATTGTGTTCTGTACGAAAAAAGAGGCAGGGTTGGCTCTCTCCCCACATTTCAGCTCTACTATACTAACATTTTGATTCTCATCTTCATGTTGGTGTCTCCTGGTGACAGGGTGTTGGTCCTTGTTCAAGCATTACAGCTTTGTGTCTGTGTAATGGGATGAAAGAATGATAAAGGGAAAGTGTGTGGTGGCGAGAACAGACCATACGATAGAAGAGTAAAAAGCTTTGTCCAAAATGCATAACTGTTGATTATGTTACACTATGTTATATGACCATCTAGAACCAGAAGACTCTGTGTCCAGAAAGCATCTTCTTCAGTGGGGAAACTGGAATTTTCTTCAGAAGAACACAGCTACTGGGTTGATGTTTATCATTGCCTGATTACTATCTTACCCATACATACTGAGCATCTCCTATCTGAAAATCGAAAACCCAACATGCTCCAAACTGAAAACATTATAGTATCAACATGATATGTATAAAACTCCACATAAATTTTATATGACAAGTCACAGGCAAACTAAAACATTTTCAATTTATTTCAGGATATGTGAATGATGTATAGATGAAATACAAATCTATTAATATTCAGACTTGGTTCCTGTCCCTCCCATACATATCTCATTGTGTGTGTGCAGGCACTCCAGAAATCTGGGAGAAATCTAAATACAGCATCTTCATGGTCCTCAAGATTTCAGATATGGGATATTTAATCAGACCAGAAGTCTTCTCAGCTTCCAGACTTTGTAAATTAAATTCATAAAAATAAAACAAACGAACAAAACGCTTAGTAGGGTTCCTGGTCTACAAAATACCGGTACTGAGGTGAGCACAAGACCTTCCATCTACTCACCCACATCACAGACTCAAATGGTGTGTGTCTCTTAGGTTGATGTTTAAATCACTGGACATGCTTCTGTGTACCTTCTTCTCTTATTCACACTATAACAGCTGGTTCTATTGATGGCTTTCTACTCTGCCCTAAGGAGTAAGGAAGCAACAAGATATTACTCATACCTTACTGCATTTAAGATATCTCCAAGCTGGACTGTTAAGCCCAGGGCTGTATGATGAAGAAATACTAATTTTGTTCTGTAAACTGTTGCCTGTAGGAGATCTCTTTTTTTGTATACTTTATCCTTCACAATGCACCTCCTATTCTGAATATGATTCTCCAGGACTTCAGCTGCCTTATAAAAAACTGTGCCTGTGTTTCTTCATGGTATTTCTCCAAGCTTCATTGTCAGCCTCCTGTATCTCCTTGACATTACCAACTCCCCACCCCCCCAAATTTTCTTCCACCAAATGCTGGTTTTGTCCCTCGTACTAATGTAGAATTCAGATGGGAAAAAGGCAGAATTATTTCTGTGAATTTGCATCATTGTTTAGCAGCTGGGACATCATAAAAATGGAGAAGATAAATAATTAGGAGCTAAAACAATAATTTAAGACAGATAAACAGATGAAAGAGAGAAAGATACGTGAAGCCTTAGGGGAAATTCTTAGCATTTCTCTTCTACATCAATAGGAAGACTTCTCATTAGGCAAATCTAGATTTGTCCATTTCTTTAGCTTCACGCTTGAAGTGGGGTATCAGGTCTTTAGAGAATGTATACCTTCCTTTCTTCTTGGTAAATTCTGATTTTACAATTTTTAATCATTTGCCAATTGAGTATTCATGTAAGAGCATTTAAAGGGATGGAATAAAGTTGTGGTGGCCATCTTACTCCAGAACCTCCTTCTTGTTTAGCTTCTTTAAGTGTACAGATTTTAGTATGTTTATCCTATCTTATAGATCTAGTATCCACTTATAAGTGAGTATATACCATGTGTGCCTTTCTGCTTCTGGGATACCTCACTCAGATACCTCCATTTGGACATTGGAAGTAGGAGAAAACAGAAACAGGACAAGAGCCTACCATAGAGGGCCTCTGAAAGACTCTACCTAGCAGTGTATCAAAGCAGATGCTGAGACTTAAAACCAAACTTTGGGCAGAGTGCAAGGAATCCATGTGAAAGAAGGGGGAGATCTGGAGAGGACAGGAGCGCCTCAAGGACCAAATATATCTGAGCACAGGGGTCTTTTCTGAGACTGATTCTCCAACTAAAGACCATGCATGGATATAACCTAGAACCCCTGCTCAGATGTAACCGTTGGCATCTCAGTATCCAAGTGGGTACCCTAGTAAGGGGAACAGGGACTGTCTCTGACATGAACTCAGTGGTGGGCTCTTTGACCTCCCCCGCCCTGAGGGAGGAGCAGCCTTGCTAAGCCACAGAGGAGGACATTGCAGCCAGTACTGATGAGACCTGATAAACTAGGGTCAGATGGAAGGGGAGGAGAACCTCCCCATCAGTGGACTTAGAGAGGGGCAGGGAGGAGATGAGGGAGGGAGGGTGGGGTTGGGAGGGAATGGTGGGGGGGCTACAGCTGGGATACAAAGTAAATAACCTGTAATTAATATAAAAAATAAAAATTATATAAAAAATTGTGGTGACAGGGACAAGTATTGACATGCTAGTAACCAGAATGCCACAAACAATGACTCTTTACCAAACCCCTGCTTCATTACTAAGCTGGAAAACAAATCTAGTATCCATCTTAAGTCTACCGGAAAGGGAGTTTTGATGTCAGAAATGAATAATGTCAATGGCTTTATAGGCTACAACAATGGATGGAAATATATGCTGACCTCACCCTCACAGTTATACTTTAGCACAGTGGTTCTCAACCTGTGGGCCATGATCTCTTTGGGATTGTCGAATGACCATTTTATAGGTGTCTCCTAAGATCATTGGAAAACACAGATATTTACATTATGATTCACAAAGAAACAAAATTACAAATTACAAATATGAAGTACCAACAAAAATTTATGGTTATTTCACAACCATAACTTTATGGTTAGGGGTCACTGCAGCATGAGGACCTGCATTAAGGGCCCACCATCAGGAAGGTTGATAACCACTGATGTGGTAGATAGCGGCAAGCATCTCAGGTCTTTGTGGATAGTTTTCTCAGTAACCTGTTGTAGAAAATGACTATGATGTGGACATAACATGTGTGGGTTAGAAGAGTACAATTTCACAGTTTAGTCTAGAAACAGAAAATTACATGGTATTTTCAGCCAAGAAAAAGTGGAAGTCGCAGAGTCAAAAGGGTAAATGGAATCTTGAGTCAGCTGGAACCCCACTTAACTTTGCTGTTGCCAGTGTAGATAAGGAAGGTGGCTCACTTAAAGAGGAGGACAATGCAACCAGTCCTGATGAGGCAAGGTGGAATGCTACTGAAAGTGTTGGAAACCCCCCCAACACACACACACACACACACACACACACACACACACACACACACGAGTTTCTCTGAATCTTTCACATAGGCATAGAGAGAAAAAAAAACCTTTTGTTAACTGGGGAGACTAAACCCAAGAGCTTTAGCTAACCATTCTGTAAGGAATAGAAGGTTCTGTGTGAGTCTGCCCCCAAGAGCTCAGGTATTGTGAAAAACCAATGTCAACCAACTTCAGATAATTCTCTTCATATTGAGGAGAAACACCGATTTACAAAGTAAATCTCTTGCAGCAGACACATCAGAGTTGAATCATCATGCAGAAAGTATGTTGACTAAGGAGAGAAATACTTGAAATTCCCACTGCTGGAATGTTGACTAAGGAAGGAAAGATAGAAGGTTCACTGGCCTTATGACTGGCGTATTGTAGTCCTGGAACAAACTGATGGGCCATCCTAGGGGTTTTGTTTGACAAGTGTCTTCCTTCTGTTTGAAAAGCAACTGTGGACAAATAAATACTTATTCGGGGAGATTTATTCTGTCACATTTATTTCTGACATTTATCTTTATGTTTTTGGAGTCTGTGTTTCAATGTTTTTTTCTTGTGTTTCCTTTCTTGGTAATATAAGTATTTCTAGACTGACCATGAGCTAGCTTTCTTTCTTTCTTTCTTTCTTTTTTTCTTTCTTTCTTTCTACAGTTTATTCACATCCTGATTGAAGCCCCCTCCCTCAGTTCCTCCAAGTCCCACCCTCCCTCTTTCTTCCCCCCATCCCCTTGCCCTAGTCCATGGATTGGGGGAGTTCTCCTCCTCTGCCATCTTCCCATAGCTTATCAAGTCTCATCAGAACTGCCTGGATTCTCTTTCTCCATGGCCTGGCAAGGCCACATCACCACGGGCAAGTGATCAAAGAGCAGACAATCAAGTTCATGACAGAGGCAACTCCTGGTCCCTTTACTCAGGAACCCATAAGGGAACTGAGCTGCCTATTGGCTACATCTGAGCAGGAGGTCTAGGTCCTTTCCATGTATGGTCCTTGGACGGTGCATTAGTCTCTGCAGAAACCCCTGGGCTCAGTATTTTTGCCACTTATAAGCAGATATTAGCCACTATAATATAGGATAACCATACTAAAAGCTACAGGCCTAAAGAAGCTAAACAACAAGGAGAACCCTAGGGAGGATGCTCATTCAGAATGAGCCATTGCCAACAGGATAGACACCAGAAGCGATGGAAGAGAGGGAACAGGATGAGAGCCTACTATAGACAGTCTCTGAAAGGCTCCACCCAACAGGGGATGAAGCAGATGATGAGACTCATAGCCAAACTTTGGGCAGAGCACAGGGAGTCTTATGGAAGAAGGGGAAGATAGAAGGACACGGAGGGGCATACGCTTATTCTTGAATTTTTCTAGCAGTGTAATGTAAGAAGCTATTAATTTAGTCAGTAACTAATTTAGTCAGTAACTATATTTCCTGAAACAAAAATATCTTCAGGGTACCCATCAAGGTCTTAATATTAGGAAAAGTCTTCCATTCACTGTTCTGATTTTTAATTAATTAATTAAGTTAGTTATTATAATTTATTCACTCTGTATCCCTTAGGTAGCCCCCTCCCTCATCTTCTCCCAGTCCCACCCTCCCTCCCTCTACTCCCCCTATGCTCTTTCCCTAGTCCTCTGATAGGGGAGGACCTCTTCCCCTTCTATCTGACCCTAGTTTATCAGGTCTCATCAGGGCTGGCTACATCATCTTCCTCTGTGGCCTGGCAAGGCTGCACCCCACCCCCACCCCAGGGAGAGTTGAATGAAGAGCCTGCCACTGAGTTCATGTCAGAGGCAGCTCCTTATCCCTTTACTAGCTAACCCACTTGGAAACTGAGCAGCCTATGGGCTTCCTCTGAACAGGGAGTTTAAGTCCTCTCCATTCATGGTCCTTGGTTGGCATATCGGCCTCTGCAGGTCTCCCTGGGCCCAGGTTTTTTTCGTTCTGTTGGCCTCCTTGTAGAGTTCCTGTCCCTGCCAGGTCTTTCTATCTCTCACTTCTTCCTGCATACTGCCCAAAGTTTGGCTACGAGTCTCAGTATCTTTGACACACTGGTCGGTGGAATCTTTCAGAGGTCCCTGTGGAAGCTGAACATTTCTTAAGTGCCTCTCAGTCATTAGAGATTCCTCTGAGACTGATACTCCAACCAAGGACCATTTATGGATATACCTAAAATCCAGGCTCAGATGTAGCCCATGGCAGCTCAATGTCCAAGCGGATTCCCTAGTAATGGGAACAGGGACTGTCTCTGACACGAACTCAGTGGCTGGCTCTTTGATCACCTCCTCCTGAGGGGGCAGCAGCCTTTCCAGGCCACAGAGGAGGACAATGCACCCAGTCCTGATGATAGACTAGGATCATATGGAAGAAGAGGAGGACCTCCCCTATCAGTGGACTTAGAGAGGGGCATGGAAGGAGATGAGGGAGGATGGAATTGGGAGGGAATGGGGGTGGGGGGCTACAGCTGGGATACAAAGTAAACAAACTGTAATTAATATAAAAAATAAAAAATTGGGGCACAGAGCCAAACAAAGAATTCTCAACCCTGTTATGATTTCTGAGGCTACATGTCACCACCAGTTTAAGAAAATCAACAACTGTGCAAACTCTCTCCTACTGATATCAGAGTATTCTGGAAGATGAAGTGAAGCCTTCCTGAAACCAAAGAAGGATCCATTTTCTCCCTCTACATAATGGATTTTTTTCTTTTATTTATTTATTCGCTTTACATACTGATCACAGTCCTTCCTGCCTCAGCTCCCACCCTCTTCCTCCATTCTTCCCAGAAAAGGGATCCCCGTCCGCACCCTACCACCATACTGCCCTACCACTTCATGTCACACCATAATTCGATTTTTTTAAACCCATCAATTTCAGTAGGGAACACCTCAGGAATAACTGCTGGAAGATCTTTTTCCATTATTTTATATCCACATTTGTCTACTTTTTGTTCATCTCTAACGTACTTGCCAAGGGTGGAGGAAATATAGAATGGGTAGTAGAAGAATGTACTTATAAATACCTGCTAAGGCCACGTGACCAGTTACAGAAGAAAGGGTCTTAACTGACATGTTTCTCTCATATCTTGTTAGGAATGCATTTGTGTAAATATTTGTGTTTCTTGCCTTGAGTTCTTTATTATGCAATGTAACATCAACTAAGAGGATATTGATGCTACAATCATTACATTTAAGTTTGAGATGGTAAAAGAATGTCCCTTTAGAGACATTGAACCTATTCTAAATTTATAATGCATTCATGGTTATACTAGGGATAGTTTCATGTTAGGCATAATTATGACCTGGTTAAACATATAATGCATTTCAATTGTATATGAGATAGTTATATTATGTTTAAGTGTTATTATGACTTGATTGCCTGGAAACTAGCCATGACATAGGGAGATATAATTGTATGTCAAATTGACAGGGGGTAGACTTGTGATGGTTATTCTTGGTTGTCAACTTGATTTCATCTAGAATTAAAATAGAAAGCACCCCTGTGTGTAATTTCTGCTTAATTTGAAATGGGAAATCCACTTCTAATCTGGATCTTTGAAGTAGAAAGACAAACCTTAGGAGACAGGAGCTCCACAAGGAGAACAACAGAACCAAAAAAGCTGGGCACAGGGGTCTTTTTCTGAAACTGATACTCCAACCAAGGACCATGCATGGAGAAAACCTAGAACCCCTGCACAGATGTAGCCCATGGCAGCTCAGTCTCCAAGTGGGTGCCTAGTAAAGGGAACAGGGGCTCTCTCTGTTCTCTGACATGAACTCAATGGCTGGCTCTTTGATCACCTCCCCCTGGAGGCAGGGGAGGGGGAAGGAGCAGCCTTGCCAGGCCACAGAGGAAGACAGTGCTGCCAGCCCTGATGAGACCTGATAGTCTAGGGTCAGATGGAAGGGGAGGAGGACCTCCCTTATCAGTAGTCTGGGAGAGGGGCATGGGAGAAGAGGGAGGAAGGTAGCATTAGGAGGGGACGGGGAGAAGGCTACAACTGAGTTAAAAGAGAATAAATTGTAATAAATAAATAAATTTTAAAAAGAAAGACAAGCTTTTAATTCAAATTTTAAATCTGGATCTAATCTGGCCCACACCTTCTGCTATAAACATAAGGATGTGTAAGAAGGAAGCTTTTGCTCTTTGACTACTTGCTTTTACCTCACTGGCCAGCCCATCCCTTCAGTGGCATTAGAACTTACTCCTTCGGAACTCCAGCATATACTGAATACCATCTTAGACATATAGCCTCATGAGCTGAACAACTACTGGATTCTTGGTCCTTCCTTCCATTTATAGGCAGCCATTGTTGGACTAGCTGGACCACAGCCTGTAAGTCATTCTAATAAATTCCTTTCAGATTACAGATAGGTAGATAGTAGACAGATAATTGATCAATAGGTAGATAGAGATCATAGATAGATACAGATGATAGATGGTAGATAAATAGATGGATCATTAAACAGATAAATTCACTTTATAAGTTCTGTTACTCTACAGAAACTTGACTAAAGTACAATCTTTTGAAATTATTCTTTTTCATCATCTCAGTGAACATGGATTGAAAAACCTTCATGACCCATATTTTTTGTTATTTTTTAAATGTTTTATTAATTACACTTTATTCACTTTGTATTTCCCCTGTAGCTTCCTCCCTCCTCCCCTCCCAACCTGTCCCTTCTTCCCCCTTCTCTAAGCATGCCCCTCCCCAGTCTACTGATAGGGGAGGTCTTCTTTTCCTTCCTTCTGATCCTAGTCTATTTGATCTCATCAAGAGTGGCTGCATTGTCTTCCTCTATGGCCTGGTAAGGCTGCTCCCCCATCAGGGGGAGGTGATCAAAGAGCAAGCCCATCATTTCCTGTCAGAGACAGTCCCCGTTCCCAATACTATGGAACCCACTTGGACACTGAACTGCCATGGGCTACATCTGTGCAGGGGTTCTAGCTTATCTCCATGCATGGTACTTGGTTGGAGTATCAGTCTCAGGAAAGACCCCTGTGCTCAGATTTTTTGGTTCTCTTGCTCTCCTTGTGGATCTCCTATCCTCTCCAGTTCTTACTATTTCCCACTTCTTTCATAAGATTCCCTGCATTCTACCCAAATGTTGGCCATAAGTCTCAGCATCTGCTTTGATAGTCTGCAGGGCAGAGCTTTTCAGAGGCCTTCTGTGGAAGGCTCCTGACTTGTTCCCTGTTTTCTCCTTCTTCTGAGGTCCATCCTCTTTGCCTTTCTGGATGAGGATTGAGCATTATAGCCAGAGTCCTCCCTCTTCATTAGTTTCTTTAGGTTAAGAGGACTGGCTGCTCTTCCAGAGGTCCTGAGTTCAATTCCCAGAAACCACATGATGGCTCATGACCCCATATTTAAAAAAAATAAGAATCACAATAATTGTTCCGACTTCAGATATTAAATTTTTATGATGAAATAACAGGGCATAAATAATTTACATATTTGGTAGAGTATTAGCACTTCAACTTCCCATATGCAAAGTAAAAGGGAGCCTGTGCTGTCTTACGGACCAGTACCATCTCTCACAATGGTAGAGCATGATCTCCTTTCACACAAGGGCATTCTTACTAGGCAGCAATTTAAAATTCTAACTATAATCATCTCCTATTTTCCTCCACATCAGTCCCTGGCTCACGTTTGTTGTTAATGGAGGAAAGAGAGACAGCGGGGATGGAGGCTTGCCAGGACAGAAGGGGTGAGTCTCTAAAGGTACCTTACAAAGTAAAGTTCCCAGGCAGCATACCTAGCTCTTATTTGTTTCCTTTCCAAATCCCTCTCTCAAGGTCTTAATTTGCCACTCACTAATCCCCTTCTTCCTCCTCCCAAATCCCCACTTCTACTTTCATGTCATATGCATTCCTTTATCCTCTGATTTATTTATTTTCTCCCCTTTCCCCTTCTTCTGGTCCCCTTTCCAGTTTCATAATCCATTCCCATATATACACATATTTATATACACATCTTTACAAATTAAAACCTAGGCTCATCATATGAGAGAAAACATGTGGTAATTGTCTTTTTGAATCTGGCTTTCTTTGCTTAACATAATTACTTCCAGTTTTATCCATATTACCATGAATGCCATGATTTCATTTTTCTTTATGGGTGAATGAAATTCCATTGCATATACGTACTACATTTTCTTTATCCATTCATCTATTGATTTATATTTGGGTTGTTTCCATTTCTTAGACAGTATGAATAATTTGTAATAAAGAAGATATCTAAGCATCTATGTGGTAAGACTTGAAAGTCCTTTTGACTATACCAAAAGTGGTACAGAAGTTCTATTTTTCATTTTTTTGAGACATCACCATAATAATTTTGTTAGTGGTTGCACTACTTTGCATTCCCACCTGCTGTAAATAAAGGTTCTTTTTCTTTTTTATTCAAAATTTAATTTAATTTAATTTTTTCTTTATTATTTATTATAATTTATTCACTTTGTATCCAGCTATAGCTCTACTCCCTCATCTCCTCCTGGTCCCACCCTCCCTTCTTTTATCCCCCCACCCCAAGTCCTTCTCCTAGTCCACTGATAGGGGAGGTCCTACTCCCCAACTATTTGACCGTAGTATATCAGGTCTCATCAGGACTGCCTGGATCCTCTTTCTCTGTGGCCTACTTAGGTCACCTTGCCAGGGGAAGATGATCAAAGAGCGGGACACTGAGTCCATGTCAGGGACAGTCCCTGCTCCCCTTACTAGGAAACCCACATGAAGACTGAGCAGCCCATGGGTACATATGAGCAGGGGTTCTAGGCCATCTCCATGCATGGCCCTTGGTTGATTCATCAGTCTCTGCAGGACCTCCTAAGCACAGAATTTTTGGCTCTGTTGGTTTTGTGGAGCTCCTGTCCCCTCCAGTTCTTTCTTCTCCCCATTCTTTTGTAAGATCCCCTGTACTCTGCCCAAAGTTTGGCTATGAGTCTGAGCATCTGCTTCGATACCCTGATGGATAAAGTTAAAGGCTCTTTTTCTACACCCTTTCCAGACAGAATTTGTTGTTCTCCATGTTAACCATTCTGATTGGGATAAAATAAAATCTTGCAGCATTTCAAATTTGCATTTTCTTCATGGCTAAGCATGTTAAACATTTTTAAACATTTATTGTTCATTGTGTTTCTGCTTTTGAAATGGTTGATCAGTTTATTTAGCTAACTTATTCACTAAAAATTTGGTTATTTTAGTCTTTAATTTGTATAATTCTTCATATAATCCACATTTTAACCCCATTTGTTATATAGTTGGCAAAAGCGCTTTTTAATTTCTTTCTTTATTGTAAAAGTTTTTTAAAACTTTTTATGGATTCTTCGTGAGTTTCACATAACGCACATCAGTCCCACTCATCTCCCAATCCCCTCGTATTTTCCCTCTGTGCCCTTGCAGCCAACCCCAAATCAAAAACATACAAACAAACACAAAATAAACAAAGCAGAGAAAACATTTTGTCATGGAAGCTGTAGTACATCACAGTGTGGCCTACAGCATAGCCCTCAGTCTGCACATCTTCTCTTGTAAATGTTCATTACAATGAGTCATTGTCTGGTTCGAGGTCTCTGGCTTCTGTGACACTATCAATAGAGGATCTTTACTGGGACCCCTCTCACTTACCCTGTCGTTGCCCTGTCTCATGAGAACCTGCAGCTTTGGATCAGCAGGATCCCTTTAATGCACGCCAACAGTTCACAGATGATATAGATTTTGGGATGGGCCCACTCAAATCCCTAGATCTGCACCTGGCTCTCCATTATCCACAGCATTAGGGGAACTTCTCCAGCACTGCTCCAGGCAGGCCTCCCAGTGCTGCCATCGGCAAGAGGCAGGGTCAACTCTCTCACTCTCGTGCCTCAGGGTGGCTCACTGACACCCATAACTCCAGAGTCAGCCCCACTGTGCTACAGTGCAGGGCCTGCTATCCTCAGTGCTACATCCAGTTGAGGGTCAGAGCTAGCTCTCCTGCTCTCAAGACCTGGGGCCGGCTCTCCCAACCACCACAGGTGGCAAGGGGCAAGGTGAGGAGGGCATCTCCCCTGCACCTGTACCATCTCACAGCACACAAATGGCGAGGCCAGCTCTCCCTTGCTCTTGTCCTAGAGGCTGGCTTAGAGGCTGGCTTACTAGCACCCCCTCCATTAGAGGCAGCTCCGCTGTGCTGTCTCCAAGAGGTGCTCTCCTGCCAGTGAGAGGTGTGGTCAGCTCTCCAGAATGTCATGGCCAGTGAGAGAGAGGCAGAGCTAGTTGTGCACAGCCTCTGAACATTCATGTGGTCCCAGGCGACTTCCCAGTCCAGGGATGTCAGCATGGTCTCTAGCGGTAATATGAGCCAGGGACATTGACACTGACCCCTGCTGCTACATAGTCATGAACCCAGCCATGGCCTTCAGTAGCAGCACAGGCTAGAACTTCACCATGGCCTCAGGTGGTGGGGCTGGATACTCACAACAGGCTGTTCCTCTCAGCCTTCACATCTCCAGTGCCATCTTTCTTCATAATGCTCAAACTGCTCGACTTCTTTTTCTCTCTCATCTGTCCACCACACACTTGCACATTGTAGTAGTTCCTGCTGTAGATGGGCCACCAGTGCTGGTGGGTTCTCTGGGTGACTTTCTCTGCCTGTGCTACATGGCATGCTGTTAAACAGACCTCTGAGTATCTGCAGCCTGGCCATGGGGCATGGCAGTGGGCAGGTCTCTACACATCTTCCCCTTCCTGCATTGTGTGGTATGGGGGCAGGCAGGCCTCTGTGTGTCTGCAGCCTGCCCTTGCCATGTGGCAGAGGACAGTTCTATGGGTATCTTGCCCCGCCCGTGCCTCATGGCATGGAGCTCAGCAGATCTCTGGCATTTGTCCAAGTTCTGATGTAGACATATTTCACCTCCTTGATTAAATTTATTCCCAGGTATTTTGTTTGTTTTTTTGTTTTTAAGAGGGTCCTTCATACAAATTACAAATATTAAAAAAATATTTAGAATCCTTAAATTCTTCAAGTCTACAGTGGAATAAAAATAGATTATTTTACTTGTGCTACATGTTCTTTAACTGACCACTGAAGTACTAAACTTCCCTTGATAAAATTTTGCTAGTTTCCAATGTCTAGAGCCACTGGATCCATTATATAAAAGTATATATTCAAATGGTATAACAATTTCCAAACTTTCCTTGACATTATGAATATATCTCACCTATAAGATCTTCAACTAAAGGAATATAATTTAGAAAAACAAGAGGTGGATATCAAAAGCAGTGAGATGGAGAAATAAGGGTTTGGGCAATGCACCAAAGCTAAGAAAGTGAGACAGTGTCCTGGTGGCTCTGCACTAAATAATAAAGAGATGCTCCAATTCTATACCCAGAGCAGCACTGTTACTATGGAGGGAAGAAGGCCATTAGCTCAAGGTTCAAAAAGTAGATTCCAAAGGAGCATCCTAACTGGGAAAGGGTGGCTGGAAGCTCTGCTTTAGCAGGAGCTGGACAACCTTCAGTTAGACTTAGCAGGAGGGGAATTGCAGGAGATGCAAACAGCTTTAAAAATGGAAATAAAGGAATAGTTTTGTAGACTTAAGAGCTATTGTTTGAGCAGTCTGAATCTTGTTGGAAAGAGATCCCATCCCTCCCTCATTTCCTCCCTGCCCCTTTCCAAGTCTACTGATAGGGAAGGACCTCCTCCCCTTCCATCTGACCCTAGCTTATCAGGTCTCTTCAGGGATGGCTGCAATGTTCTCTTCTGGGGTGTAGCAAGGCTGCTCCTCCTTTGGGGGAGGGGAGGCAGAGGGTCAAAGAGCCAGCCATTAAGTTCATGACAAAAATAGTCCCTGTTCCCCTTACTAGGTTACCCGGTTGGATACTGAGCTACCATGGGCTATATCCGAGCAGGGGTTCTAGGTTATATCCATACATGGCCCTTGGTTGGGTCTCATAAAAGACCCCTGTGCCCTGATCTATTTGGTTTTTGTGGAGCTCTTGTCCTTGCCAAGTCTTACTAACTTCCCCCTTCTTTCATATGATTCCCTGCACTCTGCCAAAGGTTTGGTTGTGAGTATTAATATCTGCTTTGATACATTGCTAGTTAAAGTCTTTCAGAGGCCCTCTGTGGTAGGCTCGTGTCCTGTTGCTTGTTTTCTCCTACATTCAATGTCTATCCCATTTGTCTAAGTGAGGACTTATCATCTTACCCCGGGTACTCTTTCTTGCTTATCTTCTTTAGGTATATAGATTTCAGTATGTTTATCTTATAGGTCTATATAAGTGAGTATATACCATGTGTTTCTTTCTGCTTTTGGGATACCTCATTCAGGATGGTCGTTTCCAGGCCCCAGCATTTGCCTGCGAATTTCATGATTTCCTCATTTTTAATTGCTGAGTAGTATTACACTGTGTAAAAGTACCATAATTTCTGTATCCATTCCTCGACTGAGGGACATCTGGGTTGTTTCCAGGTTCTGGCTATTACAAATAAAGCTGCTACAAACATGGTTGAGCAAATGTCCTTGTTGTGTACTTGAGCATCTTTTGGATGTATGCCTAAGAATGGTATAGCTGGGTCCTGAGGAATCGCTAGAGAATAAACTTTCTTTTGATTGCCTTGTCTTCAGACAGAAGAAAGTCCAGATCTGTTTTCTATTCTTCAGAGTAGGACTCAGATAGAATAAGGTAAACCCAATGGCTCGATTTTCCTACTTTACTGCATATCCAGATAATGTAAAAACAATTCAGGACGTAGCAGTGTTCTTTTCTCCCTTTGGGATCCCGGGGTAATGAAGCATGGTTTTGACGAAGGAAATCCAAAGTATTTGGATGCTTACTTATTTTGATGGAGGGAATACTGGCACCCTGAAAGTCCCAGCCCAGAAGTATGCAACATTGGGGTGGAAGTCAAGTAGGAAAAGCCTGGATTCTTCTTGGTCAGCTTCAGCTGAGTTCAACACTCTCAAGACATTTCTGCCCTTGCTTTTGCTTCCCACGTTGGATAGAGTGAGTGAAGAGATAAAACCAATGGAATGGATCATGTAAAAAAGATTTTTTTCCAGATGACTTAAAACCCTGGGAAGTGTTCAATTTTTGTTCAATCTTGGTATAAACTAATCTACTTTTTTTCCCTCTGAATCATACATCTGGTTTCTGATGAAATGTTCAGCTGTGCACTGTGTTCTTTGCTACATTTAGAGGCGAAATTATTGGAAAGGTTGCCTTAAATTGGAACCACTGAAGAGAAATCACATTACCTTTTCTTCTATTTATGATTGTGGAGGTGGGGGAAGGAAACCGAGGAATTGTTTTGCCACAAATTAAAAGCGGATTTTAACATTTGTGACTCTTGGCAAAGGAGTCTTGTTCAAACAACTCCTTATTCCAACTCTGGGGCAAATGCAGGGTAAGAGGCAGTAGATGCTGCTTGACTTTACCTAGGAGTCTCATAAAATATAATCACACACACTCTTAAATTCAAGTCTTATTTGGTGGTTATTTGAATTTGGTTTTTGATGTGCATAGACTTACAAAGATGTCTTTATTCAAAACATTTGTCTAGCTGTTTTGACTAATTGGTGGATGCACCATGTAGGAGGCATGGCAGTGTTTTGTGTTAACAGTGTAGTTCTGGAACAGCACAGATATTCCTGTCACAGTTTAACATGGAGTCCCACAGAGCCAGGACACTGATGTTCTTGATTTCAGTTACTCTTGAAATGGGTTCTTCGGGTCAATTATGTACTTCTTTGCAGCAGCAGAGTCTCTTCAAAAGATGTTTGTTTGTTTCCTTCTCTCCACTTGCTGCTCTGTGACTACTAGGGGTAGTATTCAGATTGTACTAGGGGTGGTGTTGAGAACATTGTCAATCATTGAAAGAGCATTTAGAAATTCTATCAACTTTAGTACTTGAAGAAGTATGCAGGAACAGGTAATGGTTGTTTCTGTTCACTTGCTCCTTTCTGTTTTTCTTTCCTAGGCCTAGGGGTTCTATATAAGGGAACAAGAATTTAGTAAGTCTCAAGTAAGGAACTAGCATTGAGCCATATCTTATAGATGCATATTTTGGGGTGAACAGAAAATTTTCTTATTACTTTACATTTGCAAGGAAAGTTATTGAAGCTATAAGAGAAAGTAGAAAATAAATTTTTTAATGTGTGCTATTTTTCCCCTGCTCACTAAATAACCTCCTACACACACTAGGGCAAGAAACTGTAATTAAACTGAGTGGGTCACATAAAAAAAGAAGATGTGAAAGTAGATAGAGATTTCGTGAAGAAGATTGCTAGTGGGAGAAGAGAAATAGAAGGTGGAAGTGACTAAAATCCAGTATATACATGAATGGAGCTGTCAGATAAAAATTAATACAGAAAATAATATTAAAAGTGTTGCTTGGAAGGTTTAGGTCTTTAATTAAAATTGCTATATAGATAAATATTATTTACTTTTTTCTCTTCGTCACTTTTAATTTCATTTTCTCTCTGCTGGTGGGTACTCTGGCATGAACTTATATTAATCCATTCATATAAAGATTGTCTTGGGTGTCATTAATGAGAATTTGATGACAATCTCCCCAAGTACATAATATTGTTCTTGAGCTAGGAGCTTGCTTTCTTTGATCTTTAGACTGCCTTTAAAACTTTTCTGTTACCTATGAATTTGTTGAAAATGAGTAGTTTCATACCAAGTAACCCGACATCTTTGCTGTAGCGTACCGCTGGAGGGGACCTTAAGTGTCTTGTCACTTAGGGGACAACAGTGTAGAGCAGCGGCTCTCAAGCCTGAGCCTATTCAGATTAGCTCTGGGGCAGTCTCATTGCGGATACTCACCAAGAAACTTCCCTTTGGTGAGTTTAATAGAAGTTCCATCTAGCCTTTGTCTTTAAGTGTTTTACGATACTACTAGAAAAGCACTTGATCACAAATGAAGCCATTGGGGAACCATTGAACACAAATCCATATGACTTTGCCTTTAATAAAGCAAAATGTAAATGCATGTGACTCTGCCTTCCAGGCAGCGGGCTTTTGAGAAGGGAAAGGCTAACACAGACTGAACTTAACAGGAGGCGCTCTGGTGCTGGAGCAAACGGAAATGCAATCAATGGACTACACATTTAGAAAGTACTGTCTAATTTTTTGTTATAATAAGTTTTGTTCCTTGACAACTTGTATATGTTTTTAATGCATTCTGGTTACTATGCTCCCTCATCCTGTCTGGCCACCCCTCTTCCCTGCCTGCTTGCCTTCTTCCCTATAGATTACAGTCTTGTATTTGTTTTTTTATTTTATTTTCCCACAGTTTAATTAGGGCCCAAGGTCATCTACATGACCACCATCTGGTAGAACCTAGTTGGGTGGCCAGTGGGTACAGAATTAGATACTATGCTCTTTCCCCTCCTATAATTAGCTACTTGTCAACAAATCATCAGTAAGTCATAGATTATCACTTTTCTCCAATCATGGCTGACTATTGGGTGGACACAATGTCAGTAGGCTCAGCTGGAGTGAGTTCATACTTGCCATAGACACGCTGTGCTTAGAATGGGTCATTTTACATCTCTTTTCCTTGTTTTCCAGCTTTTACATTCTTTCTGCTCCATCATCTGCAAAGTTTCTTGAACCTTAAAGGTGATGGTATTGTCATTTTATGTAACCACTTAATATTATATTCACTTAGTGTAAAGGAGTTTTCATCCAAAGACCTAGGTCTGTGTGATCCAGCTGGAATACAGACATACCATTCGTACATACCTTTAAGCCCAAAGAATGAGGTCTAATTGAGGGGCAGACAAAATGACAAATTATAGAAAGATTTGACAGAATGAGTCAGAGATAGGATGCACCCTATTCTCATGAGAACAGACAGGATATGGAAGCTACTTAAGAGCAATGCAGAGAGAGAGTGAGAAAGTTCATGGAGTCAGTACAGTAGAGTTTGGGAGTACAATTCAGTTTGGTGCAGTGCATTGAGTTCATGCAGTTTAGTTTTTGGAGTTCAGAGGCAATCTTTCCAAGCAGAACAATTCAGTGAGAACCTGAGAGACACCAGATTGATTCAGTCAGCTCAGAGAGGAACTTGAGCTGAATCATCCAGCTACAGTTCAGAAAGAACAAGAAAGAGTGAGATTATCCAGCAGTAAGTCTCAGAGGTTGAAAACATTGTAGGCCTAGGTTAGCAAACGAAGGCTGGAACCTGAAGTTTTCAAGGTCTGGGCTCACAGAAAATTAAATTGTATGATGGTTAGTAGTTTCCAGGTCTAGGCTTAGGATAGCTAGATAGAAACACTTTGAGCTTAGCCCAAGCCATGTTATTTGTAAAGCTTATCTATGGTTCTTATTTCATCCTCTCTTCAGAAGAAAGAAAAACAACATTTACAACTTAGCAGAATAATAGCACCATGTTATAATCTAGAGCCCATGACTCAGCCATCCTCTGGTTCTTGGCCTAGTTAATGGTACCAGTCAAGAATGACTTGTGGAACAAGCTTTAAATACAATATAACAAGGTTGATTGCTTCAACAACATTCCTGCCACTATTCTGCAAGTAGGTATATGCCAATCTTTATTGTAAGAACCAGAATTCATATCTGGGTAAAACTCCTAAGTACTTTTCTCCCACACTGGTGTGTACAGAAGCTTCCAGAATGATAAACTAGCCAGTAGGAATGAAACATCCATGTCACTACCAGCTTGATTTCTCCATGTCCTTTCATTCAATCTGTGGTGTCTTGAGCAATAGAGTCTGCCCAGCAAGTTCTGGAAGATTATCAAGAGCAATGGCCACAGCCTATATTATTTGGGGGTAGTGTCTATGGAATCCCATTTACCAACAGTTTGAAAATAGTCAATCCATACTTGGCACTGGACTTTAAATTTCATAGACTATGGTGTCAGGGAGAGGCATTCTCCCTGGTTTAGAGGGTAACTCCATTTTTGTCTTGCATGTGGATATATTTTAGGAAGATTCTATAGTAGTATGTTTCTGAGTAGTCTTCTACCTGAGTATTCAATACTATCCCGGTGATGTATGCCTTTGCTTTTCTGTCACAACACTGCACTGTGGGTCTGTAGTATAACTTAGAATACGAGTGGTGATATCTCCTACAAAATTTGTTTTGTTCAGCATAACTTTGGCTACTCTTGGTTTCTTGTGCTTCCATGTAAATTTTAGAATCATTTACTCTATGGTTGTTAAAAATGTCTGTGAAATCTTGGTTGAGATGACATTGAACCTGTAGATGATTTTAGTGTGCCTGCCATGTTTACAATATTCATACTTCTGATCCATAAGCATGGGAGGTCTTTCTATCTTCTAGTGTCTACCTCCTCCAATTTTTCTATTCATTGTCTTACAGAGTTTTCTGTAAAGGTTTTTCTTTCCCTTGTATTTCGTATGTTTTTTCCAATCTAGTTACAGTGATTTATTATCTACACTTACCTACCTGTAGAAGTATACATATTGCTCTTTAATAGATAAAGATTTTTTTATTTTTAATTTATTTTTTTAATTTTTTCTTTTTTAATTTATTTTTTATTAATTACACTTTATTTGCTTTGTATTCCCCCTGTAGCTCCCTCCTCCCTCCCCTCTCAAACCCTCCCTTCCTGCCCTTTCTCCATGTATTCCTCTCCCCAATCTACTGATAGGGGAGGTCTTCTTTCCTTCCTTCTGACCCTAGTCTATTAGGTCTCAACAGGGCTGCCAGCACTGCCTTCCTCTGTGGCCTGGTAAGGCTGCTCCCCCATCAGAGCGAGGTGATCAAAGAACAGGCCAATCAGTTCATGTCAGAGGCACTTGGACAC
>CM053766.1:57415132-57452711 GCA_028658305.1 Pachyuromys duprasi
ATGTCAATGTCCTTTGCTTTATAGAAGCTTTTCAGTTTCATGAGGTCTCATTTATTGATTGTTGCTCTTAAAGCCTGTGCTGTTGGTGTTCTGTTCAGGAAGTTGTCTCCTGTGCCAATGAGTTCAAGGCTCTTTCCCACTTTTTCTTCTAACCGGTTTAATGTGTCTGGTTTTACATTGAGGTCTTTGATCCACTTGGACTTTAGTTTTGTGCAGGGTGATAAGTATGGATCTATTTGCATTTTTCTACATGTAGAAACTTAAAGCAATATCACTGAAATCTGGGACAAGTCAAGGCAGCCCACTCTCTCCATATCTGTTCAATATAGTTCTTGAAGTCCTTGCTAGAGCAATAAGACAATTGAAGGAGATCAAGGGAATACAAATCGGAAAGGAAGAAGTCAAAATATCACTATTTGCAGATGATATGATAGTATACCTGAGTGACCCCAAAAATTCTACCAGGGAACTCCTACAGCTGATAAACACTTTCAGCAAAGTGGCTGGATACAAAATTAACTCAAAAAAATCAGTAGCCCTTGTGTATACAAAAGACAAAAGGGCTGAGAAAGAAATTAGGGAAACAACACCCTTCACAATAGCCACAAAAGACAAAATAACCTTGGTGTGACCCTAACCAAGCAAGTCAAAGATTTGTATGAAAAAAATTGTAAATCTCTGAAGAAAGAATTAGAAGAAGATAACAGAAGATGTAAAGATCTCCCATGCTTATGGCTTGGCAGGATTAACATAGTGAAAATGGCCATCTTACCAAAAGCAATCTACAGATTCAATGCAATTACCATCAAATTACCAACACAATTCTTTACAGAATTCTTAACTTCATATGGAATAACAATTGCTAAACAATTGTAGAGGAATTGCTAAAACAATCCTCTACAATTAATTTTTAACTTATTATAATTTATTCACTTTGTATCTCAGCTGTGGCTCCCTCCTTGGACCCCTCCCAACCCCACCCTTCCTCCCTCTTCTCTTCCCATGCCCCTCCTCCAGTCCACTGATAGGGGAGGTCCTCCTCCCCTTCCCTCTCACTCTAGCCAATCAGGTCTCATCAGGACTGGCTGCATTGTCTTCCTCTGTGGCCTGGTAAGGCTGCAGACCCCCTTCAGGTGGAGGTGATCAAAGAGCCAGCCACTGAGTTCATGTCAGAGACAGCCCCTGTTTCCCTTACTAGGGCACCCACTTGGAGACTCAGCTGCCATGGGCTACATCTGAGCAGGGGTCCTAGGTTATCTCCATGAATGATCCTTGGTTGGAATATCAGTCTCAGAAAAGACCCCTGTGCCCAGATATTTGGTTCTGTTGCTCTCCTTGTGGAGCTCCTGTTTCCTCCAGGTCTTCCTATCTCCCCCTTCTTTCATCACATTCCCTGCACTCTGCCCAAAGTTTGGCTATGAGTCTCAGTATCTGCTTTAATACCCTGATGGGTAGATTCTTTCAAAGGCCCTCTGTGGTATGCTTTTGTACTGTTTCCTGTTTTCACCATCTTCTGAGGTCTATTCCGTTTGCCTTTCTAAATGAGGATTGAGCATCTTACCCAGGATCCTCCTTCTTGCGTAGCTTCTTTAAGTGTACAGATTTTAGTATGATTTGCTAATATTATATGTCTAATATCCAGAAGCAGAAACATACCATGTGTGTCTTTCTGCTTCTGTGATACCTCACTCAGGATGATCTTTTCTAGTTCCCACCATTCGCCTGCAAATTTCATGATTTCTTTGCTTTTAATTGCTGAGTAGTATTCTATTGTGTAAATGTACCACAATTTCTGTATTCATTCCTCAACTGAGGGGCATCTGGGTTATTTCCAGATTCTGGCTATTATGAATAAAGCTGCTATAAACATGGTTAAGCAAATGTCCTTGTTGAATACTTGAGCATATTTTGGATATATGTCTAGGAGTGGTATAGCTGGATCTTGAGGTATAGCACTAGTATTTCATATTTTTTAAGAAAGGAGATACGTTTTTTCCTAGATGTTGAGCTGGAGAGGCCAACAAAAAGAAAAAACAAATCTATTGTCGTATCGGTGCATTGATGACTGGAAATCAGTCCTAGTGTAGCTGAAGCTAAGAATGAAAAACACAAGTGTCCTGAGAATAAGCTCCTGTTTTTCACATTCCTATCTTCAAGGCCTGTAGCCACTCTCTGTTGCAGCATACAAGGAAGGAAATGTTTCTTTTGACTCACCTATCAGATTTATCTAGTGGCGTAAGCTTGGTTATGGAAAGGTAAGGTAAGGAAAGTTTAACCTTTTGACAGACAGGAAGCAGAGAAAGAGGTAGTGAAAAAGATCCCAGGGCCACAATACCTCCCTGGGCCCTCCCACTTCCTTTTGTTAGGTACCTCCTTAGAGTTTTCAGAGGCTCCCAAAGTAGTACTGCCGCGTGGGAACACAGACCTAAACACATGAACCTGAGGGGGTTATTTCATATCTAAACCACAACAAACTCCAAAATGGAAATCCTTAGAAGCATGTTTCTAGGCCCCGAAAGCCACTGAAAGGTGCCTCCGGTAGAATGCACTTCACTTATCCCACAACCTACAGATGAAGCCAGTATGTACATATACCCACCTCAGCCGATTCAAAAAAAGAATGCTTGCATTCTGTAGATCTGTTGCTGGTGATTCCTAGTTTTGTTATGTTATGATTTGGCAATGTTCAAAAATAACTTATTTTTAAAATATTTTTAAAAATATAATCACATAATTTCCCTTCCTGTTACCTCCCTTCAGTCTGTCATCATGTACCCACTGTATTCTCTCCCTCCTTCTCTCTCTCTAATTCTTTATCTCTTGTATTTGTGTGTATGTTTGACATGGGTTTTATGTAGACCTGCCCAGGCTGCCCTAAAATTTGCTAAGCAGCTAATAACTTTGAACTGATGACATTCTACCTCCCAAGTACTGAGAGTACAGTTTGAGTTGATATATCCAGGAAAAATCAGTCTTTGAGTTGTTTTAGTATCATTTTTTTAAATTTTCATTATCCCTGCATTCAGCTAATAAAGTTATGGATTTATGAATCAATAAATTTACCTTATTCTTTCATATATAAAAAAGAAATGTTTGCCGTGTGTGTTTCAGGAGAAAGTTTGTTAGCAATCTTAATAGACCCATAACCTTTTAAAAATGAAGCTGAACCTTGTGATGATCACATTTTCATTATCAAAAATTACTAGGTGTTGTTGCATGCTAATTGTTCCTCAGCCAAGAAAAATCTATATGCCAAAGGAAGCTTTATAACAAATAAGCATGATACCCAACTGATTCTATAACTGCTTACCATGTTTAAAAAAATTTCAGTTTCTCTCAAAAGGCCAAGATGCACACACACACCTGTGAATTTACTTAACTGTATTGAACTAAAATCAGTGTTGAACTCATATGCACCGTTGCTATTAGGCTAATGGTTTGATTTTTTTTTTATTTGTGTTTGTTGGTGAGTGAACCCAGGACCTCCAACCTGTTACGTGTGCTTTGACCGTGGGCTGTATCTCCACCTCTAAGCTTTTGGATTCTGGGGTAATGTTTATTGACTTGGGGGTCTGATGTGATGCGCTGGTGTATCTGGATTTTCAAAATAGCTAAAACTGTATCAGCTGTGTGCTTTGGCTTAAAATAGAGTAAAATCAAATAAATAAAAGTAGAGGACTCATCCCTCTCTCTATTGGCTCGTCTCTCTCCTCTCTCTCTCAATGTGAAACAATTTCACATTGTTCAAAGTCCCAACTCTGTTCATCTGAACTGCATTATACACAACATATATGTATGCAGGAATATACAAACGCCTGTGTAAAACTTCAGGGAACTTAAAGTTGCTTGGCGGAAGGTTGTGCTGGGTAAATTCTTCCTCTCTTCTCCGCTGTAATCACACTTGCAGATATCTACCGGACAATCTCCACACGTGCAAAAATGGCCCTCCCCTCCAAACCCTTCGCTATCAACTGGAACCCTCAACTCCTTTTGCTCGGAGAGCCAGTACAGAGAAAGGATGGGGGCCCTTAAATACCTTGTAGATGAAAAATAATTTTTTTAAATGTCTGGTGGAAAGTAAAACTAACTTAGGGCAATTGCCTCTCACTGTTTCCCTCATCCGGATGACATTAAATCTTAGATTTATTTATGTATGAAAATCATCTGCCTTCTCAAACTATAAATACCACTTTGGAGGTAAAGTGGCTAATTACTTGTTTGCACGCCTTGCTTGACTCGGCTGTTCCCTCACAGTGATGGATGAGGGGACTTGTACTCAGAACTGGAAATTCTGACTAGCTTAGGGAAGGCAGGTAACCAGAGGACATACAGTCACAAGTAAAACGCTGCAGTGAGGCGCTCAGCAGTGCCATGGAAGACTGAACCAGGACAGCAGGAGAAGGTGCACGATGCCAGAGGAACAACTAGCAAAAGCAAGTTTTATGTGTTTGGAAAGTCCTGTTCTACTAATCCAAAAACGAAAATAGAACATTTTTGTTCTTCCCTGTACATCACAGCTTTTCCTCTCTCTCAGGGATTCTGATTCCGGGATGATATTCACATAAAAGAGTTCTGTCTTTGCTGTGCACATCTTTAAGTGCTTTGTCAGCTTGAGCCTATTTCTCAGCAGCACAGCCGTTCCCTCTGTCAGGCCCCGTTAGTTACCAAAGCCCCCTCTCCACTGCATTCACGGTTCACCGAATCGCTCAGTCACATGCATGGAGGCTGGCAACATGAATTGTTTGGATGTGCCAAGTCCTTGGTGGTAACAAGCAGGAGCCTACAAAAGAGTAAACATCCAGCTCTGAAGCTGATGAGGCCGGGCTCTGTCAGGGCTTTTCTGTCACTCACCAAAAGGTTACCAAAATAGTGTGATGTTTTGGGTTTAAACTCTGAAGTAGTGTTAAGTTGCAAAATTCCCAAAGTAAAAGAAGTGTGTGACTACAGACAAAAGTATGTAGTTGTTTTTAGGCTTTTCCAGGCAGGATTTCTCTGTGTGTAGCCCTGGCTGCCCTGGAACTTACTTTGTAAACCAGGCTGGCCTTGAACTCACAATGGTCCACCTGTCTCTGCCTCCCAAGTGCTGGGATTAAAGGCATGTGCCACCATGCCTGGCTCCGAAAATGAAATAAAATTGGTTGCTTTTATCAGAGTATTTAAATCACAGCCAGAAAAGTTACCTAAGGTGTCTACCTTTGCTAGATAAGATCCATACCAGTTGTTTTTGTGATCTTAGGGCTTTGACTTCCAAGACTCCTGTTTCTATTTTCCTATTAATGCCTTACCTCCTTCCTTTCCTTTTCCTCTCTTCCTTGCTTTCTTCTGCCTTCCTTTTTATGCTGAAGTAGAGATTGAATCTAGGGCCCCCAAAATGCTAAATAAGCACTCTAGCACAGAGTGACCCCTTCTCTTTTCTACTTTTTAAGTTTTGAGACAGATCATTCAGAAGTTCACAGGCTGGCCTTTACCTCTTCTCCATAACACAGGCGGTCACTGAACTGTTTACCTTCCTGCCTTGGCCTCCCTAGTAGCCGAGGTTTTAGGCCTATATAGTGCCCAACATTCTATCACCTTTCTCTCAACCTCAGCAGGAATGGGTTTCCCAATGCTTCAATGTGTGTGAATACATGTTAGATACGAAATACATGTAAGTTTGAAATCTGACTAGAAAGTCCAGTGCTCTGTTTCCATGACATGACCTTCAGTAAAAAAAGTAACCATTGAGCTGGGTGTGTAAGCCACTTAAAGGAACCTTATACGGGAAACAAATGCTATATACACAAGTCTCTTCTGGTTTTGACAGAATATTCCAATTTTTCTTTTTTGTTGTTGTTCTTAAGAAATGAGAGATGTGATATTTAGCTAGGCGATCAGACTCCATCATGCATCTATATTCATTCGCGCAACATATTTCAAAACTATTACTTTGTTTTTATAACTCATAAAATGAGTATTAACCCAAGTATTAGATTATTATTTGGATATTATTATTTGATGATTAAAATAATATAATAGTGAGGTTTGGGAACACAAAATTAAACCATATATTAAAACATATACTATATAAGAACACATGACTATATTCTTCAGTCCTTTTTACACACACACACACACAAAGGAGAGAGAACTATTCCAATATGTTGGGGGCCTAAAAATACTGTACCCTCTTTTAGAAGCATACACTTTTAGTGCCTGAGGCTAGAATATTCTGAGGAGACTTATTTATCTTTCAAATGATTCAGCAATGAGCTAGTGAGATGGCTCTGTGGCTAAAATGTTTCCCAGGCAAGTTGAAGACTGAATTTGGTCATTTATAAATGGACAGAGAGAGCCAACTCTGAACAGTTATTCCCTTATTCCCACGCAAGCACTGTGACATGTGTGTACCCTGCACTCATTAACTGAATAAATAATGTTTTTAATTTGTCCATCTAGAAACTTATAAAGAACCACTGTTATCTGCTGCTTAATAAACAAAATTTTTAGTACTCATGGCCTAGCCCAAACAACGCTAGTTCGTAATTTTGATAAAATTTTTGTGTTCCCAAAACCTTTTATTAGGTCTTTTGTATCATTTTTTTATTAACTATAAATTTAAAGAGTCCCAGATTCTCTTTTATAAACTTATTTTCCCTGTCCCAGAAAAGAAGCAAAACTTCATCTGTGTACTTTCTTTCTCTTAATTCTAAGGATATAGAGGCTATCCATAAACTCACAGACTTGCTGGGTGCCACTGTGAGAAACCATAGTAACGCTCTTCCTCGCTGGCTATATTCACATCATGTCTGAAGCACTTCTTTATGTCAGGTCCCTAGAGGTCATACATGATTGCCTATTCTCTTAAAACATTTTTGTCTGTGTTATCAGCTAAACCTTGAACAGGACTTCAAGATTATTAGAATTTGGTAACTTGACCCAATGTTTGATCTCCAGTCAGGGGAATCCCAGCAGATAAGCTCTTTCTTGTTATTCAGTGACTGGAAATTCCCTCCCGAACAAAATCACACATGTCTTTCTTGAACCGAAGCCATGGCAATTTCACAATTACTGAAAATAAAGATAACAAGTTTTTAATCCTTTGAATTAATAAATTGCCAAGAATATTGTTACATTCAAAAAAAATTTTTAATCTGCAGATGGCACCTTCCTGCTGGCCATTCTTGGGCCAGAAAAGTGGGAATTTGCCATTTACCTGTGCAGCCACATCCCAGCCTCAGCTCTATGGATTCTAATGTGTCCACTCACACAGCGCCTGTCCTGGCGGCCACTGACTTTCAACAGGTTGCACTAGAGCAGTGGTTCTCATCCTTCCTAATGCTGCAACACCTTAATATAGTTCCTTCATGTTGTGCTGACCCCCAACCACAAACTTATTTTTGTTGCTACTTCCTAACTGTAATTTTGCTACTGTTATGAACTGTAATGTAAATGTCTGATGTGCAGAATCTGTGGTATGTGACCCTCAAAGGGGTCATGAGCCACAGGTTGAGAAGTGCTGCTCTAGAGTAAGTCATTCATTCTCTAATTGTCAAATCACCCTTGCTCTTTACCTGCCAGCCATTCTCCACAGACCAACCGGAATGATTTTTCCAAAGTAGATCCCATTGCATTCCTCTCCTGCTGAGCAACCATTAAAGTCTCCTGGAATTCTGTGATATAAGACAAATTTCTTAATATCTTTTAAGTCTCTCCAACCTCTTTCCATCTCATCCTTTGACTCATTTCTCCCATTTCTACTTTCTCATTCAGTCAAATTTTTCTTAACAATTTTAGTTTGGTTTAGTAGAGTAATAATGAAATATTGCCAACAGAATGGCAGAATAGAAAGTTCTGAGTCCCCTTTTTCCTATAAACAACTTAATAAGAACTCATACCAAATTCCCTGTATAAGAAATTCAGAAACCAATTGAAAGACTCTACATCCTGGAAAAAATATGAAAACAAATGTATTAGAGCCCAACAGAGAGACTTGAGATGCAAGGAAAAGAGAAGGGGAACAGGAAGCTTATTCAAAGAAGTAACAGCTGCCGCCTGCCTTTAATCCAGCAGGTGTCAAGGGGATCTCTGAGTTGTGGGCCTGCCTGGTCTACGTAGTGAGTTCCCAGACAGTCAAGACTACATAGTGAGACCTTGTCTCAAAAAGAAAAAGAAAGAAAGAGAGGGGGGAGGGAAAGAAGGAAGGAAGGAAGGAAGGAAGGAAGGAAGGAAGGAAGGAAGGAAGGAAGGAAGGAAGGAAGGAAGGAAGGAAGGAAAGAAGGAGAAAAACTGAGAAATTCTCAAAATGGTTGGAGAAATTGGGTATGTAGCCCCAAGAAACAACAACAAAAAGTATTATTTAGTAACTAATTTGAGTCCAACAAAAGTCACAAAGGTATATTATACCCAACTGTCAAAAATGAGACAAATTTGGAAACATCAAGAAAAAAAAAAAAAGGTTTACTGTTCACAGAGGATGTCACCCAAAAGTAACGATGAAGTTTTATGAGAAACCTTGAAGGCCGTAAAAGAGTCAGCTGATACAATTTCAAATGCTAAAGCAAAACAAACAAACAAGCAAACACCCTGTTCACCAAAAATAAATAACCCAGAAACGTGTCTTTTAAAAATAAAGGAGATCCAGAAAGGTGAGCTTTCCAAATAGTGGCCCCAACATTCACCAAATTCACCGTGAAACAGAATCGAAACAGTAGTTGTGCAGTAACACGTTGAGGTGATCCCTCAAGCTCAACAGCAGAAACGCAGATGAAAATGAGAGTTTGGGGATAATAGCGTAAGAGAATCAGGGTACCCAGTACCGTGACAACGTGGCCCGAAGAGGGATCATCTCCAGTCAAAGATAGAGATTAGTGCAGAGTCTTATCTCCTGGAGACATAGTCTCCACCTAGGTAGGCGATCTGGCAAGCTGGCTTTAGAACTTTGCTGGTCCCTCGCTGAACCATCAGCAACCATCTTAAGATGCTGTTACAGCAGCGTGGGCAGAGGCCCTGCCCTGCAGCCATGCCTCTGTGCTGCCTCTGCGCACGGCTGTGTCTTCAGATGGTCTGAGTCCCAAACCCTAGGAAAATGCTTGTTGTGACAAAGAATTGTGGAGACAGGACGTCACTTCCCTTTAAAATCAGTGGTTTAAGGAGCCCGTCGCCTGAGCCCAGAAGAGGAAAATTAGCAATACCAAGGTATAACAGTGCCTAATTTCAAAACATGCTGTAAGACTATCAAAACAAAACAGTATGGCACTTGCATAAAGACAGACATAGTGACCAATGAAGCAAAATGGAAGGCCCAGGAAAAAAATTGCTCTATATGTTCTCCCAAACAGTTCTTAACAAAGGGTTAAGATTATATACTGGGGAAGGCAGAGCCTCTTCAACAAATGGTCATGGTAACAAAGGATATCCATGAGTAGAAGACAGAGTTTTTATTCTGGTCTCTTACCCTGAACAAAACTCAAATAAAAATGGGTCTTAATGTAAGACCCAAACTTCTTAAACTAATAGGAAAAAAATGCAAGGAAAATAATTTTTAAAAATGGGCACAGGCAACAATTTCGAAGGTAAAACTTTAAAAGCAAGAACTTATAACTGATATTCCATAGAATTAACAAGCTTTTACACAACAAAGGAAATCATCATCAGTGGCTCAGTCATTAAGGGTACTAGATACTATTGAAGAGAACCTGGCTTCTACCCTCAGCACATGCATGGTGGCATAACTATCTGTCGCTCTAGCAGGAGATTTTACCTCTTCTTCTGTCCTTTGCCAGCATTAGGCATGTATGTAATGCGAGGTATACATGAAGGCAAAACTCATATACTAAATAATAGTTAATTTTTTAATAAAGAGATAACCTATATAATAGGAAAAATATTTCCCATATATACATCTATCTGTATATATGACACGATTACAACTAAAATATGTAAATAACCAAAAACTAAAAAAGACAACCAACGAGAGCAACAACAAAATGCAATTCAAAGAAAGCGCAAGGAGAGGATCTGAATACTCACTTCTCCAAAGAACTACAAAGAGCTAATAAGTATCTGGAGGAAAGTGCACAACAAATGTAGCCAACAAGGAAATACAAACCACAATTATCAAAGAAAAGAGAAAATGAAAAAAGAAATGCCACTTCACTCCGGATACCTCTGCTACTAACAACAAAACAAAAAAATAATAAAAGTTGGTGACGGTGTATAAAAAAATAAATTCATAGGCATCACTGGCAGGAATATAAATTAGTAGTCTCACACACACACACACATACACACACACAAAAAAAAACAGTACACAGCCTCTTTTAAAAAGAGCAATTAGCCATTTTGGTACACACCTGTAATCCTAGCACTCAGAAGGTAAAGGCATCTGCATCATGAGTTTTAGGCAGCCTGCACTCCCAGAAAAAGACTTGTATATAAAAGAATTAAGGTATAAATGAAACTGCCATATGATCCAGGTCTGCCACTCCTGCAGAGAAGATGAAGCTAACATGCAAAAGAGATGACTACAATCCATATCCATTATAGTTCTATTTGTCATAACTGAGATATGGACTCAGTCTAGATGGCCATCAGCAGATGAATGAATGAGCTGAAAATTAGAAACATAAGTATTATAATAAAAGGTATGTTAATAATTCTAATAGAAAAGTATAAGATTTTAGGAAGAACAAGACAGGAATCATGAGCAAAGAATAATTTATAATTATATCATAATAAATATAACAAAAATTTAAAGCATGCATTATACAAGTAAATGTCAATTATTATTTTAAAACTTGAAGAGGAAGAAATTGAAGTATGAGTTCAGTGCAACTGAATTTCTTATCAATATCAAATGGACTATATAACTATAAGAATAATGTATATAAGTCTTGTGGTAACCACACAAGAATACATATAAATGTTTCACAAAATAAGAATAAAAATACATCAAATGAAGAACCAACAATACAAGAAGAGAGCAAGAAAAGTTCACAAAAAACCTCTAAAATGAATGAAAACACCTAAGAAAATTTCTGTACCAAAGCTTTCCCCATCAATAATTACTTTAAATATAAATGGATTAAACTTTCCAATAAAAAGGTTGCAGCAGTTAGGTGAAAATTTAACTCTAAGAAATTTATATGAATAACAAAACACAGACTCAATGGAAGTGCTGTTACACACCTAAAATGCTGCTCCTCTGGAGACTTGTCATTAATTCAACGTTAGCTTGAGACATACAATGAATTCTAGGCCAGCCGGTGTATCAAGACCCTGATTCCTCAGAAAAGAAAAAAACAAACAAAAGCTTTATTTTAAATTTAAGGACAAAAATTAAAACAGTTTTCCACACAAAAAAGAAAAATTTAAATGTATTTACGCTAGACATTTAATTAAAAAATTAGACAGCAAGGTGATTGTGCAATGATAAATGAGCCACTTTACAAAAAGATATTATTATAGATAAACATCCAAATCACAAGACCAAAGTATGGAAAGCAAGTGCTGACAGAACTGCAGAAAGGCACAGTAGTAATAGTAAAATGCTTGGAGACTTCAGGATTACACTTCAAATAAGGGACATAATATCTAGATCAGTGATTCTCAACCACTCTAATGCTGTGACCTCTAAATACAGTTCCTCATGTTGTGGTGATCCCTCCAACCATAAAATTATTTTGTTGCTACCTAATAACCATAATTTTGCTAATTTCTGATATGTAGGCGGTCTTAGTTGATCCCTGTGGTCCCTCCACTCTCAATGGGGTTGCAACCCCCAGGTTGGGAACCATGGATCTAGATAGATTATCATGTAAAAACAGAAGGTTTAACATGATAGAGTAAATAGGCCTAATATATTATAAAAGTGCCCAATATAAGTGCAATACACATTCTTTTTAAGCACACATAAATATTTCTCCAAAATAAATAACATAATAGCTCACAAGAGTGAAAAATTATGAACAAATTTTTAAAAATGAAAACACAGCATTTCAAATCCTATAAGCAAAATATTAAAAACAAGGAAACCATGAAATTTGCAGGCAAATGGTGGGATCTAGAAAAGATCATCCTGAGTGAGGTATCCCAGGAGGAGAAAGACACACATGGTATATACTCACTTATATAGACCTATAAGATAGGCTAAACATACTAAAATCTGTACACCTAAAGAAGATAAATAAGAAAGAGGCCCCAGGGTAAGATGATCAATCCTCACTTAGAAAGACAAATGGGATGGACATTGGAAGTAGGAGAAAACAGGAAACAGGACAGGAGCCTACCATAGAGGGTCTCTGAAAGACTCTACCTAGCAAAGCAGATGCTGAGACTCATAACCAAACCTTTGGCAGAGTGCAGGGAATCATATGAAAGAAGGGGGAGTTAGTATGACCTGGAGAAGACAGGAGCTCCACAAGGACCAAATATATCTGGGCACAAGGGTCTTTTATGAGACTGTTTCTCCAACCAAGGACCATGTATGGATATAACCTAGAAACCCTGCTCAGATGTAGCCCATGGTAGCTTAGTATCCAAGTGGGTTCTCTAGTAAGAGGAACAGGGACTATTTCTGACATAAACTCAGTGGCAGGCTCTTTGACCTTACCCCCTTCCCCGAGGGAGGAGCAGCCTTGCTAGGCCATAGAGGAGGACATTGCAGCCAGTCCTGAAGATACCTGATAAGCTAGGGTCAGATGGAAGGGGAGGAGGACCTCCCCTATCAGTGGACTTGGAAAGGGGCAGGAAGGAGATGAGGGAGGGAATGAGGGTGAGATTTCAAGGGAATGAGGGAGGGGGCTACAGCTGGAATACAAAGTAAATAACCTGTGATTAATATAAAAAATTAAACAAATAGAATTTCATAAATATAATACATACATTTAAGAGATTGAACCCTAAATAAAAATTTAATTTATCATCTCCTTAAGCTACAAAAAAAAAAAAAGAAAGAGAAAGAAAAAAAGAAAACCTTCAAGAAAAAAAGAAAACCTTCACTAAGCTCAAAATTAGCAGAAAGGGAAAATTCTTAAAGCCTAGAATAAAAATAAAATTAAGACTAGAAAAACCACAAAACTGAGTTAGTTATTTTAAAAAGTTAGTAAAATTGGCAAACAACTACAAAAACTTATGTCATAATAAATAAAATCAAGCAAACGCTATCTTACAACTAAAACTGAGCAATAAATATGATGTCAGGAGGCTGTTGAGTATAATTGTACCAGCAGTTGGAGCTCCGATGGAGAGAACATGAATACATCTCTAACAGCCTATTACATGCCAACACTAAACCAGGGAGAAATAGGTCAGGCCTGTAACTAACATGGAAATTCAATCAGTAATCAAAAACCTCCGGGCAAAGAAAGCCCAGGACCAGATGGTTTCGCTGCTGAATGCCACAAACATTCAAAGAATTAATGCTAAGTTCTTCCCAAACTCTTCCAAAGACTTGAAGAGGAGGCACACTTCCAAAATCATCTGCTAAGGCCAGTGTTACACTGACGCTAAATCCAGAGAAAGAAATACAAACAACAGAAATAATAAGGCTTTATTTCTGGTGGATATGAATGCAAACTATCTCTGCAAAACACCAAGATTCTAGCAGCACGCTAAGAAGACCATGCATCATAACAAAATAGGATTTATCAATGAAGTATGAAGACATGCCAGTATTAAAATCATCGTTAATGTACTATACCACAGTAACAACAAGCTATAATTATCTCACTTGCTTCAGATTTGACGACATTAACAGCCCTTTAACAAAAATAAAAGCATTCAAAAGACAAGGAAAAAGAAACTTACCCGAAGCAGGACAAAGACTGCATATGAAAACACCATAGCTAACACCATTTCCAAAAGCAAAACAGTGAAAGTGTTTTCTTTAAGATTAGGGGCAAGATAAGGATGTGTGCTCTCAGCACTTCAACTCATCCTAATACTGGAAGTCCTAACCAAAGCAATTAGTCAAGAAAAAGAAAAACAAACAAACAAACACCATCCAAACCAAAAAGAAGGGAGCGAAATTGTCCATATAAACGGAGAGTACAGTTTTTGTCTTAATCCATTTAGGCTGCTAAAACAAAAGACCGGATGCTTGTAAACAAAATTAGTTTATTCTTCACAGATATAAAGTTCTATCACCTCAATCTTAATGTCACAAATGCTGCGATTGTCTTGTCCAGGCCTGCTGTCTCATAGATGGCATTTTCTCTGTCTTCTAACATTGTAGGACAGACAAGCTCCTTCTATCTTTCTTAAAAGGGAATCCGGGCCATTTTTGTTGATGTTATTAAAATTATTTTTTCATTAATTAATTAACAGCCCTCCCTACTCTCCATCCAGTTTCTCCCTCTCACCCCCCCCCATTTCTCCAGTCTTTTCTCTTCAGGGGGAAAAGGGGAGGCTTGGAATGCATATCAACCTGCCTTGGCTTATCAAGATGCAGTAGGAATAGATGCATCTTCTGCTGAGGCTAGGTGAGGCAGCCCAGTTAGGGGAAAGGGATCCAAAGGCAGTTGTTAGGAGTCCCACATGAAGGCCAAGCTGCACAACTGTTACATATGCTTAGGGAGCCAAGGATAATACCATGCATGCTGTTTGTTGGTTCAGTCTCTGGGACCCACCCCCTATGGACCCAGATGAGTTGATTCTGTAGGTTTTCTTGTGGTATCCTTGACCTCTCTGCCTCCTTCAATCCTTGTCTCTCATAAGATTCCTGGAGTTCCATCTAATGTTTGCCTGTGGGTCTTTGCATCTGTTCCCATCAGTTGCTGGGAGAAGCCTTTCAGAAGACATTCATGCTAGCTCCTGTCTACAAGTATAGCTGAATATGGTTAATAGTGTCAGAAGCTGACTCTCATAGGACAGGTCTCAGGTTGGGCCGGTCATTGGTTGGCCATTCCCTCAATTTCTGTTCCATCTTTCTGTAAGGCTACACTTCATGATCTAATTGTCTCTGAACGTCCATCTTCTTTTCATATAATCACCTCCAATCTAAAATGTCAACCTATGGATTTTAAAGAAGCACAATATTCAGACTATATTAATTTTGTATATAGAAAGCCTTAAATACTCCATTTCAAAATAAACTATTAGAACTAGTCAAACTAATTTGATCTCAAAATTAACACAAAACATCATCTGTGTTTCTATACACTGAAAATAAACTGTCTGAAAAGGAAATGATCTAAACAATCTCATTTGCAAAGACATCACAAGTAATAAAATAGGAATAAACAAAGAGTCAAAATATATATATTATAATATATAAAATATTGGTCAAAGAAATTAAATGTCACATAATCAGAAAGACATCCTGTGTTCATGGGTGAGAAAATTCAGTATTGTTAAAAACTTCACCTTCAAGTCAGGGAAGACAGCGCAGTTAGAAAGTTCTTGTTGCACAAGCCTGAGGACTTGAGTTCAGGTCCAAAGCACCCATGGAGAGCCTGCAGTACTGCGGAGATGAAGACAGGAACCCTGGGCTGGATCTGACTCGTGGCCACACCGTCTAGACAGTGATCTTCAGGTTCAGTGAGAGACCCTGTCTCCAATAACAGCATGGAAAAGTGATTGAGGAGAGCACCTAACATAGGCCTCCACATGCACGCAAACTCTCACACATCAGCACATACACAGGGATATTCTCTCTCTTTCTCACACACACAATTCTTCCAGTCACAATAAACTATAGATTCAATGGAACTCTTATAAAATCACTCAAGATTTTTTTAGAGAAATGAATAAAAATTCTAAAATTCATAAAAAGCCACAAAAGACTGCAAATAGCCAAAAGTGTCATAGAAATTATAATAAATGCTGTAAGCACCACATTTCATCATTTCAAAATATGCTGAAAAGTCATAGTAACGTACAATAATGTGTTGGCATAAAAAGCAGACAGAGAAACTAATGGAATGAATACAGAGCCCAGAAATCCATCCAAATATCATTGGTCAAATGATCTTCTACAAGGATGCCAAGACTATACAATAGGGAAAGGATAATCTTTTCAACAAATGGTCTTGGGAAAACTGGTGTCTTAATCTATTTTGTGTTACTATAACGTAATACCTAAGATAGAAACTTACAAACAAAGGGTGTTTATTTTTGACTCCTACTTCCGAGAATCCAAGATCATAGCAATAGTAACTGCTTGGCTTGTGGTGAAGGCTTTATGGCTGAAGTCACAAAGGTCATTACGTGCAAAGAGAGAATACATGAGGAGTAACCTTGCTTTATGACAACCTACACTCGTCGAAACTAATCTAGTTCTATAAGACAGTGACTTATTCCTGCAGGACACATCTATTTTTTTCTAAGAAATACAAATAGCCACAGAGAAAAGCAAATCAAAGGAAAAAAAGAGGTAAAGAATATATAGAAATAGGTAACTTTGCTCAGTCTTGGTGGAGCATACAGGGCTATGCTGTGAAAAAAAATAGTTGAGATGTTTTTTCAAAACAGTGATAAGAACCACATACCATGCAGAGACTTCATTCTGAGTATTTATCTGAAAGAAATCATAATCTCAAGTACATACGAGTATTTTTGTGTTCACTATAACATTTTAAACAATAACCACTATGGGAGCAACTGTAAAGTCCACTAACAGATGAATGGATCAAGCAAACGTGCTGTATGAATTGTATGCTTTATGTGTTAGATCGTATCACCTGTGAATAGGGATGTGTTGACTCTTTCTTTTCCCATTTGTAAAGAAATAAAAGAATTATTTCCTTCTCTTGTCTTATTGTTATAAGATTTCAAGAACTTCCTTGAATAAAAGTGGAACATAGACACCCCTCTCTTGTTCCTGATATTGGTAGTTGATGTATTCTGGGAGGGCGTTTTTTTTTTTTTAAGTGTGACTTCAATTTCAAACGTCCCCATGGATGATTCCATGAACATATGAGCACACTAAATGTACTAACTGAGTAAACAAAACAAGTATGTAAATATTACAGAAGCCCCTGAAGTTGAGGAGATGTAATCTGCAGTCTTGAGAGGAGTTGGGGTGGTATTACAGATGAATATTGTCAAGATACATTGTATACATGTATAAAATTTTTAAGGAATAAAATTTTTAGTTTATTTTTTGAGAAGAAAATTTTGAAATATGCAAACCAAAGGTGAGTGTATAAAATCAAGTAATTCAGGCATGGGAAGATACATGACTTCATTTGTATAACATATCTGTAGTCATGAGATTCACGGACTCAAAGACAGTTACTGGGATATGCAGAGAAGAGAAATAGGGACTTACTAACTATATACCAGTGAATCTACAGTGTCAGTCAATGGATGAAGAAGGTCAGTGTTCTGGTATACACAACTGTGCCTATAGTAGAATAATTTATTGTACACTTAAATTTTTGTTGAGTGGGTATGTCTCATAGTAAGTTCTCTTACTATAATATTTTTTATAATGAACATAAATAGGTTCCTATACCTAGTTTATTAACTTAGCACATAATGAATGTTTTTAGTAACTTCTTGTTTGACATTTAACTTGACCCATACATGATAGAAGCTATAAGAGAAATAGCATTGTGTCTGTCTTTGTTCAAAACTATCTGTGGCTCTCAGTCTTGAGCTTGACAAAGGAGAAGTCTCAACAGGTGCTGGTTAGCTGAATGAATGTGGCAAACAAAGAAATGAGAGGGAGGATACAGCTAAGTAGATCAGAAATATTTGATGCCATACAGTTGGCCAGGAGTGATTTTTTGCTAAGTAAAAACATACATTTTTAAAAAAGATTTATTTATTATGTATACATTTTTCTGTCTGCATGTACACCTGCATGGCAGAAGAGGGCACCAGATCTCATTATAGACAGTTGTGAGCAACCATGTGGTTGCTGGGTATGGAACCCAGGACCCCTGGAAGAGCAGCCAGTGCTCTTAACCTCTGAGCCATCTCTCCAGCCCCATAGAAACATATTTTAATAAACAAGGAAAATATCCTACAGATAAATGTACAAGCCAGAGAGAAAATAGTTCATGAAGGTGGTCATAAGTCTCATTAATAAATATACGACACCACCTCAATAGAATATCTTCTTCTGGAAAAATAATTCAGAGCATTTAATTTCATTTCCTAAAATAAGACAATCCTGATGGGTCAAGAGTGTAGCAGAAGGTGCAGCCTCATGACTTCTGTGGGGGAATGTAAATCAATTTAAACATAAAAATTTATAAAACTACACAAAGAAGCATTATTCTCACTAACAAAAGTTATAGACAATCTAAATGTTCATCAACAAAAATAATAGACAATTTAAATGTTCAATACATAAAACATAACGTATTTTCTAGTTAAGTTGCTATGCAAATTTATAGGGTTGATTTATAGGCAATAAATATATGCTTTATGTGGAAAATTAAAGTTGTAAGAACAGCATGATTAAATGTATAAAAGCTATAAATAAATAAAACCTAAAATATTTTGCTATGCTAATAATCACTATTATTCGGTTTGTGTAATAAAAACAGAACTAACGGCTGAATTATTCCTAAAACGTCCCATTTGTTTTGTTATGTGGGCTGCTCTCGTCACTATGCCTCTCTTATAAAGAAATAGAAATACTTTCCATTAACCTTGGTTTTGATATTTTGATAGGTGTTTGGGGAGGAATCAGAAGAAAGAGCAGTCAGAGTGACTCAAAGCCGTGCTATGTAAGTAGGGTGACTTCCTTGCCTATTATTGTTCTTAAGAGAGTACTAATTCACATTCTTTTTGGAACAGTCAGTATCATAAAAACAGCATCAAATGTGTTTCTTAAAAACCATTCCTATTATTCATAAGGAAAACGTTTAATAGGTGGAAGTGTCTGTGTTGTTATATGACATGAAACAAGTTATTGTTTATCATCAAGTTAATGAATGCTACAGGTTGACGGGAAACTTGGCTACCAAATTACAAAACCATAGAAATGTCTCACAGTGCAGTTTCAAAGGGACCAGCTGCATAAAATGAGATACCAGTTTGGGACTGATGGAAAATGAGATTTAATAGGGAAAACACCTGTGAGAAAGAAAAAAAAAACCCGATGGAGTCACAGAAGCTGGAGGGTTGTTGGGCTGTGATGCAGGACTAACCAAAATGAAGGAAAGGGGAGGAATGAAACCTCAGAAGACGGTGAGGTTGTTAGGATGTTTGACAAGATTGCCAGACGTCCCTGGCCATTGTCTACCACCAAGAGTCCTTCCACTCAGGAAGTACCTTGCCTTAGTCCTTCTTCCGTGCTTCATAGAGGCGGGGCGACCCATGGGAGTGTGTGAATGCGTGCTGGGATGAGGGCAGCAGCTTGAGCCCATCAGTTCTCTCTGCAACACAAACCCCAAGAGCCTCCCCTAGGGGCCACAAGCACCGTTATTTACTTAACTGTATTTTATGTTATATTAGAAAACCCTCTGAAAAGTTTGCCCAAAGTGCTGCCATTTGGAGGGATAATTTGTTTGCTTTTTAAAGTTTGCGAGGTATTTGTCACAACCCACCAATGAAGAATAGGATTTCAGAGTAATATCTCATGACAACCTTCCCATGTAAACAAAAGTGGTAAAGTTAAATTTCTACTACTTTGATAGAAAAATAGAGGTGCTGAAAGTGTAAAAGAACCTTTGAGGTTAATGTTCAAGAACAGAAAAAGACCGTTGCTTCAATGTAGGAAGATTCTTTCTCTTTATATTCATGTACATAGAAACATAATGTAAATTCCGGGAGGTTAACAGAGGTGAAATGCAAATATCCAGGACCTAAAGGTGAAGCGATTTGCAAATTCCAAGACAGGAAACTTCAATTAAAAATGCATTTATTTCAAAATGAGACATTAGGACCCAGCTGATCCACTTTCCTGTAAGTTATTGAATTTTTGTAGCTATATTTTACTTCCTGACCCTGAAAATTAGAGAAAAAATATACTAAGGCTTTTTTTCTCCCAATAAGTTTTGAGACTATATATTCATTTCTGAGAGTCAAAGAATAGAACCTTAACACTTACTTATGCCAATAGACACAAAGATGATCTATGTCTTTAAAATAACCCCTAACTCTGCTCTGACCCATGTAGAAGTTTTCTGTTTTGTTTTATAAATGTAATAATAGGGCTTTGAATATTTTATATTTTAAATACAAATTTTTGTTCCACCCAGTCATTATGAGAATAGCCTCATATTTAAAGATTTATTTTGATTTTACTTTTCTTTTATGTATATAGGTGTTTTGTCTGCATATGCCTGTGTACTGTGCATGGGCAGTGTCCACAGTGGCCAGAAGAGGGCATCAGGTCCCCTGCAACTGAATTTGCAGATGGCTGAGTTAGCAAGTGAGTGCTGAGATACTAGCCTGGGTACTCTCCAAGAGCACCCATTATCCTTAATTGCTGGGGCGTCTCTCTAGTACCCTCAAGCCATTTTAAAGTGAGCGCTTTGATGACATTTGTGGAATGGCTATCATAAATAAGGAGGCCCCAGAAATAGTGGTGAGGATGTGGGGAAACAGGAACCCTTGTTCATGCTGCTGAAAGAGGAACAGCCCTCACAATCATTTAGGGGTTTCCCAAAAATTAAAATTAAAGTGGAACCTCCATATGACCCAGATCTACCACTCATGGGCATCTTCCCAAAAGACTCCATATCTTACCACAGAGGTACTGGACATCCGTCTCTGTTACTCACAATAGCAAGGAAATGGAAGCAGCCTACCTGCCCATCAACAGAAGAATAGATAATGAAAATGTGGCATTTGTAGATAACAGAATTTTATCTAACTATTAAAAAAGGAAATTTGGAGGGAAATGTATGCATCTAGAAGGTATTATATTAAGCAAGATGTATCCAGACTCAGAAGAACAAAATTCATATATTCTTTTTCATATGTAAATCCTGGCTTATAGTATGTCTATGTATGTACAGCAGTGGGGTGAGTTGGGTGCACAAGCTATGAAACCAGAAGAGATAGCACCAGGGTGGGAAAGAGGTGTTGAGGGAAGGGAGGGATGTCAATGGGACGCATGTGACATGAAAGCTGGAAGGAAGGTATGGTAGGTGAAAAGAGAAAATGGTGGAGGAAGAGCGTGGACAAATGTGGAAGAAGAATCAACAAAAAAGTTAGTTTTTTGAAAATAGCATAATAAAACTATATCATACTATATATGATAATTTATTTTGTTATTTTATTATGTTTTTAGAGTATGTAAGTATGCTGTACTTACATTTCCCCTTCTGACTCCTCCCATGTCCCCCACAATAACCCATTTCAAATTCGTGACCTCTTCTATTTTATTATTGTCTTAAACGTATACATAATTCTCATGTAAAACAATAATAATGCGTACACACATAGACAACATTCTGAGTCCAGTTATTGTTGCCCACATGTTTAGGGCTGACCACTTAAGATTGGAAAACCTAGCAGAGATCTTGTCCCTGAAGCAAACCTAATCTTCTTTCCTCAGCATCCATTGACAGTTTATAATTCTTCACCTCATCCCCATTCATGTTGGCATGACAGCTGGCCTGGCCTTGTGCAGGTCTGTGCAGTCAACCGTATTACTGAGAGTTCCTTCATACAATGCTCACGGCATGTGCAGAAAACACTATCTGGCAGCAGTTGCTCTAGTACTTCTATTACAACCTTTACCTCCGCCTTCCACGGTGTTCCCTGAGCCTTAGGTGTGAGAGTTGTGTCATAGTCCCAACTGGAGATGAGAACTCCACAGTCACTTGCTCTTTGCATTTTGAGCAGTTGGAGACATCTCTACTACTGTCCGTCAGCTGCAACAAGAAGCTGCTCATGGAGGGAGAGAGCTACCCTCATTCACGGGTATAAAGACAAGTACTTAAAAAGCAATTGGAAACTATATTAGTTAAGCAAAATGGTTGTTGTGGGTTCTTCTCTAGTGTCTATGATCACTCCAGCCATTGGATAGCCTTACAGTGTTGGCATGAGTTTATTTCTACCAAGTGGACCTACCAAGTCCAAGTAGATAGCTGTTGGCTACCTTCAAGACAGAAGTGCCGCCATTGTGCTGTTGGGGCTCTCATGCTAGGCTGCTTATTGTGGTGCTCAGCAGGCTTTGCAGTTGAGGAGGACAACTGATTACTTTTCTTCCTTTGCAGCTTGCAAAGCACCCTCTGACACTAAGAGAGCTGGTTCTCAAGAAGTCATCCAGGTTATTAACAGCCTTCTTTCTCCAAGTTCTGTGACTAAAGTGTGTAGTTTCTTCATCAAGATCCTTTCTTCAAGTTTGGCCAAGCAACCAAGGGCCATGGCCTATGTTATTTGGGTACTTTTAGATCCCCTGACCAACAACTTGAAAGGAGGTACTCCTTTCTTGGCACTGGAGTTTTTACTAAATGATTATGCTTCCTGAAGAAAGAATCATCTGCTTATCATCTACATATCAACATATATTTAATATTTAACAACTATATTTTTATTCATAAAAATAATTGGTAACATTTGAAAACTAAATTATTATGAAATAGCTACAACTTCATAATACTCTGTTGAGCTAAAAACATTTCTTCTGTTCAGTGAGTGTTTTGTTGTAGTGAGATGCTCATATTAGTTCAACTATATCCCATACATAACAGCAATTAAGAACTTTGTTTTCTAATGATGGCATACATGGCTGACCCAACTTGGAAATATTATTAATCTCGAAAGAACCCACTTCAACTTTATTGACTCCTCTCTTAGTTTCAGACTTCAGGATTTGAAAATTTCCCAGGAACTTATAAAGTGAATATTGTATGAAAAGTTTTGAGATGGAGAGAGGTGAATATTAAAACCTCTAAAAACATTTCTAATATTTTTGAATGTGCCATCCAAAATTGGTTTGTCTTGAGTTTCTTTTATTATATTGAATAATCTATGAATTCTATCAGCCAGCTAAAATTATTCAAAATTGTGTATTATAATAATAATGCTTACTTAGGTACAACAATTTTTAAGGAAATAAAATAAAGTGTGTTGCTATTAAAAGCTGCTCTTTTCTCAGGCTTAAAATACAGAATCCTGTACTTATTTATAACATTTTTCAACCCAAGCCTTAGGGACCATCATCATCACATTCTAAATTGAGCCTGAAATAGCCTACCTCAAAGACCTCTCTTGGGTGGCTCAGTAACTTTATCTTCTTCCGCTCAAGCCATCTACATAGCTCAAGCAGAACAAACTCACATCCTTCCCTTTGCACATTTGACTCCACTCTCTGGGGGTAAATTCATTCTCCAAATGAAATGGAACTTGAAATGGGCACTTGCGACACATGATTTAAAGGGAAACAGAACACACAGTCCCTGTTCAATGTATGTTAGTCTGCTGACATTTATGTACAATGATTTCATAAAAGTACAAGCACATGCATGATTGAAAACAAAGCAAAGTTCTACTCAGAGAAGAAAATTTAAAAATAAAATAAAAATTATAAAAAGCACTCAGTGAAGTTATTCCAAGAGTCTTAAACATAGATTTGTCATTTCAGAAATTATTTTTAAATATTCAGGAAGTTTTGGAAGGGAAAGAAGCTAAATGGCTGTCATAATTAAGATAGTTTTACATGTGTATATAATAAGGATACATATTAATATTAGTTTTAGCAAAGTTAGAGCTAAATTTTCTCCCAAAGTATAGAAGTAGTTGCATTGCTAATAAGGATCTCTGCGGCCGGGACCCTTGTTCTGTCCTCATTGGTATGATATTTTTCCCATAAAGCCCAAGATTGCTCAGCAACTCATTCCTAAACAAGCACACCCTAAAGTCACACCTGTCATTTCTGTGTAAGACTTCTGACCATACCTAGATACACAGGAGGCTGGGGGTGTGATGGTTCCTTCTGATGTCATTGTTTGGTTAAAGTCTAGTTGTTCTGGGGCACTTGCTGCTCTGACAGAGGCTCCAGGTTTGGTGCTCTGTACCCTCATGCTTCCCAACCCTTGTAACTCTAGTTCTAGGAATTTGATGCCGTCTTCTGTCCACCGTAGGAACCAGACATACATGCAGGGGAAAAAACACTTATAAACATTTAAAAAGTAGAACCCCGGTGCTTGGAAAGAGATCTTAGAGGATATCTTAAAATTGGTGTTCCGTATCATTTTGGATTCTGACCCAGCAACTGGACTCTGAAGAAGGGATATGGAAAGAAGGTGGAAACTGCATTCAGGCTCACTTTACTTCCCATGAGGTTCCTTCCATCACTAGAACAGTGTAAATGGCAATTAGAAAAGACTGCTCTAGACTAATAATGGTGGGAAATCAGGAAGCCTAACAGGGCTAGGCTGTCACAGTGAATAAATGGAGCATCTTGGAATCACAGACTGGAGCCTGCACAATCTAAAAAGGAATACAATACATGCCCAGTTTTGAACAGTTTGGGTCTTACTGGACATTTTAGTTTTTCAGGAGAAGCTAGAAACCTACGTCTTGGTGAAATCTGCTTTTTCAAGTGAGTTACTAATTTAAATGTTTGCAATGTTGCAAATGTCTAACACACAGCAACAAGCCATATTTCCTTAGTCTGTCATCTTGTAGCGTACCTTCTCAATCTCTAGACAAGGAAACTCTTGGTGGTGGGAACTGGCCATGTCTCAGATGTTTTTGTCCTTTTTTTTTTCCTATACTACATATGCTACACAGTCATAAAATGGTGGTGTGGACAATAAGTAAGCAGCTAAGAAAAAAATTTAACTCTTTGCTATTGTTTCTGAAATAAAGTTCCTGACTGACTGGGGGTGTGGCTCACATCCCTTCTCCTCAGAACTTCGCTGCTAGGGGCCGGGTCTGTTTTGCTTGCTAGCTTCTCCACTTGTATTTGCCAGGACCTTGGTTTATACTCAACAGCTCAGACCAAAGAACAAAAGCAGCAAACGATGCCAGTGTTGGCCAATTCCTTTCCAGTCCAGTCCCTTACGTGAGCACTCATAATATCAGGACTGGTCCACTGTAGAAGACACCCTTCACTTTCATGTGTGTCTTCTTCTCTATGCCACAGAGTTGCAGAGTTAAAATATTTAGGGATGAAAATTGAAATATATTGAGATGGATAACATTTACCTTCTAAAATGCCTGACTGGAACTAAATCGTCCATGTTTAGTATTTGCCCATGATGCATTATGAATATCTCTGTTGACCCTTAAGAGCCAGACACGAACAAATGTGCATTTCTACCTTCTGCTAAAATCTTCTGAGCTTTAAGAAAATTAAACGAAAAGAGGAACTCACATTGTGATTCTTATATAGGACTTTCATTTTGGCTATTCTTTCCAAGATTGTGTTTTGGTCCAGTGGTTACTGGGATAGTATTTATCCTAAATATATAGTGAAGCAAATACTGGAAATACAGCACACTCACATTAAGAATTTCATTTAAATTCATATTCAAGGAACTAAGGAAGCAGCTAGTGGTAGAATGCTCGCCTCACGGGCACAAGGCCTTGTTTCAATGCACCAAGCCAAGAACAATGCTGTTCAAATTACAACTTTCTTTCATTTCAGACCACTTCCTCCCTGCACTCTCTCTTTCCATATCCCCTGCCCCTACCCCTCTTAAGCTGAAGTTTCTATGGCCACCAACAGCTGAAGAAAGTCAAGACTGGTGGTGCTTATGCAAATCCTTAATGCCTGCACTCGGGAGGCAGAGGCAGGTGGATCTCTGTGAGATGGAGGCCAGAATGAGTTCCAGGACAGCCAGGGGAAAACAATAAATAAATAAATAAATAAATAAATAAATAAATAAATAAATAAATAAATAAATAAATAAATAAATAGATAGATAGATAGATAAATAAATAAATAAACAACAAACCAAATCAAAACAAACGAACAAACAGTTGTCAAAAGTTACCTCAAGAGGGAGTCAAATTCGCAAAACAACCGTTAAGGTAATGGTTCAGGCTAGCTGTTAAATTTTTAAAAATTTCCACCTATATTTCAGACTCAAATTATCCTGTTTTATTAATAGAATTCATTAGACTGCATGGAGCAATTGGAAGCTTCACTGATTGGAAGACTCAGGCACAGCATCTCCACTGTGTATAATGTCACAAGCATTGCTCACCGAACCTGTGGCCCGCTGATTGCTTAGGCTGGCCGGCCAGTGAGAGCCAGCGATTTTCCTGTTATTACCCAAATATACGCACTCACACATTCAAGGCTGGGTTACAGACATGTGTCAGGTTTTTGCAGGAATGCTGGGCTCTGAGCGCACGTCCTCAAGCTTGTGCAGCAAACACCTTACCAACTTATCCGGCTCTACACACACACACACACACACACCATCTTACCTCTTAGTTTATTATCAGCATTCTGAATAGGTCTGCTTCATCACTACGAGAGCCTTTCTGAGAGGTCACCAGAAATCACTTATAAACTCTATCTTCTTATGGATTTATCTAATATCTGTACAAGTGTGTTCCTAACAGAGAAAAAATGTTGACATAAATAAAATATTAGTATGCATTTAAGGTAACAATAGACTTTTGCAAATTACATACTTTACTGAAAGCCCCATTTCTGTATTTGGCCACAGTATGCCTACAAATAGACTATAGCGATGACACACGTTTCAAACTTAGTAATATATTCAAGAGGGAAAATTTGTTCTCAGGACTTCACCAAGTTGTTCACATTTTCTTCCTTTCCCTTTTATCTATGAAGGGAAACTAAAATAATGTCAAAGTAAAAACTCATTTTCTAAAAACGCCTACATTTGCACTCATTATTTTGTAAGTTTGTTTGTCTGAGAACCCAGTTAAGGGTTGTTTCTTAGCACTTTCTCTCTCCTGCCAAACCAAAAACCACATATAAAATCAAATAACTGTTAAATATTCATGTACAGGTGAGAGAAAACATATGTTAAAACCAGGAAGGAACAAACAAACAAACAAAGGATCTAAAGTGAAAGTCAGCAAGGCAAAGTGGAAGGGAAAGAATATGGGAACAGGAAGGCAAAATGAGGAAAAGGAGCAAAGGAGAATCAACCAACTGGAATATGTATGAAAACTCCACATGGAAACCTGCAACTTGCTAAGCTAGTCTTATTAAATTAAAATTAAAACCATATATAAATATAGGTATACATTTTTAATTGTGTTTTTTTCTAGCTACCTTCATCTTTATGAAAAAGAATATCATATTCCCTGATGGGGATGGGGAAGAAGAAGGAGTGGGAAGAGATCCTAGAGGGGTAATAGGGTGATAGTGTGACTATGATACATACATATATATATATATATATGTATACATATATATATGTAGAGAGAGAGAATATGAAATTGTACAAATGATTAAATAAAATAAATTTAATAAAAATGAAAATTAGCTGAAGAAAAGATCCACTCAAATGCAATAAGCCTTCAGCATACTTGGCACTTTGCTTAGTAACAAAATGGATTCCAGTACTGAAGTCTGAAGGGAATAGAAAGTGGACATCCACAAGCCCAGCAATCAATAAAGGATGACTTACCTTTGGGTTTGATTTGTTGATATTACTTATCCCATGCAACGTTCTTCTCTTTTTAAGAATAGAGCTAAACTGCCATGTTTTCATTTACAAAGTATGGGGTATACAGTTAAGTAAGGCAAAGAAATGAAGGAAAAGATGTAAGTAAGCAAGATAGATTATGATTGCCTCCCTCATTTCTCTCCTATTCTCTCCTCCTCTTTTTCTTCCCTCTGTATTTTCCTCTACTTCCCTTCTCTGTATTTTTTTTCTTTTCCCTACTTCCAGGAAGTGTATTTGGCTGCTAACTTTACAGATGCAACAACCCTAATAAGTGAAATGAGGGATTTGTCCCTCCCATAAAATATATGAGATTGCATGACACATGCACACCCACCTGTGTTCTTTCAGATTCCTAAATCACAAGTTGAGTGGCAATAAGTACATTTCATAGCAAGATGCAAATGGTAGACACAGACATAGGATACAGACAGAATGGTAAGAACAGGAGCAGTTACCCTAGACCCTCCTGCCTCCATAATTATCATGCCAACATTCCCTTAGCTCATTTATAAAGCTCTTGAAGGAGTCCATTATGGTTACTCAATGTAGAACTAAAATGCCCAAGTGTGATTGTCACCGTGATACATCATTATGTGAGCATAAATCAAAAAATGAATGGCTGAAAGTGGGATGGCCTTAAAAGGCAATGATAAGGAAACATTGGCTCTGTTATCCTCCAAGACAGAGCAACAGGTAATCCATCTGCTACCGACTCTTTATGGAGGGAGAATGAACTTGAGCTAAGAATAAACATGGAATAATGAATAAATAAAACAATATATGGTATATATTATTTCCTCGCTGAGAGGTCTGGGAAGAATCATGTGGGTAGGACTATAGGAGTGAGCACAGGCAGTGCACAGTACCCAATAAAACCTCTATCAGGTATGGAGGAAGTGAACAGGATGGTTATTTCAGTGGACATCAGCAGCCTTTGTCTTCAGCCACCTGTTTCAGCACAACATGCACACACGTATGCATCAATAATGGCATGAACACAGGAGTTTGAAACACATATTCCCACTTATCAAGGCTGATCTAGAGACTGTTTCTGACTAAGGATCAAACTTGTGTTACCAGAAAGCTATACCAAAAAGCCAACACAGTGACCTCTCTTGAAGGGACCACAACAGTGACTAGTTGACTACACTATAATCCCTTTACCCTTCAACATACAATTGATGGCCCTTAGCTAGAGCCAGCATACATTTGTAGTGCCTTTCCCTGAGCATGGGATCTCAGCCAACACAGCTTCCAGATGTTTGCAGAATGTTTGATCCACTGACGTTTGTCCACATGATAGCCTAGAGAAGAACACTTAAAAACAAAAGGAGTGAGGTGGTGGGTATGTAACCATGATATCCTTTCATCTTATCACAAATCAGAAGCCACCATCCCGATGGATAAGCACAAAAGTCGGTCTTTTGAAAGTATGACGGGTGATGCCATATAAGGATAAAGCAGGCAAGGATAAGAAGAAAATCTTATCTACAAAGCTCAAACTATTACTATCTGTCCTTCACAGAACTGACCTACGGACTATTAGCAGAGTTGAGATACTTCCACTAGGGGATACAGCATAGGCTATGGTAATATGAGCTGTGGCAATGTCTGTACTTGGAGCAACATGCAAATGGAAACCAGCACACACGGAGAACCATCCCATTACACCAAGGGAATGTGGGAGGAAAAGTTACCTCCCAGGTAATTTACTAGTGGCTCATTTGGGCAATCTCCTGCCTCTTTTTATGGGCAGGATGCTGTATGTATATACAAATACAGCAGCCAGGCCCTAGACAGATCTTTGTGATCAGGGATCAGACCTCCTAAGGATACAGATCCAGGTTGTGCCACTCATGCCAGCAACAAAACAAGAAATTCCGAGTAGGGAAGTGGAGTCCAGAATGGAAAATTACAAGAAGGAAATCACGAACTGTGAGACCAATGTCAAGAACAAAGGCTGAGGTAAATGCTGCTAATTTCCCACTAATAAGTCTATCTTGGACCAGATGTGGTGGCACACACCTTTTATACCATCATCACTTGGGAGGCAGAGGCAGGCATGACTCTGTGAGTTTGAAGCCAGCCAGGTGTACTTAATGAGCTCCAGGCCAGTCAGCAATATACAGGGTTGGTAAGGCCTATCTCAAAAAAAAAAAAAAGTCTGTTACCACCCATAAACATAAAAAAAAACACTTTTTTCCCACTGGATAAATTCAAATCACAAAACAGACAGACAGCACACAGAAACACAGCATACGAGAGGGTACCGCTCCATACTGCTGCCACATCAGGGTCAATGCTCTTACTGGCTTCTGAAATGTACATCATCTAGATTTCCACAACAAACCCATGGCTATCCCTTTATAATCTGTGTTCTTTTGCTGGTGATTGAATCCTGGGCCCCGTGAAACACTCTACCACTGAGCTGTGTTCCCAGACTTAATCTTCCAAAAATAAAAAGAAAGAAAACAACTTTATAGATTTTCAGTATATTTATTCAGTGTGATCCTATCCAACAAATGCACCAATTTTGAAAGTACAATTCGATTTGTTTTGACAAATTTCTACATCCCTATAAGATATGGGCTATAATTTTACCCCAGAATTCTCTGTTGTAAATTAAAAAATTATATTTCTCTGTTCCTTTAGGCTAGCAAGTGCTTTGGGGATTTTGTGTTCAGTTTTATTTAGGGATTAATTAATCTATCAAATTAGAACTATGCCAAGGCAATTTCTTTTTTTTTTCTTGTGAACTACTGCTGCTTCAACCGACAGGTTGAAAGGTTAAGCCAAGAGTAAACCTTTTTAAAAGTTATTTATTATTTATTAAAATTTATTCACTTTGTATCCCAGCTGTAGCCCCTCTCTCATCTTCCCCCAGTCCCACCCTCCCTCCCTTTTCTCCTCCTAGGCCCCTCTTCTAGCCCACTAATAGGGGAGGCCCTCTTCCTCTTCTTTCTTACCCTAGCCTATCAGGTCTCATCAGGACTGGCTGCATTATCTTCCTCTGTGGCCTGGCAAGGCTACAACCCCCAGAGGGAGGAGATCAAAGAGCCAGCCACTGAGTTCATGTCAGAGACAGCCCTTGCTCCCCTTACTACCTACCCCGCTTGGAGAGTGGGCTACCCATGAGCTATGTGTCTGAGCAGGGAGTCTAGGTTCTCTCAATGCATGGTCCCTGGTTGGAGTATCAGTCTCAGAAAAGACCCCTGGGCCCAGATTTGTTAGTTCTGTTGGTCTCCTTGTGGAGCTCCTGTCCCCTCCAGGTTCTTTCTTCCATTAAGATTCTCTGCATTCTGTCCGAAGTTTGGCTATGAGTCTCAGCATTTGCTTCGATACCCTGATCAGTAGAGTCTTTCAGAGGCCCTCTGAGGTAGGCTCCTGTCCCGTTCCCTGTTTTCTCTGTTTCGATGTCCCTTCCTTTTGCCCTTCTGAATGAGGATTGAACATTTTCCCTAGAGTCTTCCTTTTTTTTTTTAGCTTCTTTAGGACTATCGATTTTAGTATACAGTAGCATTCTTTGTATCAGAAAATAAGGGTTTGTTTGTTTGTTTGTTTGTTTGTGGGGAGGCATGACAGATTGATAATCCTGTGTTTATTTCTGAGGTGTGTGTGAGTGTGCATGTGTGAGTGTGCATGAGCAGATGTGTAACTATATATGGGTACACATACCTGCTCCTGACAGAGATATTGTCAGGTCCAACAAAGCTACACTTAAATGCATTTGTGGGATTCCTGGATTGCCATGCGGGTCCTTATGATTGTGAAATAAGCGTTTTATCCACAGAGCCATCTCTCCAGCTCTGTTTGATATTTCAAAAGGCAAAGATAATATGGTTTCAGTACAAAGGCCAGAACCTTCAGCTGGAATTCCCTGGATCTAAATCTCAGCTCCATTCCTTACTCACTACCTGAGTGACTGGAGTGAGTTGAATCTCCTTGTCTACCATTTTCTAATATATAAAACAATAAATTGTATAGTACCACTCTGACAGAGCTACTGTAAGGAGTGTAGATACACAGCATCTACAGAAGTTCCTGTAATACAGGGAATAATGGACAACAATTTTAATACAGATATTAAAAATATCAAAAGCATATTTTACTTACCATATTACACAAGTCAGTGTTCACCAGATATAAAAATAAGCTGAGAACATAAAAGAAAGTAATGTAAAACATAAGTGTTTTGATCAGTTGTCTCTTATTAATTCAGCTCCAGAAAATGGTTTCTACTGTTGAAAATAGAAATACCAAAAAAAAAAAAAGAAATACCCCCCTCCAAAAAAAAGGAAGAAGAAGATGCCTAAGTATTTGTCAGCCATTGGAATGTAACACATGAGAATATCAAATAGAATTTTCTCTGATAGTTTCTCTCATTCTTCCAGCTTTTTAAATCTGACTGTTGAGTGTTTAACCCAGGATTTTCATTCTCCTTTTATGAACAGTTTATCATGCAAGCTTTCATTTTTCTCTTTTCTTCTTACATTGCACTTGATTTTCATAAAACTTTTATCTCATGATAGTAAGAGTACAGTTTTGGGAATCCATGTCTTAGGATGATGGTGCCTACCGAATTTAGTGAGAGGCGATGTCTTTTGGGGCTATGATAATTGCTAAATGTTTAAAAGACTCAAAAGTATGTTAGGATAAATAGTTAGAAAAAGTAAGCTGTTGTAAAATAAAGCAGGTTGATCTATCATACATGGGATTGTCTACCTTGTATTGTTAGTCTCGCTGAACAACTGTTCTCTTTAATTAAAACAAAAACATTTTCCCTTTAGGAGCTCTATATCTATTTTGGCAAAATATAGGCAAGGTCAAATTTGGTTACCTTTGGGTTTTTGTCATCTTTTATTTATCATTCATTCTTCATTTGTGTTTTAAAAGTCTAGAATAAATGTATTTCCTCTGAAAGAATAAGATTTTTATCCCTACATTGACTATGATTTTTCTAATATTGTAACCATATGAACGCAAGTCAACCAACAACTTGGTATTTATAAATTCACTTGTAAGGGCAGGTTCACAGTGGTTTCATTTATCAGCATAGATTTGACTCTGCTCTGAGGAAAGAATTTCGTCCATCTGTTTTCTCCTAGTGTCCTCATCTATGCCTTTTATACATGTTTCCATTGCCATGATCTAGTTTATTCAGCCAGCTTAAAAGATCACAACGCCTCTTTCCCCTGACCCTTTGTCTTCTCATTTCTGTAACACACACTTTTTTCTTTTAATAAAATCTTGGCCTGCTGGACTGTATTCCTGGAACATCAAGCCAGAAGTTCTTGTTATTTTTTTCCAGTTATTTCTTCCAAAATATATCACACGTTACTTTATTCTTGAGGCTTACATCATCCTCTTTTATCTCTAGCAAGGAATGACTGAAAATATGCTTCTTGGACTAATTCTTAGTTATTTAATAATTAAAATTTCCACAGCATAATTCCCAGGAGCCCACGCTGATTTATCTTTTTAATCTTTTCTGACAATAGAACATTACTGAAACAATTCTATGATGTCTGTATTTCATGCTTTCAAATGAAATTTCCCTTTCTTACTACAGACTTCTAGTTTTTACTTAGATCTAAGAAGGTCTGAGGAAGGACATGAAAGAAAATAATTCTTCATATCCCAATAGCATAAAAACATTAAACTACTTTTTATCCATTCTTGGCCTTATTGTTTCCTTTGTTCTCTTCATCCAAACACCATTGTTCCTTCTCCTGGGTCATTTTATATCATCTTCTATTCTCCCAGGTTGTTTCAGCTGAAGTGAAATATTTCCTAATGCCTCATGAGATCTCCTGGTATCTTGATGGTCTCCCCTATTTACATCTAAAATATGGTGATTTCTGATATTTTTTATCTTATGTTGCCACATTTTGCCCTCCCTGTGTCTCTATGTCTGTGTGTGTGTGTGTGTGTGTGTGTGTGTGTGTGTGTGTGTAAGAGAGACAGAGAGCATGTACTAAGTTCAGTGTCTCCTTTGTATCCCACTTGCTGCACAATCAATTAATGGGTCTGTAACTGTTACCAAACAGATGTTTGAGATATAAACTTGAGCATTTATCTATACAGCCATCATTTATTGAGCACTTATTCAGTGGTGCTAACTCTCCTGGTTTGTTGATGTGTTTTGTATTGCCAACTTGACACAGTTGGAATTATCTGGGAAGAAGAAGCACCTTCTAATGCAGTTGAAAGAAACCAAATCCATTAGATTACCTAAGTGAGTCTGTAGGGCATTTTCTTGATTCATGATTGATGTGAGAGGGCCCAGCTTATGGTGGGTAGTACCACTCCAGGGCTGGTGGTCCTGAGTTATATAAGAAAGCAAGTTGAGCAAGCCATGAGGAGCAAGTCAGTAAGCAGCATTCCTCAATGGCTTCTGCTTCAGTTCCTACCTATGCACAAAATCCATAAGAGGGTATGCAATTATAACAGAAGAACCCCTAAATCCGTAAGAAATCACGAGGGGAAGAGAGCATAGAAAGAGGAAGGGCTTCAGAAGTCAACAAGGTAGAAGACAGGGGAGAAAGGGCACCCTGGCAAAGAGTGACAGGGGTCCTGGGGTTTTATGAAAAGGTTGGGTTGATACATGCCATTCCATAAAGCTGAAAGAAGGGTGTGGGGAAGTGGCGAAGTGTTGGTGCTTTTTAAAACTCTATTAAATTGGGGTTCTTATATCTCTACTGTCCTTCCAACCCTTATTTACCCTAGTCCCTTCTAACACGCCCCCAACACTAAGTAGGAGAGAAAGAAGGTTAGAGGGGGAAAGAGCAGTTTACTGTTTCCTGCTGTTTAGAGTCATCTGTTTTCTTGGGGCAAGTCTAATCTTTGTAGTCATGATATCTCCAACTTCTTCTGACCAAACTGTGTCAACAGCAACCAGGAACAGCAGTGGGGAGAAGAAGCTGCCTTTTTTTCTCCTCGGAACAACCCTCCATCTCTCTGTGTCCACTGGCGTTTACTCTCTCTCCAGAGTCCTCAGAATTAAACTATCTGCATCTGGCAAAGTGCTCCTCTCAGAGCCTGGATGAGGCAAATAGTCTGCTGCTATGGACTAGCTGAATCAGCCCCACATCCCATACCTGGAATTAAAACAAAACCATGTTTACATAACATAACTGCGTTTTTAAAAACACAATTTTAACACTACAGTAAAGGGTGAAGCCAAGAAGATCGCAAGAAACACACACAAGGAACCATTTGTCACCCATTGAAAATGTGCCCTTTGTTCTGCCTCACTGTCAGTCAATGGCTTGAGTCACTAGCCCCATGAGTAGCTCTGGAAAAGTGGTGACAGTCTTTGTCTGCACATCAGGCTTTTACTTCCCTCTGAGTTCAGGATGTACCCTTAAGTCTCACATCCACCTCTTAAAGTCATCCCAAACACAACTGCCAGATTCATCAAGTTCTAGTGTTTTCTCTCACACATCTGTGCTTTCATACTCTTCCGTGTTTGGTTACCTATTAAATCTAGAGGGAAATCACACAGTATAGCCTCAATGAATCACTGCTTTTTCCATTTCTCCCTCAGGCCACTGCTCAGCAACTACGGCCTCTCCATGTCCTTGCTTGAGAGAATCCTTTCACAATTTTCTAATCATTTTCCATCTGTTCCCAGTCTTCCCGACATGCCCCTAATGTTACGTCTTAGTTATTTTGTTACCATTGCCTTTCTACCTTAAATGTTCGCTGCTCCATAATTTTAGATATTAATTGCATTCAGCTAACAAAAATGCTTGCTTCTCGATGCTCAGAACCCATCCTGATGACCTGCAGAAGAGTTACAGAAATAAAAAACTAGAACACTGAATTTGTGACTATTAAAAATGAAACCTAGCTAGTCAACTCTTTGCTTTCTAAATTACCATAGACATTTCTTAACCATATTAAGTTACTATGTAGCAATATTTTCAGGGAAAGTAAAGATTTATATTTTATCTCTATTTTACCAGGAACAAGTGGTTGAATATTAAGTTAAGGAATAAACTTTTAGAATTAGGGGAAATTTATCTAAGATATTGATACCAATTTTTGATAGAGTGCTTTGAGCTGTGCTCCGTCTAACTTTATCTCTTCTTTGAAGAGAATAGCAAGAAAACTTAAAAATATATTGTAAAAAATCATCTTTAGTACTGTTATCAATACTTGTTAAATGAATTTTTGTGAATTTTGAACTTTATAATTCAGAGATATAAGACTTCAGTTAAAGAGACAGAGACTCGAGTAGTTTGGAGCAGGTTTGGGTAGATTTGGCCTTATTGGGATTCATTTCTCAAAAGTTAACTTAATAAATGCCTGACTTGACTGAGACTTTACCTTTTCAAAGTTGGAACCTGGGAAAGAAAACACATATTATTCCTCCAAATCCAATCAGTTTCTTGGGTAGTTTTCATATAAAATAAACTTGGCTCTACGAGAGATTTCTGTGGTTGATAGCACATACTTTACATAAGAATTTTAATCATTTTTTAACTAGTTGTTCTTTTTGTTTTGCAATAACCTGAAGCTCAGCCAGAAACCAGAGCTCCTGAAGCTCTAAGCCAGGGCTTGTTGTTCCTAAGATACCCACCCCCCTTCAGAAAGCATGACCCTCAGATGACCTGTTTCCTCTGACCAGCAGGATGAAATGGTCTTACAAGTGATGTCTGACTCTTCTCCAATGACAGAGGACCTGAACTAACAACCATTTCCACCTGCATATCTCCAATAGACATCTCTACCTTATGAAAAATGCACTGTCTTGAAAGCGAAGTGTCTAGACTTTCAAACCCTCTACAGTGCAGTCTAACAGAATTCTCAAACAGAAGCTCCCTGGAAATTAGAGATATTTTGTGATGCCTGTCACCATGCTCTAGTTCTTACCACTCTACCTGGCTGAAAGTTTGCTCAGTAGCAGAGAGCTTGGTAACAGGCATGAGGCCATAGGCTCAAATTCCACTGTCACAGAATAACATTCAATGTTATGAAAGCAATAATTTTGTATAGTTTTTAAATATTTGTTAATTATTAATATTGTCACATTCTTTTTAGGTCTTAGGGAATCTAGTTTAGACCTTATATATAAGAGGATCTTTCAAATTTTACTGTGACAAAATGTCAAAAAACATGGTAGTGCCATTGGAAACAAATTTACTTGAATGTGTGTTTTTGTGTTTAAGTTGTACTGGCCTGGCCTTCTGTCCCTCTGTCCCCCTCCCCCCGAAGACTGCCAAACTCACATAGAAACTCAAGCAGCTGGCTGTTGTGAATGTGAGTGTAAGAAAAGTATTCTGGGCTGCTTTCCAGCTAAGTGTTTTTAGGATGACCTGAAGAGTCTACCCACACCACCCCTTAGAGGTGTGTGTTGAGTGGTCTATGTTTCTTGACATGAAATGACCAGAGGCCCTGACCTTTGTGGGGTCCTATGGGACAAAATTTAAAGTTGGACAGCAAATGAGATTCATGCTCTCATATTCATAGCACTACACACATTCTGTAGGCTTGGGGGCTCCCTTAAAGAGACCAAACTGGAGAAAGGGACAGCAGATCATTGAAAGGAAACATGCCTAAAGAGTAGACACAGTGAGTATGTCCCATCACTGCATTGTGACAGAGCCTGGACAGATGGCTAGATGGAGAGGACCAGAGCCTCCAAGTATTGACAACAACCATTTAACTTAGTAGGGTTAGCAGCTCATAGCTGACGCTCACTGAGGAAAGGTACATGGAGCAAAGGATACAGGAGTACATGAGGAGGCAGCAGCTTAAGTTTTGCATGAGACCCTCCTATGAGGTCTGAAAACCGAAGGAGTTGAAAAAACAAAAAACAAAAAACAATGCTCAGCATCCTGATTCCCATTCCCGCCTCCACCTTTATCCCCAAGGCACAGTGCGGCTTACAGGAGAAAGAAACATTAATAGGAAGTCGTGTTTAGGTCATTTAAGCATGTGACGAGTTTTTGAACTTTTTTAATTGACTTGTAATAATTGTAGATATTCAGAAAACATAATACAATGTTTTGACTTGTGTTGAAAGAGAGGGTCAAAACTTAAATATTAAACCATCAATTCAGCTAATAATAGCTTTTTTTTTT
>CM053766.1:57453211-57473594 GCA_028658305.1 Pachyuromys duprasi
CCCCCCAGAGGTCCTCCTTGGCATACTCCTGTCCTGTTGCTTGTTTTCTCCTCCACTCAATGTCCATCCCATTTGTTCATCCAAACGAGCATTGATAATATCCACCTGGGTCCTCCTTCCTGTATATCCTCCCTCGGAGTATAGATTTCAGCATGATTGTATAGTTTTTTAAGTTAACATGCAAAATGACAGATTTCATGAAATATTTGTCGGTGTATCATGGTGCTTAGTTGTAACTGGTCTCCCTGCCCTCTCCCCTTCCACATAACCATGGGCCATCTTCCTATTCACCTGCCTCCTGCCCATACCGTTCCCCTTCTGCTTTTATTTCCTACATACCCCACTTTCCTTTCTTCCTCAAAATCTCATTTTCTCCCTCATGGTTTCCTTTCTAATTTCATCATCATCATATTATCATCACCACTGTTACACATGGAATTTAAATCTAGATTCAAAGTGAGAGAAAAGAATGCAGTATTTAGGCCAGACATGGTGCACATGCCTTTAATCCCAGCGCTCAGGAGGCAGAGGCAAATAGATCTCTGAGTTGGAGACCAGGTTGGTCTACAGAGTGAGTTTTAGGAAGCCAGAGCTATACAGAGAAGCCCTGTCTGGTGTGGCCCATGGCAGTTCAGTGTCCAAGTGGGTTCCATAGTAATGGGAACAGGGACTGTCTCTGACATGAACTGATTGGCCTTCTCTTTAATCATCTCCCCCTGAGAGGGGAGCAGCCTTACCAGGCCACAGAGGAAGACAATGCAGCCACTCCTGATAGACTGGGATCAGAGGGAGGGAAAGGAGGACCTCCCCTATTGGTGGTCTTGGGGAGGGACGCGGGTACAGAGGGGGAAGGAAGGGGGGAATTGGGATGGGAGGAGGGAGGAAACTACAGGGAATATATAAGATGAATAAACTGTAATTAATAAAGAAAAATAAAATAAAAAAGAAGAGGCATGCTGTGGGCTCTGAGCATGTAGTGTTTTATACTGTGAAATGCAGAAGCAAACAAACATTATAGTTTGAGTGAGCATATATTAATAAAAGTTAGCATAAATTATAAAAAACAAACAAACAAAACAAACAACTAAAAAAACTACAGCATTTATTTCTGAGTCTGATTTATTTCACCCAATGCAATGATTCCCAGTCCATGTTTTTCTTTTCAGTTGAATGAAATGCCATCGTGCACATGTTTTCTTTAGCATATCATATTGAGTGATAGGTTGATGGATGTCTAGGTTAGTGTCAGTCTCTTAGCTGTTGGGAATAGGTCAGCAGCCAACACAGATGTGTGTTGACTCAGAGTCCTCCTTGCTGACTTCCATAGACGGTATACCAGGAAAAGAGAGAACAGTTAAAATCATTTATCCAGTTAGACATGGCTCAAATAAAACCACTGAACACTTGAAATGCAAAAGTGTAAGTAAAACCGAAAATAAACAAAACAAACTACATGACTTGTTATATTCTCCTAGTTTGGATAAATGTGTTCTCTCTCTCTCTCTCTTTCTTTCTTTCTCTGTTGTTGTTTTGTAGAGAGAGAAAGGTCTGCTGTTTCCAGTTATTTCAACACAGGAGATTAGTATGTCCCTTCTGACTAAGAGGAGATTTGCTGGACACACAGCCTTCCACGGAGTCTCTTAGTCTACACAGTCTGCCTGGTGTTTTCTGTGTCTGAGGATCTAGTGGGAGGGTAGAACATCTTTCTGCATTTATCTTTACATTAGGTGTCCTTTCTCCATCCAAATCCAGGGTTTCCTGATTTTTATCCCCTCAGGCCCCGAGTCTTTTCCTAAGCTCAGTTGTATCTGTGGTGAGCCTGTATCAGGTTCAGCGTATTTCTGGTACTCTAACACTATTGCTCACCTAGTTGTTGGTGGGTAGGATGCCCATACTAAGGTCATAGCAGTTCTGGAGGCTGATTTCAACATGGTGCCTTAAGTGTTGCCCCAAGCAGAGAGAAGAGGGATTCATATTATGCGGCAGAGGATGAAAGGCAAAGAAGCAATAGGAACTGTATGACAAGGCTCACCCCAATGACTTCTCAAATGTCTTGCTTCTTCATAACATTAGAGTAGCAAGTAAACAACTCAGGAGCATATCCAGTCACTAGTAGGTAGAAAGCTCAGTTTCTTCACAACGTAATATTCTGCTTTAACTTAAGTACCTATTGCATGTGTCAGCCCCTGCAGGCATTCTAAAACTGGTTCTCAACACTGTCTGGTTTGTTGTTCCTCTTTCTTCAGAAGTCCCTGTTTATCCTTTCTTTTGTTCTTTATCTCTTGCTGGAGGTTGAAATGGGGGCTGGAAAGAGGCCTTGATGATAAGGAACCATCGGCCTCTACTGATGTCTTTTTTTGGGAGTTATAACTAGAAATGTTCTATAGGAAAGTTTTGGCCTGAGTTAAGCAGCTCATTGATTTTATTACTCAGGTCCATCATCTTTGTCTCTGCTCACTTCCTGGGATGATAATATTTGGCTTTCCTGACTCCCCCAGGAGGGTTGTCATGCTCATTAGTGTTTTTGAACAGGGAAGTTAATTGTTGAAGCAACCTGATGAACGGTGTTTTAGACACTGTCTTTAGGAAACCTAAAACATGAGCCTGCAACTTTGGCTCAGAAAGAGAGAGAGAGAGAGGTATGGATTCACCCAGAGGGATTGGAAACTCCATATGTAGCCCTTTGGAACAAAACTGTGCATGTGGGCAGAGAGAAAGGCTCCCAAATATTAATTACAGTGAAAGAATTCTATGTGATGAACGCATATGCTTTAAAAGAAGCTGTCTATACCAATGTTCTTAATGATGTACGTAAACCTTCATGAGCAAAACATGAACGTGTGCCAAATAAAAATTTCAGGAAGCATTTAATGAGCACCCATAGGCCTACAGGACACTAAAGACAAACAAAACAAATGCTGTGTTCCCTTGACATCAGTCAGAGTTTGATAAATCTCAGCTGTGACTTCATACCCAGAAATTGCCCCACTGCCCAGAATGAAAAACCATTTTTAAGGGAACTCTTTGACAGTGTTTCATGCACTGCCACTCTATGAGGCCTTGTGAAGGTCAGAGAGGCAGTGTCTGGTAAGTACATAAACCTCTTGCCTCTGGAGACCCACCATTACAATTTAGATTTGCTTTGTCCACAAGGTAAAAAAAAATGACTTAATTCATTCTTGTTCTTACTTAGCCTCATTAGAAACAACATCACCACCCCATTGAACTTAATTTCTTCCAGTTGGCCTAGCTGAGGTGTGCTGGCTCTGTTGGAAGGTGCATGCCTGCCACCTGCCTGAGCTTGTGTTTCCTTTAGGCCAAAGCACGCTATTAATCCTGTCATGAACACTATATCCTCAAGCCTTCTCTGCTTTAACTTAGCACCAATTCAGGAGATATTTCTCTTTAGAGGTTAGAATCTGCAGAGGGGTTAAGCATGAGCCATCTGACTGGTACATACAACTGTGGACGGCAATGAAGTCCGGTTGGTAAAAAGCGTTTTATTTCTGCCTCACCTGGGTATTCATGGGACTCACCAGCTGCTTGTATATTTAGTGTCAAGTTTGAGGTGAGGTGTGAGTGTTTAAGATTTTCCATCTGAGAGTGGAGGGCTTGAGACATTGTTGACAAGTTCTGATCTTTCTTCATCGTTAATGCCTTGGAGCTCCTGGATCCAGCGCTGTAGGAGATCTGAAGCAGATAGTTTCCACATGGGTTTAGCTACTGCTGTAGGGTACCAGCGAGCCCTGCTTAAACCCAGGCTGGGCCTCTCTCACTTGGCTACCATCAACTGCCCCATTCTTTCGTGCTTCTGACCAATTTGGCTCCCGCTCGTGAACACAGCACATGGCTCATTTCATCTAAAAAGGGCCTCCAAACTAGCCTCAAAACTCTTAAATTCTCTGTAGGAATTTTAAGTCTTCCTCTGAAGTACTGTGCTAGATCTCACATTGTCATGAAACCAGGCTAAATTGGGGAGTGGCTCAGAAAGCTTAATTTTCAGTATTTTAAATGCTAGAACATGACAGATAGGCTTTTCAGCTGAGGTGTAAATGATCATCCCTTCTTTTGATCCCTGTTCTGGTTCTGCCAATTGGGGGGAGAAGACTTATTTGAGAAGCAAGGATCATCAGAAAAAGGAAAATCTCACACTCACCCCAACGTAGAGGCCACTGGATTTCTGGCCACAGTCTTCCAGTCTTCCATATTTTTGCAGAAAGCAGTAGAGAGACCCACAGTACTGTTCCACTGGAAATCTTTGGAGAGACTTTGTCTGTGAGTGATGTTTTCAAGTTCTCACAGCAAAGTGGAGGGCAGACTGGATGTAGGGGAATACAAGTTCAACCTACATCTCACTTCCTTTATGGGAAGCCCTCTGAAACTGCCTTTTCCTGCCTCAAATTTATGGTTGTGTCCCCTGCCCCTTAAAGAAAGTTTATTGGGCATCGTTTAGTGGACAGTGGTCTCTGTGTGGGAGGACCATGGGCTCACGTGTGAAATAAAGTAGCAAGATGATGAAGTAGAGAGTACCGGTTTTCAAGGGGCTGACATCCACCCTGCATGCATGACAGGAGCTGTGAGGGGTGGCATTTCACCTGCCTCAAGAGCCTGTCACAGTTTTGTGAATGCCTCTGTGAGATTCAAGAGCCCTGGGTTAGAGACAAAGGGTAGTTTATTATTCACAGGGATGACAGTTGTAGTGTGACAGCTCTGCTGTACAGCTGAACTCCCACCGTGCCAGTATGAAGGGGCCAGATGATGAAGGCATACGCAGGACAGGAACTTTGCAGTCAATTAGGAGCCCAGTCCTTAAGGAGGGCAGAAAGCACTCTACCTTTTGTTTAGAAGGGAAATATGATCTTCTTATGCCCAACAGGGGGCATCCCCTTCACTTGGCCCAGGAAGAGCCGTCTTTGTCTTGTAAGGTTGTTTACTATACAAAAGGACATTTGGAAAAGGAAACAGTCAATGCTTCATGTATGAGGTGTAGAAACGTGAATCACCTGTGGAACATTTGTTTCCAACAGTTCAAAGCAGTAGCCTGAGGTTTGGAGTGGAGACAGCTCTGCTTACAGAGGTGAGCAGCAACTTCTTTCTTTCTCTCTCTCTCTCTCTCTCTTTCTTTCTTTCTCTTTCTTTCTTTTTTTTTTCTCACAGATTACCCTCTGATCTGTATGGATGTGACCACCAAACTGAAAAGCACATGTCTTCAGGTGGGGCAGAGGCTGAGCATTGGAGGTCTTCACTGTGAAGATTCTGTTGACAGCTCTCAGCACCCATGGTCCAGTGAGAGCATGAAACATTAGGTATGCATCACAACGCCAGAAGTTTCGGGCTGCAGGTGTCAGCCAGGCCAGCCATCAGAGCGGCCAGACAGCCACCCAAAGGCGGCCGAGAGACTTGAAGGAGAGATGAGGGCCCGTCATGCAATAGTGACATTAAATTTAAACAGAGTCCCCGTGTTTGAAGGGAATTAGCTTAAATAAGTGTCTCCTATTGGCCAGAATTTTCCTTCTTGAAGCTTGGTATACAGGGATTTAGAAATAGCCATATGGAATGTCTTGAAGGTTGGGAAAGACAGAATGTGCTTACAAGCTTCCTGCCAAGTTGCAGCCTTAGTTAATTTTTATGGACGAGTTTTAAACTCCTAAAATACAAACGTATACTGGAAGTGCTGATGTAGACACAAACCTAACTACAAAAACATGCATGGGAATCTGGGACAGGCATCACGGGCTTTTGCAGAGAGGGTTAGATAATGGTGTACTTGATGACAATAAATTTGAGTATAGTGGAATGAAGTAAAAACATGAAAAAAACAAAACAAAACACCAAAACCCTGTAAACCACAGCACCCAATACTCTACTGGGAGGATTTATAAATCAGTTAAAAATACATGTTAATTAGAAACCTCAAAGTCAGAAATGTAAGTACATGCTTCATATTTTCTGCCTATCTAGAAAAATGAATTGATCTGACAAAAATTGTCTTAATGTTCTTGAACCCTTGCTCTGAATTCTCTGTCCCCACCAGTGTTAGCATGGAGTAGCTATGCGCTTTGTTTTCTAGACTTCCTCAGAGAAAAATCTACTGTACATTTTGTTGATATTTTTGTTTTTAACTTTAAGCATATTTCTTGTGAAATCTTGATGTATTTATGCTGGAAAAGAATGTGTTAAAAATCTCTTTTATCAGTTTATAAAGAACTTTTGCATACTCCATTCTGTTTGATCCTGTTTGGTTTTAGTGATTGAGCTCTCTGTAGAGAAATTATTATCTCCATGTAAGAGACAGGAGAATAAAGCATCTTCAGTGATTGCCTAAAGTCATATAGTAAACAGTAGCGAAGAACAATGCACTGATGGATTCGCAAAAAAAAAAAAAATTCTGTAAGTTTATTCCTTCTGGAAAACGTAGTGAAACTCATGGCTTGTCTGCATGGTGGGAACGACAATTTGTGGCTTGGATTGTCCTTGTAATGAAGTTATTTCCATTAAAAAATTGATAAAATACATTAATAAATGAATACACACATAACATGCATGTAGATTTCTGTGCATAAACACACACACACACATAACCCTATAGTGATTTCTATGGTTCATTTTTTGTGAGAAGAGAAATTAAATAAATGCAGCCATTGCTTCATGAGGGAAGGGAAGGAGAGAAAGGAATGACTCTACCCCTGAAGCACTGCTTGACACTGTACCGTGAACCTTGACTCCGGGCTTACAAATTTCTGAGACTGAGTTGCTTGAATAAGTAAAAATTCATTTATTCAATGAAATGTTCTAGAAGACATTGGTTTTTGGTAAAGATAATATCAACTTGTGTTTACATGGTGAAGGGGGGAAGCTTTGCTATCTCGTAGTCACATTGTAAACGTAACTAGAAAGCCATGCTCTCTTCTACTTCTGTAAAACTGAAACGCTACCCTCATACTCTGTTAGGCTCTTTGATGTGCAAGCCCTGTTGTGTTTTTCTGATATGTTCCCTTATTTCTGTAACATGACTTTGTAGGTTTGACTTTAAAATAAGTTTTGGCATCTGAGTATGCATTGTCCTAACCATTAACATTATTCAAAAAGTTGCCAGCACTTCTATAATATTTATTCCTGAAAATGAATTTCTTAAAATGTGGGGCTGGCAAGATGGCTCAGCAGGTAAAGCTGCTGGCCTGCGAGCATGGAGACCCAATTTTGATCCCCAGAGCCCACAGAAGTGAAAAAGAAAAACATGACCTCACACATATATCATGATCTCCACATGTGTCATGTGTCATGCACACCTACAAATACCGTACATGTACACACATACCCACAATCATAACAGGGATGGAAATTCTGGTAGAATATTACATATACTAATTACCCAATCATGTTTGAATGACTGATGCTGTCATAATATAATACTACCAGCTTAGGAACAGAGTATGTGTTTTAACTTATTTGGGAATACTCAGTAGCTCTCATAACTTTCTTTAAATATTCTGAAACTTTTTCTGAAGCGCATTACTTCCAGTCTGATTGCTAATAAAAAGAATAACAATGTTTTAAATACTAATAGCCATTGCTTTCCTAAATTCTACTTCTCGAAGAATCAGTTGTATGTATATTATGCCAATGTATTTATCTCTTTTAATATTTATACTGCTTTTTATTTTATTATTGTTTTATAACGAAACTTCAAAATATTACTCACCCATGAAATAAGTGAACATGTTGGCCATCTTACTTTCATTGTGAATAGTTTCAATATTTTACTCTCTACTATGAAACATGCTGTTGAAAACTTTTTTGAAATTGTGTGTCTAAAACAGGGCTGATGCACATATGAACTTTCAGAGACGGTGGCAGCATGCCGAAGGCCTGCACAGTCACATGAGACCTGAGAGGAGGAAGCAGACAAGAACACCCACCCCCAATGCAGAAGCTGTCTTGCGCTAACAACCACCCACAAACGAAAAATTAGTTTTTCCAAGGGAATCTCACTGAGTGTACAAACCACACTCAAGGGCAGGCCCCGCTCCCAACCGTAGATGGCCAACCCAAAATGAACTCAATGTGTTTGTGGAGGTTTTTGTTTGTTTGCTTCATATTGCTTTGCTTAGGTATGTTTACACTTTACTGGTCTTTTTCTGTTGTGTTATGGCTTCCGATTTGAGTGTTTATGGGTTCTATTTGTGTGTGTCTTTGTGTGTATGCATTTCTTGTACTCTTTCTGAGTTTATTTTTTCTTCTTTTTCTTTCTTAGTTTCTGCATTTTCTTATATTTTTGCCTGTTGTACTTTTAATTTGCCCCCCACCTTTTTTTAATGAGAGAGGAAGAAGGCATGGAGTTGGGAGGATGGGAAGACGGGGGAGGATTTGCAGGCTGAAATCAGAATATACTGTATAAAATTATTTTGTTTTCAATAAGAAATAACATTATAAAAATTGTGTGTCCGTTCCTGTGTGCTTGCACACACCGTAGCGCTCTGTGGAGGTCTGAGGATAACTCAGGAATTCCTTCTCTTCTCTATTTTTGAAGAGGATCTGCTGCTGCACTGCTCCCTCCAGATCAGTTGCTTCTCAAGCTTCTGGGAGAGTCTCCAAGCTCCACTTTTCACCTTACCATAGGAATAAGGCATGACAGATGCTCATCACCGCTTCACATGACTACTGGGAATCAAAACAAACCCTTGCCATTACTCAAATATCTCTCCAGGCTCTGGCCCTTCTGATAAAGGTCTTTATCATATTTTTTTTCTGTTTATACTTTTTCTAGAGTTTTAATTAGAAATGCAATGACCAAAAATAGATATCCCACGAATAACCAGATCTTCAACATTTCATCTGCTCCTTAAATCAGTCTTTATGGTTCTCGATTGATCTTTGCTCAATCTTAAGCACAGAACCAAGTCAGAAAACACAACTTCTGATCACTAAGCCTGTTTTTAATTGCTTGGCTTTCGTCCATCAGGATGTCCGTGTGAGGACATGACGAGGAAGTGTTCTCTGAGTCACTAACACAATACCAGAAGGAGTTTTTATGAGACGTTAGCACGGAGGACACTGATTCGGGCATTTCTAACTTGCTGAAGTTCAGGTGAGTCAGTGGAGATGCTTAGATTGTTCCTGGGACTCTCCACCTGTTTAGTCTGTATCTCAGGTGCCAGGGGAAGGCCCCTGAGAGAGTGTCCCTTTCCTGAAGCAAGCCAGAAGCAATGTTCTTTTCACAATTAAAATGAGCTTGTGATAAGATTTTGTGTCTTTGGTTTTAAAAAAATACTTAAATATTTTTTCTCATTCTTGCAGTTTTGTTTTCAGTTTGGATAAACTGACTAGATTAGAAAGATTTATATCACACAAACATCGTATGCTGTTTAGTTTATTTTTGCCCTGAAGTTATATTGGAGCAGAGCTAGAGATTAGAGAATGTAAATATAAATAACAACTTGTATGTTTATCTGAACTTTGCAAATAAAAAGTTAATTCATGATGGTTCTGGGCACAAATGTAACAGGAACAGCAACATATTCTATCTTTTGTAAAAATTTTAAGAGGCAAACATTGATTTTTTTAAAATAAAAGACTCCTTAGAGGAATAAATGTGATGTGTAAGAAAATAGACACACAAGGAGAGTGCATTTGCTGATCACACTGGCTGCAATGTCCTGTGCTTGTGCCGTGTTGCAGGCCTATCAGGATCAGTATGCCAGGTCGAGAATGAGTTATTCTTCCTGCATATATTGAAGTTAGCCTTGTATACAAGGAGACTCGGGGACTGTAGAGACTGAACTTTCAGCTCACTACTTATGGGAACAATTAGTGTTCTGCATAGGAATGCTCATTGAGTGTGGTTGTTTTTAAACTATAGTCTGTCTGTCTTGTACGGATTGTGAGTTATGGATACTTTTCATGCTTAGAAAAAAACCCTGATACTTATGACACATCAAAATTTTAGGAAATTTGAATTTTGCCATTCACAGAGCACAATGATATACGAGCCTCTTGTGTGTGCTTCTTGTTCATGGCTGCGTTCTTGCAAGAGCGACAACACTGAGTTCACGTGCACGCACACTGCACATATCTGCATATATTATGCTGTTAGAGGTGCAGTTTTGTCCTTGCCGAATTGTTCCCCTCACAGTGCTGTGCTTTGTTTATCCCTGAGATGTCAATTTTTAGGTAAGTCTCATAGGTCATGGCTGTGTCACAGCAAATAAATATTTACCAGGAAACATGCTATTTACATTTTGTGGGATGAATGTTTTACACACAAGCACGACCATCTCTCAAAACCTAAACTCTTTACTGTCCATTACAAAAAATATTTTCTGACCCTTGGCTCAGAAAAATCTCTTTTAGTGTATGTGCAGTGAAGAACTGTGTATGCATTATTTTTCATGGTGGGCTTCTTGACACCAATTGATTCATTTATTCATCCGTCTAGTGATCTATTCAGTAAAGCCAATCTTTTTGTTTTGTTTTGTTTAAAGATTTATTTATTATTTATACAGTGTTCTGCCTGCATGTGTGCCTGCATGCCAGAAAAGGGGACCATTATAGATGGTTGTGAACCACCATGTGGTTGCTGGGAATTGAACTCGGGACCTTTGGAAGAAGAGCCAGTACTCTTAACCTCTGAGCCATCTCTCCAGCCCCCAATAAAGCCATTCTTAAGTGATGACACTGATCCAGTACTAGGGATAGAGATGTATGTAAGTTCTCTGTCCTATAGGTTATTATATTGAAAAAAAAAACTGCATGACGTTAACACACCAACTCTAAGGAATTTTACAAAGAAAAGTTTTACTTGACAGAGAACCATAATAAGCTATGCGAATTTCCTCCTGAGGAGAGTGCTGCTGTGTAGTTCGTGTGCGGATTGCGACTGCCACCATTTCTCTTTACAAAAGCAGCAGCCCAAACTTCCCTTCCAAACATCCCTGGCCTCAGAATTCCCTGATCACTTGACAGGTACCAGGTGTTTCCCTGTTAAACCGCTTCTCGGGGTTCAGCCATTATGCCCGAAAGTCTTTCCATGTGAAGAGCGGGCGACGAGGGGCTGGAGCGGCATATTTTGATCTTCACACTCTGCATGGTGGATACTGCCTTCCTGTTTTATAAATGGAAAAAAAAAAGAGGAATTTCAAAGACGTCAAGGGAACTGACCTTATGTGGCAAAGGCATGTCTCAACGATAAGGTCGCCTGTTTCCAAAGCTTTTCTTTCTCAATTTAGTAAGTTTTGCCTTATGTTTAAGTCATTTTCCTGGCCACACTGTCGCTTTAACACCGTATTTTTTGTTTTCATTTTTGGTCTTTTTTGAGATGTCAGTTGGGAAGTAAGTCTCTCAGACTGTGGCTGTGCGACAACAAATAAATATTTACTAAGAGCTAGACGGTTTCCATCTTTGTGGGTGGCAGTGTCTTCAGAGAAGAACGATTCCATCTTGCATTCCATTCTTGTTCTACCTTTGTTTCTAAATAATCATGTGTGTTTACTTGAATAAGAAAAAAAATTTTTTTTCCATGTGGTCAGTGAGTCATTCTAGGCGTCAGCCACAGGGTCGGTTCTGTGGAGTTAGGAGGGGAGCCTCAGCTCAGCGACAGGGGAAACCTGTGTTCACATTTGACGCCACCGCTTCCCGGATGTGAATCCTCCTTAATGTGACTATACTTTCACAGCCCTCGTTTTCTTCTTCAGCTCCCTGTACATCCTATCGGTGTCCTAGCCATGATACAGTTTAGGGGCCTTGATCGGTATTGTTTATATTTCTGCCAATTAAGAAATTAAAAGGTAGAAAAAATTGCAACAGGCAGCACTCGGGAAATCTCGAATACTGCAGACAGCAGCAAACAGGATCAGCGGCTGAAGAGAGCTGGTTAGTAGGGGTGAAGCTGTAGGCACACCCAGTCGACCCACAGAGGAAAGCACCTTCCCTCTGCAAAGCGGAGGGAGGGGGACTCAGAAAGCTGAAAAAATGCAGTCTCTTCTCAAGGGCTGGGATTTCTTAAGTCACTAAAGAGTTTCTGTCCCTTCGTTTAGGGTTGGTCAGTTTAGAGACAGATAAGATGGTTGATTGGCTCACAACTGTTGTGTAATAGGTCCCGATCCAGCCTTGAACTTGTTGAGCCAGTCTGTCAGCAAGGGGCGTGCAGCTCAGCGCAGGTCAGGAGGGCAAGGAAGAAACTGGGCACCTTTTTACCTGGGCATGGCCCATCTCCAACTCCTAGTCTTTCAAAACTATCTTTGACTCATTCCAGTCCAGTTCACTAAGAATACAGATTTTTTTTTTCCCCATGTCATTTTAGAACAGTTTTTTTCCAGGCTCCATGTGAGTTTCTGGTGATTGGTGAAAGTCCCTTATCACAGGGCACTTTGTTGCCTTTTTACTTTGGAAATTTTAGATTATTAGAAACATCTTCCATGAGTAAATGAGTGAAAAAGATCTTTATTTAATTATGTGTGTGCATGCATGTGTGAGTGTGTGCATGTTCAAGCATGCCTGTACAGGTGTACAAGCCTGAAGTTAACATGGTGTCTTCCTTTCTAAATTGCTTATTCACCTTATTCTTTGAGATTGTTTTCTTTCTTGATTTCCTTCTTTCTTTCTTTTTCTTCTTACTTACTTAGTTTCTTTCTTTCTTTTTTTTTTCTTTCCTTCAATTTGGCTACTCCCAGGGATTAGCCTGTCTTAATTCCCCCAGTTCTGGGATTACAGGTATGCCTGGAGTTCTGACTTGAGTGCTGGGGATCAAATTCAAGTCCTCATGAGTATGTGACATCATTTGGCTAACTGAGCCATTTTCTCCTGCCATCTCAGCCACACAGTCACCAGCATAGGAAGGCAATGGGAAATGCATGGAGAGAACATGAGAGCTCAGATATTAGAAAGAACAAGCTGAGACACAGTGTTTACGGTGAACAGTAACCCAAGAGGGAAGGCCTCCAGGTGATGTCTTGTCTCAAGATAGTGATCTGATACCTGCAAAGGAGTTGCACACAGGAATCTAGGTCAGAGGACAAGTGAGCGATAATATCATAAGGGCGAGGGACAGAGCATGGTAGCAAAGGCCTGCTGCTGAAATGAGGTGTGGATAGTCACACGGATATCTGTGCTCCATGCCAGTGTGAGGTCACCAGTAACTCCCCAGACACCAATATAACTGAGTTACTAAATCAGTGTCCTTTCCTTTAGTGCGGGCAGGATTCATGGTTCCATATAGTATTTGATGAAACTATTTTATTTATTAAATAAAAATAGTGGGCACGTGTCCTAGGCAGGGAGATTTTGAGGCAGATGTGCACATTTCCTCATTCAGTTATCAAAATACTCAAGGAGAGTCTTTTCCCCCTTCTTCAGTCTCTATTTCTAGCTGCTCAACATGGGAACACAGCGTCTGGTTTCTGGAGCCCTTTCCAGCTGGCAGACATCTTTCTCAGATGCTTCAGTTTGTCGGTATTCGTCTAAAACACAGTATCTAGAGACGAGCAGCAGGTAAAGACATGGCATGGTACCATGGACTGTGTCAGGTCTTCTACTCTTGTTTTATGTATTTCATCACCACCTCAAATCCCTTTCTGGTTAGGCAGGTAGTATATCATCAAAAACTCACTCCAGCTAATGCTCATTAACTTTTCTAGCAACCAAATCATACCCTTGGCTCACATTAAAATTTCTGTCAACAAAATCTCTGAAATTTTATTACATAAAATACTACTAGACTAAAACAAATTTGGCTTATTTTGGGCAACTGAGTGCTTGAACCTAAGTGAAGGATTTTATATTTATTTCTGATGAATTGAATCTTCTTAGCTTTGGTCCAATAGAGATACAGTTTTTTTTCTCTCTCTTTTTTATTTTTTAAGAGATATAGTTTTTAAGCTTTTAGTTGGGTATGTAACATATTTGGTTAACTTTTTCATCTTCGTGCTATTTAAAAAATATTACCAAAAATTATTACTCACTTAAGCCACTGCTACACAAGTTTGAAGTAATGGGCTTGCATTTCTTTGAATATCCCTTCAACAGGACATCAAGCCATTTGCTACATCAGACCATTTGTTCTACTTCCTGACTCACCTGTAATGTATCAAGGGCCACATTCTACCCTGGGAATAAAAATGTGAGTATAGTTTAGCATGCTCTGAAGGGATTCAAACACTGATGAAGATGGCTCACAAATTAAGAGATGAATGTGCTGCTCTGTGATGAAGGCTGTGCTAGAAGAATGAGTGAAGAAGGGTGATGGAGGAGTTAGCACTTCATGAAATCATTACAGAGTGGTATGAATCCAGAGACAGGCAAAGCTTTGTACTTTAGAAACATATCTCTCATGTATTTCTAATCTTAGAAGTCTTTTTTTTTACATCACTCCTCTGTAACAACAAAATTTACCACCATTGTGGGGTTAAAAAATAAATAAAACATTAGAGAAGCTTATGTTATGGTATGGGGTATGGGGCTGTTTATTGTTTGTATGGATGCTTTCACTAGCTTGTTCAGGATCCTCATGTACTGCTTCTCCAAAATAATTTTTTACCACTCCCCCTATAAAGAGATTTATTTCATTTTTAATTTTATGTGTGTGAGTATGTGTGCCTGAGTGGGAGCACCCATAGAAGCTAGAAGAGGGTGTCAGATTCCCCTGGAGCTGGAGTTATGAGTGGTTTTGAGTTGCCTGGTGTGGGTTCTAGGAACTGAACTCAGGTTCTCTGCAAGAGTAGTAAGTGCTGTTAGCTGTTGAGCTGTTTTTCCAGCTCCAACTCTTTTGTTTTTTGTTTTTTTCATATATTATCTGCAGTTTCCTGCTCCCTCATTTCTGCCTCATTATGTCTAAGGGTGCTTCAGTCACACATGGCAACAATTAGCTCTGTGTTCGTTTCAAATCACGGTCATGTTTGTGTATGTTCCTTAAATGCTGTCACCCTTCCCAACGTCCCGGCTCAGCCTATGGTGGGCCACGTTGCCAAAGCTTGTTTAGAATCCTTTTAATCTGGTCTCCCACACAAAGCAATGAGACTGGAGAAATAGGTTAGCCTCTGCTCTCCCCTCCTACTGAACATCAACGAGCCCCCAAAGCCCTTGTTTCAGGATTGCATGGAAAATATTAGTTATTTTTTTATAGACACCAATAAATTTTGAAATAATTTAGAAACCGATTTTTGGGCTGTAAAATGAGTCTAGAGGAATGCAGAGAACTATCTAGAGATAATGAGGGTCACTCAGTATACGGAGCTTGGGTTGGTGGCAGCTACAGTGTGTCCTCAGGAAATAAGAGGCTGGTCTGCCTCTGGGAACTGAGATGAGGTTTGACCCCACAAAGGGCCATTCGAGCAGGGGAAACTGAGAAAAATGTGCTTCTTTACAGGGAAGATTGAAAAATCATGTCCCCCTCTTTATTCTTCTAGTTTTTTTCCTCACTCGCAAATTTGGAGAAGAGGTGTGGATTTGGGGTTTAATTCTAAAGTTTGATGAGTCAGGCCTGCACCCCCCTTTCTGTGTTTGTGCCATATCAGTGTTCTGAACTCTGAGGGGCTAATAGCAGTTTCTTCCTGGCTGAACTGTTGAGAGATGAAGGAGTGTATACAATGAGCCTGGGGTAACGGCCCACAGGAAGAACATTCTTGGCACATGTAAACTATTATTGGTGCTAAGTTTGGATGACAGTAGAGACGTTTGTGAAACACAAACCACTGCACTCTCCTGTTCTGCACTCTCAAAGCTCTAAGATGTTTCTAATCATGTTCACTGCAGTTACTCACAGAGTGGGCCAAATGATTTTTTGTTGTTGTGTTTTCCTTTGATGGTGGGCTGTAATGCACACCACTCAGCCACATTCTAGGAGCCAGTGGCACATCCTTCCCCCAATTGTGATGATCAATAAAGTCTTTTAGATACTGCTGAATGCTTCTTGGAAAGCAAATAACCACTCACAGACAACCATTATTCTAGGCTGGAAAACGATCATAAGTCATTTTCTTCATACATAATTCCCTTTATTTCTTCCTGGGAATTTTGAAATTGAGTTCAGAGAAATACCCTTGGCTTTGGCTGGATCTTTATGTCATTTAAACAGTTGTGTTACTTATATACAAGGTCTTTTTTTTAAAAAAAAAACTGTTGACAAGGTAACCATCTGAAACAGGTACTGTGAAGTGGTTCCTTGAGAGAATTCCAAGGTACTGAGTGTGGTGGGCTGCATTCGTGTACAGTCCCAGTTGCGGCGTTTGGTACAGCACAGAGTTCTGTAGAAGAGAAGGAATTTTCATGAATAATAAGTGGCATCTCAACAAATATCCTCAGAGATGATTAAATAATAAGCACAGTGCTAGGAAAATTAAATGGTAGAAAAATGATATTCACATAAAAGTAATGTGCTAATTGGCCAGAGTATTTCAAGAGGATTTTTCTATTTTCCAGATGCCTAGAGCCTTTCTTGTTTTCCCCTTGGCAGCATGGAGCAAAATGGATTCTTTGAGCCCTTTGATGACATGTTGTTGGATTACGAAATACATTGATTTTAGATTTGTGACCTGTAAGAATTCCATCTGTACCATTCACTGGGGACTGTGCCACTGATGATAATACCAAATGTTCTATAATTATTTGTTCACCCAGTTGATAAGAACAAGCAATACGGAATGAACAATATCATATGGTGGAACTGGATTAATAATTTTATTTCTCAGAGTGGTTTGTCTGGGAGAAAATGGTCTATACTCTGCACAATTACAGTTAATCGCTTTTCCTCCTGGGTAGACAACACAGATTTGCAAAGAAACTCTTATCAAAGGAAGTCCTTATTAGGTAAACGCTAGAAGAAAATAACATAACATTATTTACAATTCTTTTTAAAACTTGTTGTTTCAGCTTTTAGCCTTCATTCCAATGCACTTGAACATTGTCAACGAATTTCCTGAGTTGACACTGTACCACTTTCTGCATGCTATGGTGTAGAAAATGAGGGAAGAAGGCCCCGGAGACATGAAACTCAAGTTACTGCTCCAATCTTAGGGGACCAATTATGTAGCTTCGTTTGGCAGCTATTGCTATGGCCACTTACGTGTCAAGGCTTTGATATCCATTTGTAACCATAACCTTGCAGTTTAGAAACTACTACTTGCTTTGGCAGCCATCCTAACCTAATTAGGAACTAACGCAGACTCGGGGGTTTCTTGTAAACACATCAGCCCGAGGTAAGGGCTAACACATGCTCTGAGCCTGCCTGTGGGTTTATCTTCTTCCTCCTTCCTGCGATGCTCGTCCGGGCCTGGATTTTATTCAGCAGTACTGCTTTTCCTTTGATTTCCCAGTTTTGACATTTTAAATTGATGACTTTCTTGCTCTTTCCGCTCTCTGGCAAGGGTTTTTCCTTTTTCCTTTATTTTGCCCTTACTGTTATTTCATTTTACTTTTACAGCTGTCACTTAAACATTTATAGAAAGACAAGCTGGACACCCACTGGGACAGCAAGGAACAAAGCTTAACCGTGACTATAGAGATAGCAATTATTTGTTCCGTGAGTTATATTTTAGAAATTTGATTCTTTTAAAAACAAAACTTTTGGGGGGAGGGGCAGATTCCCTTCATCTCCTGTCTGGCGCTAGTTGAAACCATCTCTCAGATGAACACATTGAAGCAGACATTCATCTTCCTCTAAGAGCAATGGGAATGGCACTCACAAGTGGTTGGGGCATGTGGTTCTACCACAGACTTGAGTTGCAATGAATGGATTATGCCCTTTAGTATAGAGTGACACCAGTAATAAGATTTAATTGTCAATTTCATCTGTGAAGAGAAGAGAGACTATAAGTAGTTAATGATAAGATCTGACTATGCAGTTAGACAGTTCCTGTTCACTGAAAGGTAGTCCAGATTTTGGCTTTTAAAATTAAAAAAAAATATGTGCCCAGTACTTAAGCTATTACCCATATAAGCTTTGCAGCAATACAATGGAATTGGAAATCAATTCCAACATTTGGAATAAGTTTTGGAATAAGTCTATGTTTTGACACAATCACACATCTTGAAGTCTGGTTCTAAACCTTATACAATCAACCACCATGTTTGACTGGTGTCCCATTAGCTTAACTTTTAAAAATAGTCCTCTAGAAACAAAGGATCGATTTCCATTGCATAAAATGGAAGTGAGTAAAAAAATTTTTTTGGTGACTATCTTGGGTAAAACAATTTGGTATTGGGTATTGGTGTTTTCTATACCTTATCTTACTCCCTGGCTGTACTAATGTTTTTTTGGTAAATGAAAACAAGTTGGTGTAGTTTTTCTTTTAAGGTTGACCCATTTGTAAAACCAATACTTTCCAGTGAAGCATTTTACCAAATTTGGAACTACAGATTCCATTCAGCAGTGAAAAGGCCGAATGAGAGAACATCTTTCTCGATGGCTGTTAGGCTTGGAGTAGGTTTATTCTCATGGGGAATCATAGACAACTGATAGGTACTGTGGAAAAGTTAATGGACCTCAAGCAATGAATTAGATGGTGTTGCTGTTGGCCAAAAGATCTGGACTTGGCTTTTCAGATGAAATGTGTTCCCTAAGGTAGAAGCCTTGGTGATTTATTTCAGGTAACCCTTAGTATATAAACTTAGTGACACCATTTTCTTTAAGTACTGCTTTGTTTTTTTGTATTTCTCAGTGTAGTTAGTTGTTCTTTTTCATTTATATTTGTTCATCTATTTTATTTATTATTTTTATGATTCCATCAAGATTTTTTTTCCTTTGGCCCGGTGTTATTTAAAAGTGTGTTGTTGTTTAATTTACATGTAATTTTAAATTAGACGTGGTGGCATGATACCCACAATTCCATCCTTTGGGAGGGAAAAGTGGGAGAATCAGAAGCTGAAGGTTATCTTTGACTACATAGCTAGCTGAAAGCCAGTCTAATGTTGCATGGATGAAAACTGTTGCAAACTTAAAGATGTTGCAAAAATAAAAGTTGAACAGCTGGGATACAAAGTGAATAAATTGTAATAAATAAAAAATTATTTGAAAAAAATAGAATTTTGAAATTTCTGGTTGTCTTTTATTGATTTCTAGTTTAATTTCATTGTGGGATGAGAATGGACATTGTTGATATCTAATCCTAATTTTTCAAATTTGTTATGTTGTTTCTGAGGCCTAATATATGATAATACGATAGACAGGTCAGTGCAGGAGTAGCACAGCTTATTTTGCCTTGGTTTTTAGTTTGGGCAGTACCTGCTGAACACCTAGGAACTATGGTTTGGTGCATAATATTAATTTAATGAAAATTTTCAGATATCGTTGTCAAAAAATTCTACTTTCTCTCTTTAGTGTTCTGTTCCGTTTATGAGATATGTTCAGGTTTAGATCTATTTCTTCTTCATCTCTACAGTGTTCCGTGACTTAATGATGCAAGCCTCCATACTGTTTCAACACTACCATTCTTTAAATTTTTTTTTAATTTATAATTTTTGATTTAGGAAAACTGTATTTTTTTTCTTGTAGTCATGGAATTTTTAAACTGGATAATTTTCTTATCAAGTTGTGTTTAACAGGATTAGAGATTAGTAAATCTCAATCATTTCTTTTTATTTGATTTTATAAGAACAGAGGGAAAACTTAGGAAAAGTTTATCTTCTGTTGTTCTCATTTCAACTTTCAATTTCATACATATTGGGAAATGCTTGGAAGGACACTTGGGACTGAGAAGAGCTGGGAAGCATTGTCTCAGTGGACGTGGACAAAACCCACCCACTGGGGACTGAATCTTTGTTCTGCTTCTTCCTACTTATGTACCTCAGAGAAAATTGTTGAGCTGTGTGTGTGTTGTGCCTTAATTCTCTCATCTATAAAATGGAGTGAAACATGAACTCTAGGGCTATTATGAAGAACAAATTTGTAATGAGCAAATGCAAAAACATGCAGAATATACCAATCCAGTAGCTGTCTGCCTTTCCTGCTACTTTGGTTCTCAGAGAAACTGATTGGTGTCTAGGTACTAGGCAGCAGATGTGAGTCCTTTGCAGATACTTCATTTCAATGCACTTATGCTAAAAGGCCTGTATTATTATGTTCCCCAAGATGTGCCTTTTCAGCATAGCTCAAGTCATATGACACTTCTATTTTTAGCCTTAGCTGGACTATCTACATACTTTCACTGTCCTCCCCAGGCATAAAGACACAGAGGCTTTTAGAAATTCCTTGTTCCGGATACAAGGCACATACCTAAACATAGTAAAGGCAATATACAGCAAGCAAGTTAGCTAACATCAAACTCAATGGAGAGAAACTCAAATCAATCCCACTGAAATCAGGGACTAGGCAAGGCTGCCCATTGTCGCCATATCTCTTCAACATAGTACTTGAAGTCCTAGCTAGAGCAATAAGGCAACTAAAGGAGATCAAGGG
>CM053766.1:57474094-57491603 GCA_028658305.1 Pachyuromys duprasi
AGGATGTGGGGAAATTCAATTGCTTTCTTGGACATTGGCTCAGTGGTAATACTGTGCATATATAAGATCTGTGAAGTACAAGTGCAGGCAGTGTAAGACATAGAAAGATCATGTCCTCCTTTCTTAGAAATGTATTCTCAATTGTTTCTTTTCGTTCTCCTGTCCATCTGCTTTCTGCCATCTAACTTGATTCAGTAGACAGTTGGTATGATCCCGACTTTGTGTCTGTCCTGGAATCAGGTGGAAGGATCTTTCTGTGGAACTATTTCCCATCTTAAAAAATAATCACACACACAGCAGAGATTATTATAATACTTAGCTAGGTTTCTCATGAGGATTGGGCAGTGCATGTTTATAAAGCACTTAGCAGAACATTGCCCATTTAGTAGTAAGTAAACAGTGAGTATTAGAATTCAAAGTCCCACCATGGTAAAGTGATGATGACCTGAGGGGATGTGCCTCCTGTTAAAAATTAGACTTAAATCTCAGTATGAGAGTCTAAGTATTTAATTCTGGATCTAGCCTATTTTCTGAGTGAGAAGTGCCCTAGGTATGATGGGCCACTTTGTCCTAAGCACAAGAGTGGAGCAGGGAAGAAGTGGAGAGAACCAATTTTCTTTTACTATGTCCAGGACCAGTTAAGACACATGAAGATAAAACCCCGAGAAGTAGAGAAATGCTATGGACACATATATCCTGTAAATTGGAGTGGGAATATTAAAGGAGATTTTGATGGCAAAATATTTAGGTAGTATTAAAATCTGACTTTATGACAATGGAGTGGTACCTCCCACAGAGCATTCTATAAAGAAGGAGGGCATGGTTAAGTATGGGTGACTGCCCAGTGTACTATATGCTTTCTAAACAGTGGTTGGATGCCATGAAATAGGTGGCAATGCCTACTATATGCTTTCTAAATAGGATATCCTGTGTGAACTTCACAACAACCAACCATATGCGATGGCTGCTGTTGCTTCAGTTGAGATGATTAAATAGAGGCTACAAGAATTCCAGAAGTTTTTATGAGACCACAAAGTAAGAAAATGGTAGTGCTTGCATTAAAATTAAGCTTGGAAACTTGAAAGTCCATGCCCTTCCATTTCATTTTGTTTTTGTGGTACTGGATAAGGCAGGGCTTTGCAGACAGCATGAAAATGCTCTGTCACTGAGCTACATCTTCAGCTCTCTAATATTAGGGTCTTGCTAACTTGTGAAGACTTGCAAATCCTCCTGCATTCCCTTCAAGGTCGAGATGAAGCACTGTGTTATGGAAAACCTCGGGCTTAGGTGATGAGTTATTTTGGGTGTGAATCTTAGCTGTTCTCTGTAAGAATGGGGGGGGAAAAGAGTACGGCAATCATTAGTCTTCTCATCTGCCCAATGGAAATAACCTCACATGGAAGAAAAGGCCAAATTATGCAAACAACGTAGTATAATTGTAATGCTATTTATAGTTTTGAAATCCGCCCCCCCCTTTTTTTACATTAATTACTATCCTTGCCTCTCCTGTTCCTGGTAAAATAACTCATGAGAGAGAAAATGCATCATCTAAGTAATTTTCCGGAGAGGGCTTTTGTTGTTGTGGTTGTTTTAGACAGGTGCTCTCTATATAGGACAGGCTCACCTAGGACACACTATGTAGTCCATGTAGGATTTGTACTCTTGGTGATTATTCTGGGAAGTGTTCTTAATACCTCTAAAGACAAAAAGAAGCAGCCAGAGCAGCAGGAGCAAATAACTTGCAATGCATCTACAAGTTGGGTCTCAGATGCTCCTACAAGTCTTTCTGAGCTTACAATTGTGATATGTGTAAGGTCTGAATTGCAACAGCTTCTGGTCACTTTTCCAAGAGCTGTTCACGAGACCGATTCATCTCTGGATTTGTTAGCAGGCAATGGTGGGCAGCTGTGGGAGCCAAGTGGAGCTCTGGGTGAAGAAAGTTCATCACCTTAAGGTAAAGTTAACCATCCACTCACTTGTTTCTTTCATTTCCTCGATTTCTCCTGCTCACAGCTGCCAGGCAAGGGCACCGAGGACTCACATTTAGAGTATCAATTATGTGTTCATGGCAGGCATGTCACTTACAACAGTTCCATTTAGTCTTCAAAATAGGCTTAAGAAAAGGAGACGGAGGCTTACAGAACAATTGTCTTAAAATGGCATGAGTTAGGCCAGGTGTTCTTGAGCAAAGCGATGTGTATCGAAGACTCTGGGCCTTGCACGTGCCGCCCCACCCTCATCGCCCCATCAAATCTTTCCTCCTTAGTTTCTAACAACGTTACCATTTATAGTATCCTTTCAGCATATATTTGTAAAATATGCCTCCTCATCTAGCTTTTCTGTCATGTGTTTATTTTATTTTAAGAGCTCTTTAATATATGTTGTTCAATTTGTGTGGAACTGTGCAACTTAAAATCTGGCAATCATCAAAGATCTGTACACTAAGGTGAAGACAAAATCATTTCATCATGTGCCTAAGGGGAGGGAGTCTTAATTTAATTTAGAAACTCTTCATCAAAACCTTTTATAATATAATGAAAATATATCCTTGAGTGGAGGCCAGTTTCTTAGGACCCCACATAAAGAGTTAACTTTAGTCTGTTTTTAGTACTTTTAATATTAACTTAAAGATTTTTCAAAGCAATATTAAAATAATAAAAGTCATGATTATAGCAGATTGGGACATGTTTTCTTCAAGGCTAATAAGGCAATCTCGACTTAGTAACAGAATGTAGTTTCTTTTCTTGGTCTTTTATTCTGTGTGTTTCTAAAAAGGAACATGGAGTGCTTTTCTGTGACAAAGGAATATGATATTTCTTGGTCAAAATCTTTTCGGTATCTTACAGAGTTGGTGACAGTTCCATTATATATATACTGAAATCTTTTAGAAAGCTTTGAAAACCTTTTGTGGTTTAGATTCAGATGTTACATACACACTGGTGTGCACCCCCCCCCCCAGACACACACACACACACACACATACACACACACACACCTTACAGAATATGGGCTTTCATGACAACGTTTCCACATATACATGTAATGTGTTTTGGTCATATTTATCCTTTCTGTCACATGTCCCTTCTCTTTCTAGCTCCTTTCCACACCTCTAGGGCTTAGTTTCCACACTTCTAGTTGTAGTCCTTTTGTTCCCTTTTTAGTTTTGTGCATTCCCACCTCATTCGCTCTTGTCCTTTCTCCTTTCTCTTTTCTAGTTTCTACACATGACAGTAAGTGTGTTCTTCTTGTTTGTGTGTGACTGGCCTATTTTACTTACCATAACGATCTCCAGTTCTATCCATTTTCCTGCAAACGATACCATTCCATTCTTATTTATGACTAAAACTGCATTGCACATATGCACTCCATTTTCTCTATCAATTCATTGTTGATAAATGGGTATTTTCTTCACTTTTTAAGTGAAGAAAAACGAATAGCTAACAAATACATGAAAAAGTCTTCAACATCTTTAACCACTGGGGAAATAAAAATCAAAACTTTACAGAGGAGCTGGACATAATGACGCATGCCTGAAATCCCAGATGAAGACAGGAGGATCAGGAATTTAAGGCCATCTCTGGCTACATAGTGAGGCTGAAGCCAGTATGGGCTATGTGAGAGCCTGTCTCGAAAATAGGGAAAACAAATAACCCCACCTGTTCCAGCCCAAAAGCTGAATGAGTGGTACACACTACCCCAGCCAGAGTGGGTACCATCAAGAAAACACACAACAGTTCCTGGAGGGATGGGACTGGGGAGAAAAGCTTATTTACTACCACAGGAATCTATAAATTAGTCCAATATGGGTGTCAGTATGGAGGCTCACCAAAAATTCAAAACATATTGTTTTTATTCACACTTAAAAAATCAAACAACAGTTTGCTTTTTATATATGGTAAAAGATCACATTTTTAAGTCACATTTATTATTATTTTTTGCCACTAAATTTCTAAATTCGTCTGTCAAGTCAACGAATTCTGTTGATCCCACGGAACCATCTACAGAATGCTGAAGAAACCTATTGCACCTTCACCTTCACAGAGCCACGTTATATAGTTCACGTTCCTTATAATGAAGGATATAAGAAACAAAACCATTTTTTTAAAAGTCAAAATTATGATGTTCAGCAGAGAAATGTGGCGTCATTCTACGGAGAGTCTGTGTATGGCTAGTGTTTCTTTTCTTGCAAGTAATTAATAGAAGTAGAGATTGATTTCTGACCAGTGGTTTGGCTCCTAACGTTGAATGTGCTTTCTTGAGCAATTTAGCACGCTTTCTACTCAGAGCAGTTATTTTCAGGGATCCTTCTCTACAGGAGTTTTCTAAAGACTTAATTTAAAAAGACTTGCTTCCCCAGATACAGTAATATGACTTCTAACACCTAGAAATCTTTCTTGGTAGTATCTCACTGGTTAGGCATTTCCCATCAATGCCTCACAAAGAGAAAGTGTTTTTGAGTTTTGACCACCCTGATTAGTAAAAACATTACAGCACAAAAGGACTTAAAATGTGTATGCTTTAAAGATCAAGTAATTAAAAATACTCTTTGTTCTTACTTTTATGTGTAGGAAAATGTTGAGGCTAGTTCTCTGCCCATGTGGGATAATTTGACTCTCAATCAGTAAACTTAAAAGATCTTTCATAACATAAAAAGCTTCAGTTCTGCCAAGGACAAATGACTGGCACTAAGACTCCTTTGTTAGCTTAAGTCACTGATATGTAAAACAAAAGAAAATTCTTTGGCAGAAAGCTGTGGAATGTCCAGATGGTTTCTATCTATTTTCTCATTGATTGTATAATTAAAATCCCCTTTAATCATCAGAAAAAAATTGAGATAGAATGCTTGTAATAGAACCCTACTGTGCTTTAGAGAAAAACTTCTTTGGTGGTAGGTTCACTACTAATGAACTACCGGCAGTGTTTTTGTAAATTTGTTTATGGAGAGAAGATACCCAGGTAGTGCACTTCGGATCAAGATGCCTGTTTACAGTATTATATTGGTTTGCCAAATACAATCAAATTTTGATCTATTGAACAGTAATCAAATCAATTTGAATTAGCACTGATCAAGGACTTTTTGGGGGTGGGGGCGGAGTGTTTCTCTTTCCCTGAAGGAAGATTCACACCTTTAATGGATTAAGAAGAGGACTACATTAGTTGTGAGGTTAAGTACTAAGGAAGAAATCAATAGATTAGTCAATGAACAATATAGTTGGTGTCCTTAGGAATAGATCTTATTTACTACGGAAACAGGAACTATTTGTATTGTGTGGGGGTATGTTGGTTAATAGAACTAACATTCTTATGAATTCCTTTGTCCAAACATTCCCATGAATTCCTTTCACCTGCTGATCAGTAAATTCCTATTTGTCTGTACATATAGAATCTGAATATATATGCATGGTTTTACTTGGTAGATGAAGATCTTTTTAGGTCGACTGACAAATTCCAATTCTGTGGTGACCTTTTATGAAGCTGAAATGTATATCTTTATGTATCTATTCCTCCTTGTTTATGAATGGTGTTAGTGATAGTTTGAAAGTGGAAAACTCTACAAGTTCTACTGATTGACTCATGACCTCATTTTTGTATTTTTTACTTATGGTATATTTGGTGAAGAAGTAATTTTTGAGAATATAAATGAAAGAAATTAGGAACATAGGATATCTGTGGAACAGCCCCCACAGGCTTATGGAATTAAATGAGTGGCCATTAGACAGTGGCTCTACTTGGAGGGAGGAGGAGGTGTGGCCTTGTTCGAGGAAGTGGGTCAAAGGGGCGGGCTTTGACGTTTCAAAAGCTCAAGCCAGGCCCAGTGTCACTCTCTTCTTGCTGCCTGCAGGTCTGCATGTTGAACTCCCAAGCCAACTTCTCCAGCACCGTGTCTGCCTGCATGCTGCCATGTTTTCCACCATGATGACAATGGACTCGACCTCTGAAACTGTAAGCCAGCCCTGACTAAATGCTTTTCTTTCTTTATAAGAGTTCGTGGTCATGGTGTCCCTTCACAGTGGAATGTTGACTAAGACAATCTCTTTCCTAAATAGTCCAGTGAAAATGCAACGGCAGATCTGATACCACCACATTGCTGGGCTCTAGTTGCTGGGTTCAGAGAAAAAGTGAGAGGGAAGTGTGTTGAGAAAGCTTTATTTTGTGTCTCTTTGCAAGCCATTGTGATTCCTGCTGGCCAGTGACTCACATCATGGAATGAAAAGGCACAGGTGAGTAAGGTTGAAAGCAGTGGTCCCAATAACTACCGCATGCATCAAGTGCTCACCTGCACTGTCAAATTTAACCTTTACAACACCACCCAGAGATCAGTACTACCATCATCTTTGTTCCATGAATGAAGATGGGAAAGAATTAGGGAAGTCAAATAATTTGGAGGACCTGCAATTCAGTCTGGGTAATGCCTTGACAGAATACTTCCTCAAATACTTCTTTTACATTTAATAGTGTCAATTGCATAAGCAAGCTGAGTTGTTGACCAGCATCATAACATGACTTTGAAAGATCCGTGTCGATGCCGGGGAGCTTTTCTGCATCATCATTAGGAAGAAAAAAAAATCTTAATATCTGTTTTGTATTTCTAAACCCAGATGTTTGTTCTCTCTCTCTCTTCCTCTCTTTCTGTCTCGTGTGTGTGTTATATACTTTCAGTTGGTACCTAACTATTTTGTTGTTTGATATGTCTCATTTAACTTTTACTGCAGCATGACCTATTGTTTAGCATGTTATTTAGTCTTAAATCTGAGGAGGAGGCAGTTATCTTGCTAGTTCATAAAACCGAAGTCACATACTTCTTCCAGTGCAGATTTCAAAGTTGCTAAACTAGCACACCTCTTGCAATTGATGTTGCCTTGCATTCAATTTAATTGGCTGCACTATTTCCTTAGTGGTACCTGGAATAACAGTGCAGCTCAAAAACTGATGTTTTTTTATGCAATGAAAGGTAACTTTCCAATTTTATTCAGGCAACTGTGGAGTTTAATTTGTTTCTTATAGGTTATTCAGCTAAAGACTGGTTATGACATCTTATGGTTAATTGCTGAGAAAATCAACTTCTTACTCATTCTGGGCACCACTGGGCCAACATTGTCCATTTTTTCCCCTTATAATTAGATTTGACATAAGACAAAGTTCTGGACAATGGAACACAAATGAGTAACTGGACCCATAAAACCACTGGACTTTCTCTACTTTTATTTTCCCAAGTGTGCCAGCTGGACACCAATAAGCAGGGAAATCCTGGGAGCTACATGCTGACGGTGACTGGCCAGCAACTGAACACACAGGAAACTGTGTAGAGCAGAGTTGTTTTTTTTATCCTTCACATCTTTTATTCATTAATTGACTGTTCATGAGTGAGAGACAAACTTACATCGAAAATTTGGGATTAAGATGTTATACATACATTCTGTTATTTTCAATATACTAATAGAAGTGACACTCAAACTGAATCATTATAATTCTAAAATCTTTCTTTTAAATTAACATTTCTCAATGTTAATTGCTTTATAGTGAATAAAAGTATTTATCATGAAAGAAGTTTGGGCAACAGTTGAGCAAATTTGATACATGACAAAGCTATAGCTAGTATGTACTATGGAGTCCGTGAACATGTCATATGTGAATTTGATAGTTTTCAAGGACACCTTTAAAATAACTGAGTCTTTTCTATGTTAAGATGTCACACTTTGTATAGATCTATTACTTTCTTATTAATGTGTATTTATTGTGCAAGGCAATGGGAGTCATTATGGCATTTTCAAATATTTGTATCATTTGCTACACTCTGATTGTTTCATCCACATTTCTTTCTCTTCTTCACCTCCTTTTATGGATTTTCTTCTTTTCCTCTAGTCCCCTTTCTATGTTCATGCCTTTAAATAATCTAGATTCTGCACAACAGAAAACACATATTTATTTTTCTGAATCTGGCTTATTCTGTTTAACTTGATGATCTCCAGTTCTATCAATTTTCTTTGCAAATAACATGATTTCATTCTTTTTTTTACAACTGATAAACTCTATGGAATATGCACACTTTCTTTATCTATTCATCTACTGCTGAAAGATATCACAGTTCCATGAATACAACTGTGAATACCGCTGCAGTGAAAATAGGTGTGCAGGTATCTGTGTTAAATGTTGATTTGGACTCTTGTGAGTATATATACCCAGAAGTGGTATAGCTGGATCGTACAGCCATTTCATTTTGGGCACTTGAGAGGCCTAAGTAATGACTTCCACAGTGGCTGCTCTAATTTTCATTCCCATAAACAGTGTATAAGGCTTGTCTTTTCTCTTCTGCATCATTGCCAGCGTTTGTTGTTTATTTCCTTGATGGCAGTCATTCTGGTGGCTGTGGGACAGACTTTCAATAAAAATTTGGTTTGCATTTCCTTTCAGGATGAGAAAGCTAAGTATTTTTCATGTATTTACCAACCACATGTATTTCTTTGAGAATTGTTTCCACAACTTACTTATCTATTATTTGGTTGTGTATTTTGGTATGGAAGTTTTTACATTCTTTGCATCCTAGGCATTAATTTTCTATTGGATTTTCCCCCAATCTGTTGACTCTGTTGTTTCTTTTGCTGTGCTAAAGATTTTGAATTTTAAGCATCCTCATTAATTAATTTTTGCCATTATTTCCTGAGCTATTGGATCTCATCAAGAAAACCATTAGCTATGCCTGTACCTCACAGTGTTATTCCAAAGTTGTTCTCTGAGTCAGGAAGTTTCAAAACTTTATGTTTTATATTATGCAGGGCATTTGATCCACTTTGAATTGGCAGTCACACAGCATGAGAAATAAGGTTTTCGTTCTATTTGTCTATATATGAATCCCTAGTTTTCTCCAATGAAGAAGCTGTCTTTTTTATTTTTTTAACATTTCTATTTTATATTAATCACAGGTTATATACTTTGTATCCCATCCGTAGGCCCTCCCCCATTCCCTCCCTATCCCACCCTTCCCTCCCTCATCTCCTCCTTGCCCCTTTCCAGGTCCACTGATAGGGGAGGACCTCCTCCCCTTCCATCTAACTCTAGAGAAGCTGTCTTTTTAACCTATGTTTTTGCTACTTTTTAAAAAATAAATTGATTGTATTTGCATAAGCTTTTTTTAAGTGGGGTGTAGTGGGGAGCGCTCTCTATTCTGTTTTTATGCTTACTTTTGTGCCATTTTCCTCCCAATCCCTGTTTCGTTTCTATGGCTCTTGGCATAATTTAAAATCAGGTATGAAAATACTTTCAGTTTTACTCCTTTTGCTCAAGATTGCTCCGCTGGCTAGTTTTATGTCAACTTAACACAATTTGGAATTGTTTGTAACAAGGGAATCTCAGTCAGAAAAGATGTCCCCACCAGATTGTCATTGGGACATTTTCTTGATGAAGGGTTCATGGGGGAGATACCAGCCCACTATGGGTAGCTCTATTCCTAGTAATCTGGTCCTGAATGGTACAAGAAATCAGGCTGAGCAAGTCATGGGGGCAAGCAAGCCGGTAAACCATTTCATGGTTTCTGCCTCCAGGTTTTTTTTTTTTTCCTAACTTCCCTCAGCAATGGGTTGTTATATGGAAGGATAAGGTAAAATGGTATTCCTTCCTCAAGCTGTTCTATCGCAGAAACCCTCTAAGACAATTGCTTGGCTGTAATTTCTTTCCTACTTTTATAAAGAATGCTATTGGTATTTTTGAAACAGATTATGTTGTAGATCACTTTTGATAACATGGCCATTTTCACATTAATTCTACCAAAACATGAACATGAGATACCTCTCCATCTTCTTGTGCCTTCTTAGGGTTTTTCTTCAGTGTTTGAAATTTTCGTTGTAGACAGCGTTTATCTCTTTGGCTTGGTATATATTCAGGCATTATATTTTTGAAGCTATCGTAAAAAAGATTATTTTCTTGATTTTTTTCTCAATATATATTTACCTATCAATCATTATTTCTTTATATCTGTTTTTGGTAGCTGGGTAATTTGGACATATGACTAAGCTTCGTAGCATCCATTCCTTTTCTATTTTATAGAATAATTTGGGAAACACTAGTATTAACTATAAAGGCAGACTTTTATACGTTTTCTTTTTTCTTCTCTCAATAGAGTTCAATTTAATTTTTATTTATATATTTTCTCTTTTTTACATGTATTTATTTTGAGAATTTTGTACTTAAGTACTGTGTGTACAAATCCTACCCCAGCCCTATCCCCACCCTATCCCTTCCTCTTCCTCTGGGTTAGTGATGGGAGCTCATGTCCATTTTCCCCATTCAGGGTCCCGTCCCACTTGAACCTGTGCTATGTGCTATGTGCTATGCATGTTGAATCTCTGTCTTGGACTAATTCTTCCAAGGTCTCTCTCACTTTGCATATTTTCCAGTTGTGGGTCTCTGAATTAGTATCTATTGCAGGAGGAAGCTTCTTTGATGCCACTGTGTGAAACACTGAACTATGGGTACAGCAGAATATTATTAGCAGTAACTGTACAACCTCCACTGTAGATTGGAGGATGTGTAGCTGGGTTGTTGTTTACCTTTCTCTTCTGGTACCATGGAGAAAACCTTCTGGTACCAGGAAAACTTGTCAGTAGTGGTGAAGGCTCTGGGTGTTCAAGGAGATACATAGCTGTTGTCTTCAGCAATAGAGCCTTACCATCAGTTTTGGGGGAGCAACCAATAACTTTGACAATAGCCCGAGTTGTTTGGGGGTTTCCATGGGACCCTTTTGGCCAATAACTCAACTAGGTATAATTCATTCCTATGCCCAAACTTTTAACATCAAGACATAACATTTTTATCTATGAAGTTCACACTTGAGAACTATGCAACTGAACTGAAAAAAAATCTTTAAAGAAAAATCTCATAATATTTTAATAAAGCTTCTGATTTTTATGTTTGGTCACATTTATGGCTAATAGACTATATTTAAAATATTTATTTCCCTTAGTTTTGGGGTTGAGATACAGGTTTTATACTCCATAGAGGAGATAAAACTGAATCCCATGCTTCTTATACTTGGAAAAAGAGAAGCTGAAATTCAATAAACTTTATGTCCTTATCTTTGCTTAGCTCCCCAAACAGTTCCATGGAAAGAGATTCATTAAGTATTTGAAAGAATATAAGGAACTGCAGAAGTAGTGTTTTAGGATTATCTGTGGAAAACAGAATTAAAACTTAGAAGTCTTTTTTTTCATCCTTTCTGAATTTTGTCCTGTCTGTCTTAGAATGAGCAACATATTAATTATCAAAACCAGGTTAGTGCCTTTTACATTAACCCTCGATTTTCTCCATTCTATACAAGAAAGGCTTCCGTATTCTCACTGGCATAACACTTTTTATGACAGGCTCCCGAACCTTAGTAGGTCCTCATACTTAGCACAATTGACTCCATGATGGAAATACCATCCAGGCCATAAAACTCAGCACACAGACAGCACCTCCTGCCAAAATGAAAACAAAGACCTAATCCATCAAAGTCCATCGTTCTGGGAAAGTCTCTAAATGTACTAACCTTGCTTTTTGGCTTCTCTAGTTCTGCTTCTGGCTAACTATTCTCATGAACTGAAATATGTCAACCCAGGATATGATTTTTGTGCGTGAAAGCTCACCCTCAGAAGGCTTGAAGGTATAACTAAGATCCTGAATACTCAGTGTAGTTTCTGGCTAGCTAATAAAAACTTTCTATTGGCTTAAACCTCTGTCTGGGGAGTCTTCTTTGTTGGAGACCCCCACAACATTCTTGTTTGGAAAAGTACTTGAATGAAATGTTTCCTGAATGCGGAGTATTTTCCATATTATATATTCTCTATATAACACACACATATACATCTATAAGATATATGTATGTATATGTATATATATATACACACACACACACATACATATGGTACATGTTTGCGTTTATTTGGCCTCTTTTTAAGTATTAATGATGAATTAAATCAATGGCTTTCTTTCAAACGTTTATCTTTCAGCGTGGCTGGATTGAATATTTTAAATGCCAAATGACAAGGCCGTGTGTGAACATGTTTTCAGGTTGCGATACATAGCGCAGCAGCTAAGAGGGAAGGACGTCCTCTGATTTTGGTCATGCGCTGAACGGTCAAGGGACTGATTTCCTTTTCCAAGAAACCATTCCAGAAACAAAATGTTTTTGCCTGAGCTTAAATGAAAAGCAGATACTGAAAAGACTTTAAACTGAAAAATAATAGATTCTCTGGCATCAGGTACTGAAGGGGCTGCTCATTATTTAGATTTCTCAAAAAAAATTGGCTATGCTTGTTAGCTGGGGGTCCAAAAATTCTCTGGAAATTATTTTCTATGTTAACCATAAAACTACTAAACAGTTTATTATTGTCAAATTCACTTAAAATGGATAACCCTGATCTCTAAGTAATTCCCTTTAGGGACTAGCCTGTGGTTAGGATACATTTTAGAAGTCCGTTGTTAAGCATCTCAATAAATCAATATAATGCAGAAAAATCTGATATTTCTGTGGAAATTTCCATGCTTTCATTATTCTTTGCATATTATTAAAGCTAGCAATTCCTGAGTTAGAGAATCTGGGCTAACATTTTCTTAGTTTAAAATATAGTTTATGCATGCCAATGGAAAGAATGCTGTGGGGATTTGTTTTCCTTCATATTCATTCTCTATTATTATGCTCTCTAAGTTTACCTTTTACCACTGTCAACCTAGATTAGGTTTGTCACTCACTCACACCTCTAGCCTCCCTGTGTGCCAGGAGAACACTGAAAGCATTAGCTGTGTCTTACAGAGTCTGAGAGAAGTTATTGCATAGATCATATAGGGAGTCTACAATATCGATTTTTAGCTGTCAGTAAACAACCCCTATTTGCCTATTATTGGGGATTTGGAAAAATTGATTATACTCTTGGATCAGTGAGATATACTAAAATTGCATGGAAAATGCTTAGCCCAGGAACAGTATTATTTATGAAATACATGTCTGAAAAAGCTTAATGGTTCTAGCAGTTGGACAAAATTTGTTGATGGAAACATTACTTGTTTTAGTTATTGATCTTCCCATAAAAAGATAATGGCTTTATTTAAGATAATAGTAGATTATTTTATATCTAAAACATAAAACTTACTGTCCAAAAAAATTTTGGTTCAGTAAGACTAAAGAAGTTACAGACCAAGAACCTCATAAAGGGATACATTTGGTCTTTTGTGATCAATGGTTCTGTGTTTGTGTAATTCACCAATTAACCAACTTTTTTGGTTATTTGACTGTCAAAATATCAAATCAAATTTAAAATATTAAAAGTCAAATTTGAAAATATCAATCAATAAATAAAATTTTATGTCTGCTATGTACGTGTATAATTTTTTTAAAAATTCCTATGCAGTATAGCGTAACAACTAATTACACAATACTTCCTCTGTGTTAGGTATTATAAATAATTTAGAGAAGAGTTAAAGCATACAGAAAAATGTGTGATGTCTACATATCTTTACTATGACGTTACATAGATGGGACATGAGTTGGTATCTCTGAAGGATTCTGGAGCCCATCCCTTATAAATACCATAAGACAAATGTATTTTAAAATGGTTTATTTTCCATTTACTTGTCTTTGTGTTACAATGTTTACTTCTAGGGGTCACTAAGCATGTTTCCCCTTTTCTGTGAATTTGAGAAGAGTGCTTTCAAAGTTTCTGATGCAGGCTTTTGCTGAGAATCCAAAGTCCAGGTTTTACATGCCTTAAAAAATAAATATCTTGTCAACACTTCTTACTCCTTTTTATTTTCCCAGGGCTGTGGCTTGTAAAAGAGGCATGATGTGTACTGGCTTTCTCTTGGAAGGGGCCTGCTTCCTCTCATGAAATGCTGTAATCCAAAGCCCCAAAGAGCTTGGACTATCCAAACATTGCATGTCTTAGCATTTGTTCTAGTCGACTATATTACATGGAGTAAGAACACCTATTAGATTCCTGCAGACTTTGAGCTTGGACAATCAATCTTAGGAGAAAAACCCAAGTTCCTAAACAATGGTAGACTTGTCAGTCTTTCACAGTCCCAAAGAATTAGTTTCATACAGCAGGACTAAAGTGGATAAGCCTGATTTTTCTAGTTAAATAATTCATTTGTTCATTAATATTAATACCTGACAGCTCTATAAAAATATTTTTAACTTCGAAAGAATAAATTTACGTTGTTTTTTTTTTTCAGATGGTGATTGGCAAACCAGGGAAAGTGAATTATAATTCCTAACAACTGTTCTTAAGATTTTGCTTTCGGTAATTTTATTTTCAAAATGGTCAATAGCTTTATGTATACCCCAAACATTGAGTAAGACATTGATTACTCTGCAAACAACAGAAACCACATATTATCTTTGTTCAGAAATAGTACATCTTCTGAGTTTATCTCCACCAAATTGCATCTTGGTCCATGTATTCATTTCCATATGTCTGTAATTTATTAATGGAACCACACAGGAAGCCAAGTTGTCAGTGGTTAGCTGTTCTTCACATAGCCACAAATATAGAATGTGGGTATCTAAGTCCCCATGACCAAATACTTAGTGCCATAGACATCAGGTTTGAGAGATAGGCAAAAGTAGGCTAAGGGAATGCATAAATACTGCTCCTATTTTGGGGAGTATTTTCTCTGGCATACTGTTTGAAAGAAGATGTTAAGAGTATCATTTTGTACTAAGCTTTAATATTGAAGCACAGGAATTACCCAGCACTTATGGCTCCTGAGGAGGATTTTCACTCTTTAATGATACTTTATTCAGAGATGAATTAAGTATGAGGCTCTTAACCCTCCCAAATTTTTAGAATTTCTCTTGAGGTAGAGAATATGAAGAGCTGGACTTTCCCATGAAGTTCACAGGCACGGATGGAGGACATGGTTGTAAGTGCTGCATTTTGTGACCGTGTTCTGAGTTCTTCATGACTTCCCAACTTATCTTTGAAGTTAAGGGAGAACTTGCTGTTCTTTGAAAGTGCCAAGATCCCATGTTAAGCCTCTAGGGTTTGCATTTGCTGTTCTTTCAGCCAGGAATATTCCTTTCCCAAATCCTAGACTGGCTTATTTCCTCCCTTCATTCCAACCCCAGGTCAGACATCCTTTCCTCTGAGAAACTTTTTTTTTAAAAATAACAGTCACACTATCTGCTTTGGTGTTCACAGCAGAGCACTTACCACAGAGGTCTGAGATTTAACACAGGCTTTTATTTATTTATGTTTTATTTATCCTTATCTCTAGACGACACTCCACTTATTTGACAACATCAGGTATTCGATACATGCCTGGTGGTGAATGAACAATAGAATTCAGAGGAAAGCCAAGCAGGTAATTATATAGGACTTGCATGACAAGAAGTCATTTTTTATTTCGGTGAAACCTCCCCCATCCCCACCCCTGCCAATCTACTTGTGGTTCCAATATCAAGCGAGAAATTTCACATTGCTTACAAGCGGTATCTGATGGCGAATTTTATTGGAACAAACGTTCAATGATAAGAAAAGGGAATCCCATCTGAAACTCCCGCGACACCAGTCGGAAGCAGGCTGGTGCTCTCAACCCCATTCTCATCTGTGTGCATACGTGTCTATTACGCAATGAAGCATTGCCTCTCTTCTGAGGACACCCAAAAATAACAAAGAAGCAATATGTAGTCCCAGAAGGTGAAGGAAAGAATGAGAAAGTGTGTAAAAGTTGTGGGGATACCTTGGCTAAAAGTATCCCATTTTAATTTCCCAAAAGCATGTGGCTCAAATGACATGCTAATTCTTGAGAATATTCCATCATCTTGTTTTTCAAATGTATCTCTTGCCATTTGCTCATTACCCTGCTTCTCTCAGTGACTTTTCTTTTTTGGCCATACCCCTAAAAATTGAAGTTGCTTAGGATTTTACTCTCTGCCTTATTCTTACTCATCTTCTACATTGCTGCACTGCCTTCATCTTTGTGCTAAGGATGATGCCTTAGCACATGCTTTCAACTCCGATCTTTCTCCCAGTTTCCAGTCCTGAATTTCTAAGGGTTACTAAGCTTTTTAGCTTACACCTAAAAATGCACCCTAAAAATGTCATGTCTCAAACTAAGTCAGTTCTATCGGTTCTTGTAATGTCTTCACTGATGAGTTATATATACTGTACCTTATAGGCTGCCTTCTGGTTATTTTCTATTCTAGTTACTGCTAATTCATATTTCCATCATTTTCCATGTTGGCAATTTTAGAAACTGGAGTGGCTTTTTCCTATGTCTCTGATCATATTGATTAATTTCTGTGTCCTGAAAATACCTTATTTTTTTCCCTGAAGAAATTTATAATTTCCTTTGAAATCTACCCCCCAGCATCTTGTTAGCTCATTGTCCCTCTGGCTCTCTATCAGTTGCATTCAACCCTTTTCTCTAAATGGACTCTTTCTGTATTTCTGTCTCCTGTGTCTCAATGCCCAGCACTCTTCTACCCGTTTCACTCCACTGGAAAAACCTAAATTTTCATCTGTAAGTGGTTATCAATTGGAGATAACTTCTGGGCTAGGGATGGGGGTGTGCATTCATTTCTTCTTTGGGTGCAGATCTGGCAGGCCTGTGTACTCTGGCACAATCTCTGTGAGTTAGGATGTGTACCAACCCTCTTGTGTTTAGAAAGCCTTTTCCTCTTGGTGTTCTCCATCACTTTAGTCCCTAACACTCTTTCCACCTCCTCCTCTCTGGGTCCGTTGAGGCCAAGGGGATGGATTTGATGGAGACATCCCATTTAGGGTTGAGTGTTCCAAGATCTTTTACTCTCTACCTAATTTCTGGCTGTGAGCCACTTTATTTGTTCTCATTTGCTATGGGAGAAAGTTTCTCTGATGATGGCTGAACAAGGCATTGATCTATGATATAGTACAATCATTTTAAGAGTAATTTTATTGCTACATTCCTTTAGCAGAATAGTAATACTTGGATTTCCCTTAGGACCTTGGGCTGCCTAGTTTTAGATTCTTGACCACAGAGCATTGGCATAGGCTCTGTCTCATGGAGTGGGCTGAACTCAAATAATATATTGTATCTCAGCTTTAATGTTTGCTCTGGAGTCCCTCTTGATTGCAACAGCTCATGCATCTTTCTCAGTTTCTTTAATTCCACTTTGTGTTAGAATGGCTTTTCTTTCACTAGACTGAAAATCCAATCTGATTAAGTGACTTGCTGTCCTCATCTTCCACTGCCTAGTACAGGGTCTTTCCAACAGGAGACAATACATGTTCCTTGAAGTGATATCTTATTGCATGTCTTGGGCTCAGAGTAAAGTTGTCATTCCAAGTAACCAGTGGCACACAATTAAGAGTTTCTCTGATGGTCTTCATAGGTACCTATTGTGTTATTTATGATCAGGTATAGCCTATGGAATCGTATAGACAAGCTTAAGCTTAAGTGTTACCATATACTCAATAATATTAATAAGTTATTAATTATATAATAAGAAAGGTATTAAACTTGTTCAAGAGCTGAAGTGGTATAATACTTCCTACCT
>CM053766.1:57492103-57513166 GCA_028658305.1 Pachyuromys duprasi
ATTTTCTCACCGTAGGAGTTCCGCTCACCTGGCACTCACAATGCTGGCGTTTTAGGTCCCAGAGTTCAGTCTCCTGGTCGCAGCGTTGTTTCTGCTCTCCTACTCCTCAGACACAGTGTTCTCTCGTGGCAGCCATCTTGGATCTCTGCATTCATGTTTTTATAGATACTTGAATGTGATTTCAAAATGCTAGACACCTCCTTGGTGCTCCTCCAGGATAAGTGAGTTTCCACAGACACAGTCAGAGAAAGGTGTGGATGGCAGACTAGAAGTTCATCTGAAGTATCACATCTTCCCTGACAACCTCTTTACTTTACAGGCCAAAATTAGACACAAGGCTTCCCCATGTGACAAAGGCAATACTAGAGGTTCTTGAATTGGAATTTCACTGACACAGCAATGGCATTATGCCTTCTACCTCTGAATCCTAGCTCACCAGAGGAGAATCTCCACTTCTCCTAGCTAACAAGTTTCCAACATGATAGTGGCCGGGCTGTGATATCTGTCAAACTCCTTGGCCAGAAAGAATTAGAGATTCTACCATGTTGGCTATAGTCTTTCTTTTATTTGTGATTCTTCTTTTCCAACACTGACTTCTTGGTATAGACCCTCCTCCAAAAAAAGATACTCTGATCTCAACATAAGAAAGTGGTATACTTAATTATTTATTCTGCCATGTTGATTAAGAGATGATCAAGACACACTTTTTCACCTGTCCCCCAAATAAACACCTTAAAATTGTCTTTTGTCAAGCACATGCCCTTAGAATTATTTAAACGGTTTATAATGACTTGAATGGCATAATGACTTATGTTAGTGTATGAGACAGTTATTTGGGTGTTTCTTTCCTATCTCCATCTTAGATTTACTGATTCAGAAAGAAAGTACAGCAAAGATGGTGGTTTTGTTTCTGCAAAGGATCAAATGATAAGTATTTTTTAAACTTTTGATTGATTCTTTGTGAATTTCATACTACTCATCTCCTCATCCTTTTATGTCTGCCCTCCCTCCTGGCAACCTCCCATCAAAATAAAACAACAAATTAAATCTAAAAGAAACAAAAGAAAACAAAGCCAAATCTAGTTGTGGAAGCTGTAGCATGCCATGGTGTGGCCCCAAGTTCATGGAGCGCTGACCTTGCCCCTCGCCAACTGTAGCGCTTGGGAGAGTAGGCCCTGCTCTTCACCTGGGCAGCACAGTACAGCTGGCCCTGGTTGTGGGAATCAGGGGAGGAAGGCACCACAAGAGAGCCAGCCTGAGGGTGTAAGAGCAGGAGAACTGACCCTGGCTTCTCAACTGGGCGAAGTACAATAGCTGGCCCTGGTGGTCCCAGTTCAGGAGAGCATGTGGACTGACCAATTCAGCTTCCACCCAAGCCCAGATCCAAGTCTCTGAGTTGGCCAACCCCAACATTCAACCCATCCTTATCTGCTAGAGTGCACAAAGGGTCCAGCCCTACAAATCCAAAGAGACAGGATCTGAATGACACAGGGCAACGGCAGAATCTCTGAGAGCCATCCAGGTGAGGATCCAGTATTGATAGTGTAGCAAAAGACAGAAGCCTCAAACCAAACCAATGACTCATTGCAATGAATATTTGAAAGTAAAGATGTCTAGACAAATAATAAGTATTTTTAAGCTTTCGGAACGAGCTGATTAATCTTCCTTGTGAATCACTGGGACACACAGCTGGGCCTGGCTGTTGAGGGTGTTTTCAGAGAGTCTCAACAGAATAGTGAGCACCCACTCTGAATGTGGGTGGCTAGGGAATTAGATTGAATTAAAAAGCAGAGGAGAGAAAGCCAGGTGAGTGCCAGCAGTCATCTCCCCCTGCTTCCCCTGCTGCCAAGAGCAAGCAAGCTCCCTAATGTTCCCCTACTGCAGTGTTGGCTGGTCCGATGCCTTCTCCACCATGATGAACCTGCATCTCCTTGAACCAGGAGCCATAATAAACCCTTCGTCTCCGAACTTCCTTCAGGTATTTATCATAATCACGGAAAAAGTCAATACACAGAGGCATGCAGTCTTTGTCATGACTCTGCTGATGTACTGAAAAGCAAGCCTGGATAATATATAAACAAATGAGAATGGCTATATCCCTTATGTGTATGTATATAAGTATGTATGTGTATGTTTTTACAAAATGTGACTTTCCATAAAGAAATGACTGACTTGTTAGAACTTGCTTTCAAACTAGTTTTTCCGAGAACGGATTCATACCTCCCCTCTTCGGAATTCTTTTCTCTTCTGGTGTATTGCCACAGCTGAGAGATACTGGCAAAAGGGGAGGAACTTTTAATATAAAATAAACAGCTCAGGACCTCAAATGAGCATCCGGAAGCGATAGCACAATACTTTTAAAGGTACTTTCGCAGCAATCTCTTTAATAAAAAGATATGCCATTAACAAGATAAAGGAAATAAAAATTATAATCACCTAAAATTGCCTTTCCTCTAGTTAAAGGAAAAGTTGGTTTTTAAAGGATCGTTGACAAAATAATGTATCCTAACGAGACCAAAAGTGACTATCAGAAGCTATACTCTCATCTGGAAGAACTTGGAGGAGGGGAAGAATATGATGAAAATATTCTTAAGTTTAAAAATTGTTTTAAATAATAAAATTAAAATTAAAAAAACTATAGCCCCTTAGCCATACAAAAGATCAGAAAAGAAAATACACTTTAATTAAACTTCTTTTTCTAACATAACTTTATTCAGCATTATTACTGAATGGTAATTGAGTAAAAACTTTTCAGCATTATTACTGTGATGGTATGTATTGACTGGCAACTTAACAAGATCTAAAACAGTGGTTCTCAACCTTCTTAATGCTGCAACCCACTAATACAGTTCCTCATGGTGTTCCCCTAGTAAAATTATTATAATAATTTATAATAATAATCCCCTAATAAAATAAGATTATTTTGTTGCTACTTCATAGCTGTAATTTTGCTACTGTTATGAATCATAATGTAAATATCTGATATGCAGGGTATCTGATATGCAACCCCAAGGGAGCCACGACCCACAAGTTGAGAACCAATGTTCTAGAACCACCTAGAAAACAAATCTCTGGGTATGCCTGTGAGGGGTTTTCTAGATAAGGTAAAATGAGGTGGGAAGGTCCTCTCTAAATATGTGCTATGGCATTTCATGGGCTGAGCGCCTCCGTTTATATCGCCTTCTCTTTCCTGACTGTGGATGGATTTGACCAATTGCCTCACAAGCCTGCCACTGTGCCTTCACCTTCAGGATGGACTACACCCTTGAACTATGAGCCAAAATAACCCTTCTTTCCTCAACTTGATTTTCACAGGTAATTTGTCACAGTAACAAGTAACCTAAACATTACTGTACAGTGTTTTCTTTAGAATATTGTATCCAGAGGTTTCAAAATACTGCTATCCCAAAAATAAGCTACCTTGTTCTGCACTTGAGTTTTGATGGGCTACTGGAATCGCCTAATCTACTTAAGGGCTATTCACAGGTAAGCCAATGACAGCGTCAGGCGGAAACTCTGTGGGCTTGAGATGGGGTGGGGGGGGGAAGAATGGACCTCTCTGGATTTCCCTGTTGCATTTCAGATTTTGGAAAACCTGACCTAGATTACCCTTTCCTCAAAAAACACATTCTGAAAACACTTTAATGACAATCACACAGATTCCAAATCCATTTTTTCAGCAGTGGACAGATTCTCTTTCCATTCTTTTGATCTCTGTCAAAAAAAAATGAGGCGCTAGCCACGGCATCCTATGGACTTCTGCCATAAGCCCAGCAGCTGTCTGGGAACCACGGGCATTTCCAGGCTTTGAAAATAGAGTCTGATGTTCACACACAAAAGTGTACTTCTCACAAAGCCACAAAATAAAACGACTGTTTCTGGTTTTGAAGTAACGAAAAACCATGTGTCACTTAGGCATCGCATGCCTCATTACACACGTCAGAACGTGAAAGTGTTTCAGGACTGTGAGTGACGTTCGCAGTAACAATGTGTGGTTCTGCAGCACCGCTGACATCCTGCTGGACAGGCACCACTGATTAAAATGAGACGGTACAAGCAGCGCATGTTCATGGAGCATCTGTGTGTACCAAGCCCTGAGGAGACAAAAGAAACCTTCTAATTTATTTTAACAGAATTTTTATAAGAAACTTCAGTGCTCCCTGCTCACTCCATTTCGTAACAAGTAGGTAAGTTCTCCCAAGGAAGAAATATTTAGCAAGCAAACATATTTAGCAAGCATACTGTAGAGATTTTATAAGATGGCTTTTTTTATTCTTGCAGATTCAATAACAATGCGGTGTGTTTTATTGTTCATAGAGGAACTTGCAAGCTTTGAATAGTTAAATCGAGTCTCTAGCAAGACATTTTTTTTTTCTATCTGGAAGTTTAAGGACAAGGTATATTCTGATTTTCCCCAGGTTTCTAGGCGCTGTGTATGTGAACACTTCCATCCAGAGAGACTGGAGCATAAATGGAAGTTTTCTGGAGTGGTAGATTGAGGCTGCAAGGATGGTGGCAGTGAGGAAGTAGTAAAAACGACCCTGAGATTTCACCTTACACGCATCAGAATGGCTAAGATCAAAAACTCAAGTGACAACACATGCTGGAGAGGATGTGGAGAAAGAGGAACCCTCCTCCATTGCTGGTGGGAATATAAAATTTTACAACCACTCTGGAAATCAATTTGGTGCTTTCTTAGACAATTAAGAATAGTGATTTCACAAGATCCAGCTATACCACTCCTAGGCATATACCCAAAAGATGCTCAAGTACACATGACATTTGCTCAACCATGTTCATAGCAGCTTTATTCATAATAGCCAGAACCTGGAAACAACCCAGATGTCCCTCAATTGAGGAATGGATACAGAAATTGTGGTACTTTTACACAATGGAATACTACTCAGCAATTAAAAACGAGGAAATGATGAAATTTGCAGGGAAATGGTGGGACCTAGAAAAGGCCGTCCTGAGTGAGGTATCCCAAAAGCAGAGAGATGCACATGGTATATACTCACTTATATAGACCTATAAGATAGGATAAACATACTGAAATCTATACACCTAAAGAAGATAAACAAGAAGGAGGACCTGGGGAAAGAGGATTAATCCTCACTTAGAAAGTCAAATGGGATGGACATTGGGTGTAGGAGAAAACAAGTAGCAGGACAAGAGCCTACCACAGAGGGCCTCCGAAAGACTCTACCTAGCAGGTATCAAAGCAAATATTAAGAAACATAACCAACCCTTTGACAGAGTGCAGGGAATCATATGAAAGAAGGGGGAGTTAGTATGACCTGGAGAGTACAGGAGCTCCACAAGGACCAAATGTGTCAGGGCACAGGGGTCTTTTATGAGACTGTTTCTCTAACCAAGGACCATGTATGGATATAACCTAGAACCCCTGTTTGAATGTAACAAACGGTAGCTCAATATCCCAGTGGGTACACTAGTGAGGGGAACAAGGACTATTTTGGACATGAACTCAAAGGGTGGCTCTTTGACCTCCCCATTCCCCGAGGGAGGAGCAGCCTTGCTAGGCCACAGAAGAGGACATTGCAGCCATTCCTGAAGAGACCTGATGAGCTAGAATTAGATGGAGGGGGAGGAGGTCCTCCCCTATCAGTGGACTTGGAAAGGGGCAGGGAGGAGATGAGGGAGGGAAGGGGGGGATGGGGACAGAATGCGGGAGGGAGCTACGGCTGGGATACAAAGTACATAACCTGTGATTAATATAAAATAAAAATGTTAAAATTAATTAAAAATAAATTTAAAAGTATAATATAAAAAACATTCTATATTAAGTTAATCATGATTTTAATATATATTATATTTTATAAACATGTTTTAAAAAATGGGGTTGGGGAACATTTCCAATGTTTCTTCCAATTGGCAGTGTAGAGAGTTTGAGTAGCTCTATCCATAAGAAATGTGTAAGAACAGCTTCTGTGACAGAGACAGGGAGAAATGACCACTCCCATTATCAGCCCCATTTCCGGATCAGACGCTGTCCAGTGAGCAACTGAACAGGAAGAAGAAAATGACACTCCTGGCTGAATTCTCAAAAGTCCGCAAACACAATAGTTACTGTCAGTTTCTTTTACATTTTTCTTATGCAAATGCCATATGTAAATTCTGTATTTACATCACTCATATCCAACTCCAACTCCCCCCATGCCCCACCTATTCCCTCTCAGCATCACATCCTCTACTCTAATCATGTTCTTACACACCTGTTGTGCACATATGAATACATAAATACAACCTGCCTAATCCATTTGATGTTAACTCATATGTATATGTTTTGGGGGCTGACCACTCAATAAATAGTTTTTTTAATTAAAGGTATGCAAAAAATGTTCCTAAAGATGACCTACTTATCAACTGTGTATTTGCCAAACTAGAACTCCAGAATAAACAACTAGACATCCTGGTGGCATTAAATGGTAGGTTTTATTTTTGTAATTGTTGGGTGTTTGACTTACTTGGGAGTTCTCATTTCATTTGTTTTCATTTTGTTTGAAATAGTGTCTTCCTGTGCAGCCATGGCTTATTTTGGAACTTGCTAGGTAGACCAGATTGATTGTGAATTTTCAGGGATCCTTCTGTCTCTGCTTCCAGCATGGTGGAACTATGGATGATGCACTACCATGCCTCAATAAGCATTTTTATAGTTCAAGATTCTGCACGTGACTGAAAGTTTTCTTTGTTCTCAGCCAGGCATATTTGTGCTTCTGGGCTCTGATGAAGGTATGGTCTTGTTGGCTTTGTTCAAACTCATTGGACTCCATCTGCCTAAAGGCAGCAGGTTGATCCAATTGTTCAGTACTATGGAACCCAAGGACCTGACAGTCTGAGGAGATATGCCGAACACAGACTTAGCAATAGGTAAACCCTGGGAAAGAAGAGCCCTTGATGTGAGCTGACAACCGCCCCTGATTATACCTGGCTTTCTTTTCTGTTCAATGATCCTACAAGAGTCTGTTCCAATGCATTCTTGTTGTTTTCTTCCCTCAAGCGTATGTAAAGGGTTTGTGTTTTACTGTATTTTTTATGGTTTTGTTTGTTATTACTGTCACAAATTCATCTAATTTCATTTATGTTCTCTGCCTCATTTAGGGGAAGTATTTTTTCTTTTTCTTTGTTATTCTTTTTGTTGAACCCTGTATTACTTCCTTTCCCTGCATCTATAATTAAAAGTATAATTAATATAATTGTTACTATATTATGTTTTTCTTCAATACTCTGGCTTTTTATATCATATTCCTTTTCTTACAGTTATCTAATTTTGGTTTTTCACTTTTTCATTATTGAGAAATGATGGGGATTTTTTTCTACTCTTTCTCTTTTACCCTTTCCTCCTTAGCCTCTCTCTCTGTCTCTCTCTCCCTTTCTCGCTCTCTGTTCACTTATTTAACCTTAATTCTTCATTTTCCCCTGCCCCATTTCTTACCTTCTTTCTTTATCTGCTTCCGTACCTCCCCTAAATAATTTTAACTCCATAATACATTCCCTAGTAACTTTGAATTTTTAGTTTTGAGGTCATTGGTGATGCTTTAGTGGGCTGTAACTGTTTGTACCTCAGCGTTGTTGATATTGCTGCTGCAGCTTGTTTTCTTCTGGATGAGTGGTCCTTGGGATTGAGCCTTCAAATAGGATGCTCAATTAAAACCTTTCGCTCCATCCCCTCCTAAAAAAAAAAATTAGAGATAGGAGATAACTACCACCAACAAAGGAACAGGACCTCAAAGTTTAACTGAAGCATAGACCGGTGGACCTAACAGATATCTGCAGAAAACTCCATCCAACAGAAACCGAACACCCATTCTTCTCAGCAGCCTGTGGATCCACCTCCAAAACAGACCACATTCATGGCCACAGATCAAGTCTTATCAACTATAATATTTGAAGCAATCGTTTTCATCTTGGCAAATTATAGTGCAATAAAACTAGAAGACAGCGACAAGAAAAAGCTACAGACACTATACAAATATATAGAAAATAAGCAATGCACTATTGATACTGAAGAAATCAAGTAGGAAATTTTGAATTCCCTAGACTCAAATGAAAAAGAGTACATAACTTATCAAAACTTTTGGAATATGGCTAAAATCTATGTCTATAAGTGCTTATATTGAAAGTACGAAAAAATTCAATGTTATGATATACCTCTAGGTTCCAGAAAATGCAAGGTAAATCCAAATAAAAAATAAGAAATAGCATGAAATAAAAAAATCAGGGCAGGAATTAACAAAATTGAGACTAAAATACAAAATATAAAATTGATCAAAGAGTTGGTTCTTTGAAAACAATCAACAAGATTGACAAACCTCTATCGAAGCTAACCAAAGGGGTAAGGGAAACAAATTAATAAAATTAAAGTATGGAAGTTATTACATATTCCAGGGAAATCTGGGGAATCATTAAGGTGTAGTTTGAAAACTTTTATTCAAAAAGGGGGGCTCTAAAAGACACAGATAATTCCTATGCACATCTGACCTTCCAAAATTAAATCAAAAAGATATAAACAAGTTAAACAGATTCATAAAAATCAGTGAGATGAAGGCAGTAATGAAAGGCTGCCAGCAACAAACAGAACCAGATGAATTCACTGCCAAATCCCGCCAAACCTTCTAAGAGCTAATGCCAACACTCCTCAAACAGTTCCATAAAATAGAAGAGGAAGGAACATTACCACACTCGTTATGCGAAACAAGCATTACCCTGATGCCAAACCCAGATAAGGACGCAACAAAAGAAGAAAAAACTCTAGACCAATTTCCCTGAAGAATATAAATACAAAATTTCTCTTTAAGAATGTCTTCTAAAATCAGGAATGAAATAGGGTTTCCATTTCCTGCTCTTATTCAATACAGTGCTCAAAACCTTAGTCAGAAATAAGACAAAAACACACATGAAAAGAAAAAATTAACTTATCTATATTTACAGACAGCAAAAACCTGTTTGTAAAGGGTTCTACAGATCCTTATGCAAAAAACCCTTAGAATTGATTAAAAAATTTTTTTCAACAGAGTAACAAGATGGAAAAATTACCATACAAAAATCTACAGCTTGTTTATGTATCAATACAGAGCTTGAAATAAAAAGAAAGTCAGGAGATCTGGGCCATGATGGTTCACACCTTTGATCCCAGTACTCAGGGAGGTAGAGGCAGGCAGATCTCTGTGAGTTCAAGGCCAGCCTGGTCTACAGAGTGAGTTCCAGGACAGCCAAGGCTACACGGAGAAACCCTGTTTCAAAAAAAAAAAAAAAGAAAGAAAGAAAGAAAGAAAGGAATGAAGGAAGGAAAAGAAAAAAGAAATAATTTTGTTTAATATCTGACAAAAATAAACTTTAAACCAAGTCTAGTTAGAAGAGATAAAGACGGTCATTTCATACTGATGAAGGAAACAATCCTTAAAGGGGAAATTTTCATTCTTATACACACTCCAAACACAGGCTTACACAATTTCATAGAAACAAACATGACTAGGCATAAAGTCACAGATTAATTATAACAAAATAATACCTGACAACTGCAAAACACACTTTTGCTAAACAAACAAAAAATAAACAGAGAAACACTGGATAAATGATATCACAGATCAAAGGAACCGAGCAACATCTACAGAACTGCATCCAAACACTGCAAGATTCACTTTCTTCTCAGAAGCCCATGAAATGTTCTCTGAAGCAGATCACATATTAGGAGACAACGCAAGGCTCAACAAATACAGGAGAACTGAAATAATTCCCTGTGCTATATCTGACCACAACAGAATAAATAACTAGCAAGAGAAACAAGAAAGCATTCAAACTTCTTGGATAAAACCACACACTATCAAGTGAAAAATAAGCCAATGATTACTTCAAGAAGAAATGTTTTAAAAATACTAGAACTGAATGAAAATGAAGATATAACACACCAAAACATATGAGATACAAAAAAGGTAGACCTAAGACAGCAAATTATAGCTCTAAGTGCTACCTTTTTAAAGCCTGTATTAAAAGAGCAACCTAACCATTCATGTTAAAGCTTTAAGAAACAAGAACAAGCCGAACTCCACATCAGCAGATGAGAATAAATAAATATAATCAGGGAAGAAATTAATGAAGGGCAAACAAAAAAATACAAAGAAGCAATAAACAAATGTTAGTTCTTTTTTAATTAAATTTTTATTCTTTATATATTAATTACAGTTTATTCGTTTTGTATCCCAGATGTAGCCCCTCTCATTTCCTCCCAATCTCACCCTCCCTCATCTCCTCCCATGCCCCTCTCCAAGTCCACTGATAGAGGAGGTCCTCCTCCTCCCCTTCTATCTGATCCTAGCTTATCAAATCTGATAATGACTGGTTGCATTGTCTTCCTCTGTGGCCTGGCAAGGCTGCTCCCTCCCTCAGGGGGAGGTGATCAAAGAGCCAGTCATTGAGTTCACATCAGAGACAGTCCCTGTTCCCCTTGCTAGGTAACCCACTGGGATACTGAGCTGCCATGGGCTACATCTGAGCAGGGGTTCTAGGTTATCTCCATAAACGGTCCTTGGTTGGAGTATCAGTCTCAGGAAAAATCCCTGTGTCCAGATTTTGGTTCTGTTGCTCTCCATGTGGAGCTTTCATCCTCTCCAGGTCTTGCTGTTCCCTGTTTCTTTCCTAAGATTCGCTGCACTCTTCCCAAAGTTTGGTTATGAGTCTCAGCCTCTGCTTTATACACTGCTGGGGAGAGCCTTTCAGAGGCCCTCTGTGGTAGGCTTCAGTCCTGCTTCCTGTTCTCTCCTTCCTCCAATGCCCACCCTGTTTGTCTTTCTGAGTGAAGATTGATCCTCCTACCCAGGGTCCTTCTTCTTGCTCACCTTATTTAGGTGGACAGATTTTAGTATGATTCTCCTACATTATAAGTCTGATATCCACTTACAATTGAGTATATACCGTTTGTATCTTTCTGCTTCCGGGATACCTCACTTGGGATGATCTTTTCTAGGTCCCACCATTTCCCTGCAAATTTCATCATTTCCTTGTTTTTAATTGTTGAGTGGTATTCTATTGTGTAAATGTACCACAATTTCTGTATCCATTCTTCAGTTGAGGGGCATCTGGGCTGTTTCCAGGTTCTGGCTATTATGAATAAAGCTGCTATGAACATGGTTGAGCCAATGTCATGTGTACTTGAGCATCTTTTGGATATATGCCTAGGAGTGGTATAGCTGGATCTTGAGGAAGCACTAGTCCTAATTGTCTGAGAAAGTGGCAGATTGATTTCCAAAGTTGTTGTACAAGTTTACATTCCTACCAGCAATGGAGGAGGGTTCCCCTTTCTCCACATCCTCTCCAGCATGTATTGTCACTTGAGTTTTTATCTTAGCCATTCTGATAGGTATAAGGTGAAATCTCAGGGTTGTTTTGATTTGCATTTCCCTGATGACTAAGGACATTGAGCATTTCTCTAAGTGTTTCTCTGCCATTCTGTATTCCTCTACAGAGAATTCTCTGTTTAGCTCTGTACCCTATTTTTTAATTGGATTACTTGATTTGTTGCTTTTTAACTTCTTTAGTTCTTTATATATTCTGGATATTAGCCCTTTGTCAGATATAGTAGGGTTAGTGAAGATCCTTTCCCAGTTTGTAGCTTGTTGTTTTGTTTTGATGACAGTGTCCTTTGCGTTACAGAAGCTTTTCAGTTTCATGAGGTCCCATTTATTGATTGTTGATCTCAGAGACTGTGCTGTTGATGTTCTATTCAGGAAGTAGTCTCCTGTGCCAATGAGTACTAGGATCTTCTCCACTTTTTCTTCTAACCGATTTAATGTGTCTGGTTTTATGTTGAGGTCTTTGATCCACTTGGACTTTAGTTTTGTGCAGGGTGATAAATATGGGTCTATTTCCATTTTTCTACTTGTAGACATCCAGTTAGACCAGCACCATTTGTTGAAGATTCTTTTTTTCCATTGTATGGTTTTGCCTTCTTTGCCAAAAATCAAGTATCTGTAGGTGTGTGAGTTTATTTCTAGGTCTTCTATTCTATTTCATTGATCCATCACTCTGTTTCTATGCCAGTACCATGCAGTTTTCATTACTATTGCTCTATAGTACAGTTTGAAATCAGGGATAGAGATACCTCTAGATGATCTGTTGTTGTACAGGATCATTTTGGCAGTTCTGGGTTTTTTGTTTTTCCTGATCACTTCAAAGCTTTAAACATGAATGGGTGTTGGATTTTGTCAAATGCTCTCTCAGCATCTAAGGAGAGGATAATGTAGTTTTTCTCCTTCAGTTTGTTTATATGGTGGATTACATTGATGGATTTCCGTGATCACCCCTGCTTGCCTGGAATGAAGCCTACTTGGTCATGGTGGATGATATCTTTCATGTGTTCTTGGATTCGGTTTGCAACTATTTTATGGAGTATTTTTGCATCAATGTTCATAAGAGAAATAGTTCTCTTTTTTGTTAGGTCTTTGTGTGGTTTAGGTATCAAGGTGACTGTGCCTTCATAGAATGAGTTTGGTAATGTTCCCTCTGTTTCTATTTGTGGAATAATTTGAAGAGAATTGGGGTTAAATCTTCTTTGAAGGTCTGGTAGAATGCTGTGCTGAAACCATCTGGCCCTGGGCTTTTCTTGGAAAGGCAATTTTTGAAGACTACTTCTATTTCCTTGGAGGATATAGGACTATTCAATTTATTTGCCTGATGTTGATTTAATTTTGATAAATGGAATCTATCGAGAAAATTGTCCATTTCATTTAGATTTTCAAATTTCGTTGTGTGGAGGCTTTTGGAGTAAGACTTAATGGTTGTTTGGATTTCTCAGTGTCTGTAGTTATGTCCCCCTTTTCATTTTTGATTTTGCTGATTTGGATAGTTTCCCTCTGCCTTTTAGTTAGTTTGGCTAAGGGTTTGTCTATCTTGTTGATTTTCTCAAAGAACAAACTCTTGGTTTCTTGCTTCTTTGAATAGTTTTATTTGTTTCTAATTGACTGATTTCAGCCCTGAGTTTGATTATTTCTAGCCATCTACTCCTCTTGGGTGTGTCTGCTTTTTTTCCCCCTAGGGCTTTCAGGTGATCCATTAAGTTGCTTGTATGAGATGTTTCAAATTTTTTCTTGAAGGCACTTAGTGCTATGAATTTTCCTCTTAGCACTGCTTTCATTGTGTCCCATAAGTTTGGGTATGTTGTGCCTTCATTTTCATTGAATTCTAGGAAGTCTTTAATTTCTTTCTGTATTTCTTCCCTAACCCAGTTGTCATTGAGTAGCGAGTTGTTAAGTTTCCATGTGTGTGTAGGCTTCTGCTATTTCTGTTTTTGTTGAGGTCCAGCTTTAGTCCATTGTGGTCAGATAGGATACAAGGGATTATTTCAATCTTTTTGTATCTGTTGAGGCTTACTTTGTGACCAACTATATGCTCTATTTTGGAGAAGGTTCCATGTGGTGCTCAAAAGAAGGTATACTCATTTGAATTTGGGTGAAAAGTTCTGTAGACATCTATTAGGTCCATTTGATTGAAGACCTCTGTAAGTGTCTTTATTTCCCTATTTAGCATCTGTCTAGATGATCTGTCTTTTGGTGAGAATAGAGTGTTGAAGTCTCCCACTATTAAGGTATTGGGATTGATGTGTGGTTCTAGCTTTACTAATGTTTCTTTTACAAATGTAAATGCTCTTGTATTTGGGGTGTAGATGTTCAGAATTGTGATGTCCTCCTGGTGGCTTTTTCCTTTGATGAGAATGCAGTGCCCTTCCTCATCTTTTGTTATTAATTTTGGTTGAAAGTCTATTTTATTAGCTATTAGGATGCTACCCCAGTTTGTTTTCTGGATCCATTTGCTTGAAACACATTTTTCCAGCACTTTACTCTGAGGTAGTGTTTATCTTTCTTGCAGAGGTGTGTTTCTTGGATGCAGCGGAATGTTGGATCCTGTTTCTGCAATCAATCTGTTAGTCTGTGTCTTTTAATTGGAGAGTAGAGTCCATTGATGTTGGTTGATAATAGTGACCAATGAATGTTAGTTCCTTTTATTGTGGAGTTGGTGGTCTTACTGTGATTCATTGCTTGTTTGCTTTTAATTTTGTTGGGAAATTATCTGTATCCTATGTTTTCTTGGGTGTAGTTGTTTTTGTTGGATTAGAGTGTTCCTTCTAGTGTCTTCTGTAGGGCTGGGTTGCTGTGTAGATATTACTTAAGTTTAATTTTGTCATGTAATATTTTTTTTTCTCCATCTATACTGATTGAAAGCTTTGCTGGGTATAGTAGTCTGAGTTGGCATCTGTGGTCCCTTAAAGTCTGCATGACATCGGCCCAGGCCCTTCTGGCTTTCATAGTTTCTGATGAGAAGTCTGGTGTGATTCTGATAGGTCTACCTTTATATGTTACTTTTCCTTTTTCCCTTGCTGCTTTTAATATTTTTTCTTTGTTCTGTAGATTTAGTGTTTTGACTATGATGTGACGTAAGGAGTTCCTTTTCTGGTCTAGTCTATTTGATGTTCTGTAGGCCTCTTGTATGTTTGTGGACATCTCTTTCTTTAAGTTGGGAGATTTTTCTTCTATAATTTTCTTGAAAATATTTTCTGGATCTTGGAGCCTGAAATCTTCTTTTTCATCAATTCCTATTATTCTTAGATTTTGTCTTTTCATGGCGTCCTTGATTTCTTGGATATTTTGTGTTTGAAACTTTTCCAATTTTACTTTTTCTTTGAGAGAAGTATCAATTTCTGCAAGTGTGTCTTCAGCACCCGAGATTCTCTCTTCCATCTCTTCCAGCATCTTCTATTGGTGATGCTTACCTTTGTGGTTCCTGATCTTTTCTCTAAGTTCTCCAGCTCCAGGGTTTTCTCAGTTTGTGTTTTCTTTATTGATTCTAATTCTGTTTTCATATCTTGCATCATTTCCTTCATCGGACAGAATGTGAATTCCTGTCTTTCTGTGATGGCGTCTATCTTTTTGTTTGTTTCCTCTCTATTTGCCACTAATTGTGCCTCTACTTGTGCCTCTGTTTGTTTGGCTATATTTGCCTGTATTTCTTTGAGAGCTTTGTTTATTTCCTCTTTATTTGCCTACATTTGTGTGGCTATTTCTTTGAGAGATTTGTTCATTTCCTCTTTATATGTCTCTAATAATTAGATAAGCATAGCTTTAAAAATCATTTTCCTGTGTTTTCGATTAATTAAAATATCCATTGATTTTGGGGCTTGCTGGTGAAGCCATGATGTCCTGATTTTTTGTTGCGTGTGTTCTTACAGTGACCCCCTGGCAATAGGTGTTTCAGCTGTAACTAAGGGAGGAAAGTTGCGTAGGGGTGAGCAAGCATACACTTGTGTGTCGAAGTGTGCATTGAAGGACAGGGTGCTAGAGAGTGTAGATGCCTGGAATACAGGGAGGGAGGAGAGGCAGGTGCAGGAGGGGGTCCGGACTCAGGTGCTGTTTGTGGGCACAATGGGCATGCGCAGATTCCCTGAATACCTCAGTGGCCTATAGGCCTGTTGTACTGTCCTCCTGGTATTCAGATCTATCTGGGCTCCTGGAATTGTTTGCCTGGACTCCACTGGTAGACCAACAGAACAGGGGCTTCAATATGGAGAACTGCTGTCCCAAGAATCCCTATGTTGCCCACAATGGGGGTGTAGGTGGAAGGGATCCGATGTCTGGCTGCTAGTGTAGAGGGACCCTGGATCTGGGGTTTGCTCGCACTCACTTGAAGGAGCACTCACTCTCTGGCAGGTCTAATCAGAAATCACAGGGGTTCCCCCTGTTCTCAGCTCTCAAATTTGGACCTACCAGAGCAAATGAGGCAGGAGATCCCTCAGTTCAATGGTGCTACAGCTGCAGAACTTGGCAGCTGGTATCACGGCCTTCTGGGAGTCCAGCCACAGCCACAGAACTTGGAGGCCACTGCTACAAGCCTATGGGGGCCAGGGAATGGACTATGGTATTTTGAATAGGTATGGCCACCATAGACTCATGTGTGCGAATGCTTTGCTCATAAGGAGTGGCACTGTTAGGAGGTGTGCCCTTATCGGAGTAGTGGTGGCCTTATTGGAGGAAGTGTGTCACCGTAGAGGCAGGCTTTGAGGTCTTATAGTGCAAGCTACACTCACTGTAACACACACAGTCTCCTTCTACTTCCTGTGGATCAGGATGCAGAAATCTTGGCTTCTCCAGCACCGTGTCTGCCTGCACACTGCCATGCATCCCACCATGATGATAATGGACTAAACCTCTGAAACTGTGAGCTAGGCCCAATTTTGTAAGAGTTGCCATGGTCATGGAGTCTCTTCAAGGCAATGAAACCCTAACTTCAGACAGGGTGTAACAGACATTTTCTAATCACAAGCAATTAAATGTAGTTAAAATGCAGGTCTTATTCAAGTCTGTTTTATTATTATTATTATTATTATTATTATTATTATTATTGTGTAAGACAAAAGGGAAAAGCATAAAAGCAATAGGTAATGATAACTAATGTCAGGTTTTTGTAATACCAGGTTTGGGGAGAGTTACTCCTCTTTCACTGTTGCTACCTGAATCAGGACAGTTTTTAATAACAAAGTCACCTAACTTGGTCCCGGTTCAAGTTTTGAAGCTGCATCAGACATTTTCAAAACAGTTGCTGAAATGAATGCTTTCAGCTTGGAACCTCATGTTCTTTAAAGCCAAAACAAACTAAATAAAGTGTCAAGTTAAAGCAAGCCTGAAAATCACCAAGGCGGTGGTTCTTTTCTATTTAATCTCCTAGTGTCCACACTTTGCTGTAAGAAGAGATGATAGTGAGGGAAAGAGGCACTGCCTCGCAGCTGTGTCCTTTTCCTTTCACGGATCTCAAAGGAGGTAATGACTGCCTGTCAGACAGAGGTAAAGAGAAATATGGTGGACCTAAGTGGTCATCATGCTGGCAGCTCACACTAGACATGTACAGTTGTCTCCAATTCATAGAGAGGTTCTGACTCAAAGTAATCTGTCTAAGATAATGGGGTAAGAGTTGAAACTCAGCTCTGTTCTGAACCCAAAGCATAGGCGATAGACTCACAAGGGAAGAACACAGCTCCGGTGTCTATTGGTACTTTTGTGAAACCAAAGCATCCTTCTGGATGTGATATGAGTGGTCTCTCATGATTTTTTTTCTAGCTGACAACATACTGATAAGTGGCTTTCTGAGATAATCATGAGCCAACATCAGTTCAGAGAAATTAAAATAGCTAATTGTAATAACAGTTATGTGGTTTATTAACTGCCTATACTAACCCAGAATTCACTTGAAGTGTATCTTGGTGAGAAAGTATTTGATTAACATATATTTTCATATTGAATATATTCATTTAAAATATTCATGTAATTTTAAATATTGTTATGTTCATTATCTCTGGGTTAATGTATAATGAGAATAAAAAGAAATGTCCTTAGAAAAAACACAGATTGCAAAGCATAAATATCTAAATTTAGCAACACAGGATTGCATTTGGTTATTGTGAAAATAAATGGGTGGGTATTCTTAGAGACTCCTTAAGACAGTGCCTGTCAGGTTACAGATGGCCAATGATTAGCTGAGATTTTCACCATAAAAAAATCCCATAAAATTCAAACATTAAAACAATTTAAAAAAACACAGCTGACAACAAATTTTCTACTGAAAGTATTTTCATAATATTTCAAACAACTTACAATGTAAGCTCTAACTATCTCATATCATAGCAGAGTAGAGCCAGGCACAGTGGAGCACGCCTGTGATCCCAGCACTTGGGGAGGCAGAGGCAGGTGGATCTCTGTAGGTTTGAAGTCAGACTAGTCTACTGAGTCCAGAACATCCAAGGCTACAAAAAGAAACCCTGTCTCAAAAAATCAAAAGGAGAAAAAAAAATAATAGCAAAGTAGTACTTTTGCAATTTTTGCTTACATAGAATCTTTTAGTTTTTATTGCCTTAATCAATAACTATTTATTATGGATTAATCAAATTCCAAACATTAATTGACAGTAATTTTTACTGATCTTGATAGAATAATATGACATAGCTTCCTGTATTAAAAATATATGCTTTCCCGAACTTGAAAACCATCTTTGTACTGTCTTTTTGTTCTCTGAGTCTCTGGATTTAGAGAAGGTGCTGGTTAAAAAGTTAAAGCTCTAGACATGTTTGTAAGCAAACAGTCTTGTAATATGATCAATCAGATCCTAAGACCTACAGTGACCACATACATCTATCAAAACCATAGTGGTTTGTGGGCTGTTTAAACCATTGTTGAAGAGAACAGAAGAAAAGAGATTCCGTTGCATTTGTGACCTCTAGAGGCCAACACGAATGTGATATATTTTCTCTTTGAATGCTGCCTCCAAATACAGTCTTCTGGGGGTTAGGACTTATAGGCATTAAAAAGTTAAGCAAATTTAACAAAATATAAAAGGTTCCATTTTGGATGGATATGTTGCCCTTAGTAACAACCACAAACCACAAATTGAAGTTTTAAATAATAATTTGAAAAAGAATCAAACATTTGGAAAACCATCATGGAAAATGAAAACCTTGCCTGCTTCACTGTGGAGATGGTCAGACTAATTACTTGTGGTAAGAAATCTTCAAATTGAAGATGAATGTAATGAAATGCACACTGGACCCTGGAGTCCAAAGCCACTTATGATGCTTTCTAGCTACACGTATTCTGAAGTAAAAGCATTCATCAATTTCAGCACAATCCATCCATGTATCTGTAAGTTTAACAGGCATGAGAGAAACCTACCTTGCCAAATTAATGGTAGATTGAAAAAGATAAAATATAATATAAATGTTTCTTAAAAACTGTCAAGTATTAAATATCAGTGACAAAAATTTCACTATGATTGCATTTGTTCAGACGTCCTTTTACACACTTTTCCACCACACTGCTAAAACCAGAACATTGATCCAACCAAGGCTTCTGCAAGCAAAAAGAAATTTTGAGGTAGGGTTTATTACATTCTCCTCACCCTTTGCTTTCCATATCAGCCTGAGTAACACTTTGAGTTAGATTGGAAGCCCTTTATCTTAAAGATTAGAATTATGATATAGCCTTTGAAACATTGCAGCATTTCTTCTGTTCTCAGTATGTCAGTAAACAATACCTCCCACCTCCCCAGACACACAGTATCTCCCACGGTGATCTTCTTTTGTTGTTTCAAATTGCACATTCATACGACTCATCTATTGTATGATAAAGCTCTAGTAGAAAGTAGCTAAATTGTTGCTGCAAATCTCCTTTTCATTCTCTACTCCCCAAAGTGAAAGCCTAATCAGGCATGCCTGTGATGTGTACCATAGAATATATTTGACTGGTGTAATTATGCTGTCTGTAATCTCAATGCCAACGTCAAATCCTTGATTCCGGCTCTTTCTCATTCCTCAAAATAACATGTTTGCTATTCACCTCAAACCTATTCTACTAAGACCTATTCTGTTCTTCTCAACATCTAATTCTACTCTTATTTTACTCTTATTTTACAAAGAAAATCAACACCTTGCAACAGGAATTCATAACACTCTACTTGCCAGAGCATCTGTGCCTGCAACCATTATTTCATTCTTCTCTCCTGTCTCAGGGACTAGATTGTCTTTTGCAGGAACTGAACCTAAATTCCAATACGTCATATGTCCTAGCTTCTACCTGTGTTTCAGACACAATTTAGTTTAAATAAAGTGAAAGGAAACACAAAACAATAGTACCTGAAACAGAGTAGAAATTATCTCCCATTTGCAAAACTTTAGAGCATACATTATTAAATTAACTAATTTAATTAATCCGCAGTGACAGAAAACAGAGTTCCTTCTCCATTGATATTAACACAGGCTTCCGGTCCAAGATAACTAGTAGTGCAATGTATCAACTTGTGTACATTCCAGGTAGCACACCATCAATCTGCTTTCTTTGCACTAACCAGAATGTAACAACATGGCCCACCTAGAAGCAAAGAAAACGCACAGTTGTTATCTTTAATGTGAAAAACCATAAGTCCCGTTAAGTATCAAGAGGAGGGGTGGACGGAAGAGTGAAAACTGAGGAGCAAGAATCAGCACTGCAGCTACTTTCCATTTGTGTTTTCTCTTCCCTATATTTTCTGACTCCAATTCACTGTGGGAGTATCTCCCAAATTCTTCAAGCATCCTTCCAAACCCCATGTCGCCAGCTACCACTTTCTCCCTCCCTGAAGTTTTTTGGATGACTTTACTTTATCATCGCCTCCAGCCTGCATTCACTTTCAGATCATTATAATTTGGCTTTTCTTTCGTTGTGGGTTTATTGTATTCTCTCAGAAATATATGTTGAAGGGTTAACTGTCCATATCTGTGAAAGTGACCTTATTCAGATATAGTATCTTTGACAATGTGGTCAAGTGAAGGTGGGGTCATAGAGGACTGCCCTAAATTGGTGACTATTTTCTTCATAAGACTGTGTGAAGAGACAGGGAAACAAACGCATATAGATATGGTCCTTTATAACAGTGAAGGATGGTTTCATGAGACAAAGAGCATCAAAGATTCCCAGCAAATGCCACAGTGCAGGAAAGAGACAGAGAAGTCTCCTGCAGAGCCTTTGCTGAAAACATGTCCTGATACCTTCTTTGTATACTTCTACCACCTAGGTCTGGCTGCAATAAAGAAAGAATGAATGAATATCGACAGTGTTCCTCGAGATGAGATTACAGTTCCAGGCTATAGTCAACCATTTCCAACATCTGGTCACGTCACATCAATGATCAAAAGCAGAGAGAAATGAACGTGTGCATGCTCACTTGACTACTTGCGTTCATCTCAGCATCTCCATTCTTAGACAGCTTAGGACCCCTACATTATGAATGATGCTGCCTACACTGTGCTAGCTTTTCCCATATCAAGAGCTTAAATCAGCTTTTTCCGTTCTCTTCGGTTCTTACCGCTGTGCGGTCGCCAGCGCCGAGCGCCCATCGCCATGCCTCGGAAAATTGAGGAAATCAAGGACTTTCTGCTCACAGCTCGGCGGAAGGATGCCAAATCTGTCAAGATCAAGAAGAACAAGGATAATGTGAAGTTCAAGGTTCGCTGCAGCAGATACCTTTACACCCTGGTCA
>CM053766.1:57513266-57541557 GCA_028658305.1 Pachyuromys duprasi
AAAAAAAAAAAAAAAAAAAAAGAGCTTAAATCAGTCTCCCACAACAAGCCCATAAGCTAAGCCAATTAAGACAATCACGATTGAGATTCTCTTTTTTTTAATTAAATTTTTTAACTTTTTATATTAATTACAGTGTATTCACTTTGTATCCCAGCTGTAGCCCCCTCCCTCATTCCCTCCCAATCCCACCCTCCCTCATCTCCTCCCATGCCCTGCTCCAAGTCCACTAATAGGGGATGTCCTCCTCCCCTTTCCTCTGACCCTAGCTTATCAGGTCTCATCAGTTCTGGCTGCATTGTCCTCCTCTGTGGCCTGGCAAGGCTCCTTCCCTCCTCAGGGGAGGGGGAAGGTGGTCAAAGAGCCCCCACTGAGTTCATGTGAGAGACAGTCCCTGTTCCCCTTACTAGGGAAACCCACTTGGATACTGAGCTGCCATGGGCTGCATCTGAGCAGGGGTTCTAGGTTATCTCCATGACTGGTCTTTGGCTGGAGATTCTCTTCACACATAATTCTTGGTTTAGTTGTGAATTAAAGCTAACTGTAACATGATTAAGCTGGCCTGTCTGGTCAGTGAGCTCCAAGGAGCTTCCTGTCTCCAGTTCTCTAGTGTAGGGATAACAAGCACATACTGCCATTGTGGTTTTCTTGAGGTCCAGGTTTACCAGACAGGCCACCTTCCCAAACCCATTTGACGCTTTCTGCCATCTCATTCAAGAAATCAAGTCCTATCATGTTGTTTAAGGAACAGTCCTCAAGATCCTTTTCAATAACAGTCTTACAGCTTTTATCTTTTACCTAATTTAGACTTTATTCCAATGGGGCCTTATTTTATTTTATGCAAGGAGTTTAAAGCCTGTTTTATTTCTACAAATATTTTTTCATTATTAAAAATAAGGTTTATTAAATAATATACCTCTTCTTTAAAGTTTTACCAACAGTTCACCAAGTTCTCATATAAACAGGGAATTGTTTTAAATGTGATTTGATTTCTACCCTATTATAATAATTGCCGTATATTTTCAGTACCTGTACCCCACTTAGTTTCATATCTTGATAATCTATTGACAGCAAACCAACCAAGACACTGAACTATCTGAGATGTTTCTCCATTTTTCTCTTTATTTAAAGAGAATTGTCTTATAGATTCACCTGTTCCCAGTGCACTTCCTTTGGACTTTTTGGTCTAATTACATTTCACTTGTTTTTAAATTTTGTAAACTACATATCTTTGTAATGTTGAATCCCCCTCCACATGCTGAAATTTCTCTTATCTAATCAGGTCTTCTTTTGTGTCTTTAATAACATTTTTAAATTTTCTCCTTTTGAAGACCCTATGTACTGTATGGACCTTGTTTCTTCTGATTTTGTTATAAGCTAAATCTGTGGCCCATTATATACTTTTAATTAGCTACTGTTGTAAAATAATTCCATTGTTCTTTTTACTTATTGGGTTGTTCTCAGCAAGCACACCAAACTCTTTGCGGCCTTACTAGTTTGTCTGATGAGTCTCTTATACTTCTATGCAACAATTAGGCTTTTTAGACATGCTGACAGTTTTGTTTCTTCCCCAGACTCTTATTCTTCATTTCCTTTACTTCTAAAATGTCAATGACTTTGCCATTTTTGTCACCTGTCAATCAAAAGAGATTATTTTAGACATCCTTGTTTCTCACTGACCTTAAAGAGAGCTTCTAGAGTTTCTCCACTCAGGATGATGTTTGGACAGCTTTACCAGATCTACCTCTTAGACAGCTCAACGTTAATGCTTTGTTTATTAATAAAGCAATTGAAAACCTCAGTTTGAGAGTTACAATTTTTTTGCCAAGACAGCACTAAACTCCAAGCTAAACTAAAATTCTGAACACATTTTCCTTGCTTAAAATATTTCTAATATGTTTTTATCTCCTGGGTTGTCTCATTTCCTTTTGCAGAATGTTGACCTGGGGGTTAGAGTCTAGCCATGCTGGTAGTCATCTAAAAAGGGAAACATAAGAATTTACAGTACAACAAGCAGAAAGCAGATGACGAGAGTATCTAACTTTTGTTGTTACATACGCCTTTCATAGTTCTTTCTCTCATCCCCCACCCCACAATGTTTTCCTTGATTATTGGGAACTTCATATAATGTCCTCCATTCACACTGGCTTCCCATATCTCCCAGATCTACCATCCCACCCTGTGCCTCCCCCCCCCCAAAAAAATTTTTAATATAACAAATACAATTTGTGTTGCCTATATAATCATTGGAGTATGGTCAAAAGATCGCTATTTGGATCCTAGCTCCATTCAGTTACTCACTGGTTGGGAGATTTTAGGCAAATATTATTTAGTTTACATTCTCTGCAGCATAGGCTGCCTTGTGAGAAGTGTAAGATCTAGTAATCACAGTAGTGAGTACAGTGCATAACCATAGCTATTGTGTTATTATTTTACAAACTTGTTGGTGCTTTCTTTCATCAATTTCGTTAATTGACAATTTCATGGATGTATTCTGTTTTGTTCCCCTAGATTTTAGGATTGACAGCCTCCCCTTTCCCAGCAGCCTGCATAGCCCCTTCCAGGACTATGAAAGCTAGCAGCAGGGAGCCTCCAGATCAGTTCCAGATTAATTTCTTGACCTCACGAGTTCAAGGTGTGTGGTATCTTCAAGAATAGGGCTTTACCATCTAGCTCTGGTGGGAAGACAAGATAAATGGCAAGGGTCTCTCTATATTTTGGGGGGCGGGTGCCTCTGGACTCTGCCTAACCAACATTAATAGGATAGTATCCCAACCCCTGGCACAGCATAAGGTTTTTCTTAGCATAAGGTTTACCCTAGCTTCTGGAAGAAACTTTCTAGGCATGGAGGGTGTAACCCTTGAAATTCTTTCCTTTTTTTAAAAAATAAATTGTGTAATTTTTTTATTTGGTTACAAATAGTAGAATTCCAGATGACCTTTTCATGACCCTTTAGTTTTGGTTAATGCCTCCCTGCTTAAATGTTTCTACTCCCCAACCTTCATTCTTCACCCGCAAGGCATCCCTCCCAGTGGCCTCTTTCCACTGTCCTGTTCAACCAGTACTCCAAGCAGAACACACAAAATTCAGGGTGCAAAGTGAGGACCCACTTATGAGGGAGAAAGTGCAGCATTTGTTATTCCGTGCCTGTGTTATCTCGTGCGTTATAATTCTTTTCAGTTTCATCCATGTGGGTGCAAATTTAATTTTTCTTCACAGTTGGGTAAAATTTTGTTGTGTAGATCACTAGCTTTTTGAGTCCCTGTGAGCCAGGCACTGCCTATATGGACAGGTACTTTTTAGTTGTTACACAGTTAAGGAAAGTGAGTTAAATTCAGAGACAAGAGAGCATCCAGTAGATAAGTAGCACATGCTTTATTTTTTTTTTCATTTCAGTTTCTTTACTTTACATCCTAAGGGTGTCCCCTCCCTTCTCTTCTCCCAGGTCCCCCTTCGCCTCCTTTCCCTCTCCCTTTCGCCCTTGAAAAGGGGAACCCCAACTTCCCTTCCCCTCCCCTCATCAACCCTCCCCAGCACATCAGGTCACATCAGGACTGAGTATAACCTCATCCCCTGAGGCCAGGCAAGGCAGCACTGCCTGGGGGAAGTGATCCTAAAGCAGGCAAGATAGTCCATGTTAGATGCAACCCCCCTCCACTAGCCAGGCAACCCACATGAAGACCAAGACCAAGCCGCCAATCGGCCACATATAGCCAGGAAGGACTAGCGGAAGAAGGGGAACACCCCCAAAACCTTTGATGCAAAAATTACCCTACAAGAAGTGCAGGGATAAAGAGGGAACAAATTTGAGGGAATGCCCAACCAACCTGAGACCCACCTCACTGAGAGCCAGCCCCTGACTGTATTAATGCTCTGCTGGGCTTGCAGTCACGGGCCAACAGCGGATCAAGGCAGATGCTGGCACTTACAGCCAAGCATGGGGTGGAGCTCCAGGGCTCCTGTGGAAATGTTGGGGGAAAGATGGAAGGACCTGGAGGGGACAGGAACCTCACTCATAAGAAGACCACCAGAGACAATTAACCCAGACCCACTGGAGCTTGCAGAGACTGAGATCTTATTTATTGTTAAGTTACCTTTAATTATTTATTCATTTGGTCAGGAGGGCGCTCAGCACAGCATGCACGTGGAGATCAGAAAACAGCTTGCAAGAGTCCATGTTTATCCACCATGTGGGTTCCAGGGATTGAACTCAGGCTGTAAAATTGGTGGCCGGCACCTTCACCTACTGGTTCTACTAGTTTAGTAAATTGTCGCTAACTGAGCACCCTACTACCTCTCCGCTTTCCGTGAAACCCATAAACTCCCTCCATGATCCCGCAAAAGGCTAGAGACAGCCTGGCTGGTGAGCATGGGTTCCGGGTTTCTAAGTGGGTCTCCTGTCACCTTCGCTCAGGCTATAAGCTCAGTCTGCTATAGGCTGAGCAGCCTCCTCTTCTTCACGCTCCCCGTGCTGTAAGGCTCCGCACCATGGAGCCAAGGGCAAAATCTCTGAGAGCATGAGTCAAAAACAAAACCACAGCAGAACCACTTCCTCCACCTCAACTGTCTTCTCGGGTGTTTTGGTCACAGCTATGAAATATCTACTAAAACACTTAAATCTTATGATATAATCGTCAAAGAATTAAAAGTACGTATTTAAAAACTAAAATACCTATAGCCAGGTGACACTGAATTCATCTTTCAATTGACATTATTTATACTTGAAAGACAAGCTGTGGGTCACATCCTTTACATTTGCTCAAAAGACCTAGCATATACCTATGGTAGGCATCAACTACAAAATAAATGGATAGATAGATTAATTGACAACCTAGCAAAAGTAAGTTGAATAATGGCAGTAACATTTCTAGGCCAGCCCAGTTCAATTCCGTAATCAAATTCAATACTTATTCAATAAACTCAATATATTTTATACTCTGGGCCAACTAATTTGACTTTATAAAAGTGCAACGTAACACTCACACACTAGTCAGAATTTATAGTTGGGGTTTTTCTGATGCATTTTTAGTACTCAGTGAACCTTAGAAAGAGAAACACATATTCCTTGTAAATTCTTTATTCGTTATTTAATATTTGCACAAGGAAGCAGCTTCCTACATTTCTAAAGCCACTCCGTAAAAAGCACACACACTCAAGAAGCTGAAGAGAAATATGTGAAATAAGACAGTTACTGGTGAATCATACCGAATTCAATGCTGCTTAGTGTACTGCTGAAATGTTTATTTAGCATCAACTTTGCTCTTCTGAACATTTACTCTTCTAGCCTACATTTTTCTTTGTTGCTTTTTTTTTTCTTTACAGAGGAAAAGCACTTCCAGGGAATTTAATGCCTTCTAACCTACAATCCAAACTTGCTTAAAATAACAAACTTTTGCCACCAATCCAACCAGGAACTGTTAAGTAGGGCCAAAGAGTCACGTGATCTGAAACACCGCTGACAGGTCTTCCATGAGAACAGGTTACACTTCATTATTCAGAAGTCATCAGTCAATCCACGAAGCCAGTTTTCTGTACAACTTCTCTGGGCATGGAGGTCACACAACAACATTAAACAGCCTCTAGGGACTCTGGCAAGTAATAGTGATGGGGAGTAGGACAGGGTGTAAGGTTTCTGATTGGTGATATGAGTTTTATGCTATCAGACTAGCCCACGTGGTTTTCTCATCATTAGCACTGAGGGTTCCATCAATGTGTCATAAGTAATCAAAGGTTCGACACATCAGAGAGAAGTCTCGTAATAGCTATGTAGTTCCAGAAGTCAGTTTTTCTCATTAAAAAGCTAAAGCCAGCAGATAAATGTAGAGTTGAATGGGGCTGACAGTCACTGCTTGCGAGAAACTCAGCATCGAAGCGTTGTCACTGGGCTGACTGCTGGTTGCTGTCTGTTGGAAATTAGGCTTGCCCTGGCTCATCCAATTCATCCAGCTGAGCGTCCTCTCACTAAAACAGAACTTTTTTAGTTGCCTTTTAAAGACGAACCCCCTGCTCTCTTTAAAAGTTGAAGGATGTCTACACATGCGAATAGTTGGCTTATGTGGAATTACAGGATTTCTTTTAAATTTCTATTTGATGCTGTGTGGGTTGGAAATGTTTTTCTTGGGTCTCGAGCTCTGTAATCTGTTTCCTGAGAAACTTGCCATGTCTGGTGTTCTTATGAGAAAAGCTCAGCTTTGGGGACTAACAAAGCCCAAAACATCAACTTTCAATCCAAAGTAAGCAGCTGTCACCAAAGGGTACTGATTAATAGATCCTCAGTCATTCTGAAATTTTCAGTGATAGAAGTCAGTGAAAAATATTTAGTGATAGTAAACAGTCTTATAATAACCACCAGTTCTCTATGTGTAGCACTGCAAAGTATTATTAATGCAGCTGCTGCAAATTGTTAAAAATTATAATTATTTTCATGTTCTGATAAACTGAATGAATGATAAATACTTATCATCAACAATTTCAAGATGGCCTCCAAGGCAACATATTCTCCTGGCTTTTTTTTTTCACAAATTTTTCCCTCTTTTTTGCATCAATTTTGCTGGTTCCAACTTCAATTTTCTCATAGCTTAACACTATGGAGTGTTACAACTCTATCTTTAAAAATGTTCTCTCTTTATATTGATTGTTTAATCTTCTTTCTTCTTTCCATTTAAAACAGGGTCCCATGCATCCCCAGGCTGGCCTTTAAACTTACAATGTGGCCAAGAATGATCTAGTCTTTCTGCCTTCAACTCCTGAGCGCTAGGATTACAGATGTGTACTACCAATCCCAATAACGCAATGCAAGAATCAAACAAACACAGGCTTTATGGACACTAGGCAAGCATGCCACCAACTAAGCTATTTCCCCAGTCCTATATTCACTGATAGTTTATTCTTGGAACATGAAATACCATTAATTGCTGAGGTGCCAAAATTTAGTTAAATAACTCTCCTAAACACCAAAGTCATGTATCTTATTGCTTGCTTGACATGTTTGCTTTCAGATATAACAACATCTTGGTGTTTTATGTCTAAAAGTAAGAGCCTTGTCTCAGAGCAGCGGTTCAACCTTTCTAATAGTGTGACCCTTTAGTATAGTTCCTCATGTTTTGGTGACCCTTAATCATAAAGTTATTTTGTTGATACCCCATAACTGTAATTTTGCTATGGTTATGAACCATAATGTAAATATCTGTGTTTTCTAGTGCTCTTAGATGACCCCTGTGAAAGGGCTGTTAGACCAAACGGGTTGGCACCCACAGATCGAAAACACTGTCATAGAGCCTCACCTCCCCTTACAACCTGTTCCTCTCATAGTCTTCAAGGCAAAAAACCTTAGAGTTGTCTTTAATGCTTCTATTTTTCTTTCAGTCAACATACAATGTACTGAAATGCCTGTTGGATCCATTTTCAACACATAGTGGAATATTTCTTGGCAATATGAAAAGGGAACATACACACCCAAAAGAGTATCGGCAATATTAGTTCCATCAAACAAGCAGGCACCGCAGAATTTATTCAGTGTAATTACATTTATATGAAGTTCAGAGAACAACCAACATAATTTGTACTGACAGATGTCTAAAACAGACCATTGCCTCCAGCTTGTAAACATGTATAATAGAAGTTCGGGTTTCTTAAGAAAAAAAAAATAATGTTGCAAATTAAGGCACAATAATGAATAAGGCATAATAGAACGCTGAATTTAAAGCAACACATAAAGGCCTGCCTGTATGTTTGTCTGTGCACTATGTCCATGCAGGGTCCACAGAGTCAGGAAGAGTGTTGTATTCCTGAGGACTGGCATTACAGATGTGTACAAATTGCCTTGGGAGTACTGGGAATTGAACCTCAGTCCTCTGGAAGAGCATCAGGTGCTCCTAAAACACTGACCCATATCTCCAGCCCTTACAGTGTGTTTTTCTATAGATTTCGTAAATTATGAATATATGGAAACCATACTGTTGTCATCCACAAGGCATTGATTTCACAAATATATCTTTATCCACTCTAGATATAAACTATAAAAAAACTTAAAAGCAACCTGAAAATGGATTGTTTTGTTCTAAGAATGTAAATACTAGCAAAACTACTTGAGAATTCCTCTTCCTTCACATTGACCCACACTCAAGACTAAGCAGAGCATAGCTGTTGTTCTTCCACTCTGGAGAAACCAACATCTTCACTCCCTGGGTGTACTTCTGGGACACCTCCAGTCCCCCTGACTCGTGTTACCCTGTGAGTAATCACAGCAGATAGGCATCTCTGAGGGTCATCAACTCTGTTACCTTACAATTTGTCTTGCTTAATTTTTACCAGACCAACTTTATCAAGTGGCATTTCATGTGTGTTTGTTTATTCATTTAAGTCCTAAGGGTTGGAATCTGATTAAAATAAATCTGCCTTTAGAAGCTGACATCAATATGAACAAAGCTAGATTTAATAAAAAGAGCTACACACAGCAATCCTGAAGCTCTTTTTTTCTAACCATTAGATGTTTGTGGTACCTCCCAAGCAGGATTGGAGAAATGAATCAAAATAAAATGTGGGGATGGCAGAGATGGGTTAGTGGGTGAAGTGCTTGCATCACCCAAGTCGTGAGAACCTGAGTCTGGAGCTCCGGCACTGATGCAAATCCCAGTGTAATCGTGTACATCTGCAGCCCCAGCACTTGGAAATGGAGACATGTAGCGCTCATTGGAGAGACTCTGCCTCAAAAAATATATGAAAAGCAGTAGAGGAAGATATTCAAGATTAACCTCTGTTCTCTACACATAACACAGTTGCACACACACACAATAGAAACAAAGTATACAACATAAATAAATGTACTAGTAACTGTTCTATTGCTGTGCAGACACAGCATGATGAAGGCAACTCTTATAAAAGGAAACATTAATTTGGGGCTTGCCTACAGTTTTAGAGGGTTAGTCCATGGTCACCATGGAGGGAAGCAGGCATGGCACCAGAACAGTAGCTGAGAGCTCTGCATCCTGACCCACCCACAGGGAATAAACAGAAAAACATTGTGTCTGATTACATCCCTTAGTCACATACATCCTCCAACAAGATCACACCTAGTCCAACAAAGCCACACCTTCTAATCCTTCTCAAGCAGTCCCATTCCCTGGTGACCAAGCATGTAAATATATGAGCCTATGGTGAACATTGCCATTCAAACCACCAAAAAATATACAATCCAACTTAACTAAATTTAGAAGAGTCATTCACCTGAAACATGTGCCAATGGAGAGCAGTGTATATTTAGCATCACCACATCATCCCAAGAGCATAATCTTTGGAAAATTATTTACAGGGTAGACCTCTTGGGTAAAAAGAGGAAGCCCCAGGAGGATGAGGAACCCACACTAAGATAGAAAAACAGCGCCAACAATGCAGAGGACCTTTAACCCAGCAACATGGCTGCTCTGGCAAGGGATCACATCCAAAGACCTTCTAGTTTTGAGTGATTCCTCTGGAATGACACACCTTTAATTCCTCTAGCTGGAATGCAGGCCTAACCTTAATATACACCTTTAATCCTGAACAGTTAAGGTAAAGTTAGTTGTAGAAAGAAGCAGCCATATTTGAAAGTGATGTCTAGTTGAGGAACAGACAAAGTGATGAATCAGAGAAAGATCTGACAGAATGAGCCAGAGATGGGATGTGCCCAACTCTCATGAAAACAGACAGGCAAGAGAGACAACTTAAGAGAGCAGTTCAGACAGAAAGAGACGGAGCAGCCAGGTTTACTGGGACAGCTGTTTGACCACATATGGACTTTAGTGTTCTCAGGCGTATAATTATTGACTTGGGCTGTCTCTATAATAGAAGATCTAGTTTACTAAAATGCATCCTATGCTAGGACCAGACAATGTAATTTAAGAAAACACATACACACACTTATAGTAGTCAGTGAAACAGTAGGACGGCAGCTGCTGTAAGGAATAGCAGAAAACGAATACCCAAAATGGCTTTAACTGAAGATTCCAAGTTATGTGGCTCCAAGTTCCACTGACTTTTTTTATTGTCCTTTTAAAGTAATGAAATTATTATCCCCACTTTAGGGATGTGTCAGCTGAGAAGTAGGCATGTTAATTCATCCAGGGTCAAAGGCAGTAAATGATGCAGCCAGGTTTTACTTCTTATATGAGGTCACACTGCTGGCAAGGCTGGGACTGTCTAAAATGAACTATGCTTGCTGGGCTGGGACCTTTGATCGTTTACTTGCTGTTGCTCTTCTTAATCCACAGGGTCACTATAAAGCATGCTCTGATCAAGAAACAAAGCAACAATCTACTTTAAATGTTTTCAGAAAACACAACAACAACAACAGCAAGCATTTTTGAGACACAATTACACATAGCCAATGATGGCCTTGAACTTGATCTCTAGCTAAAGGTGACCTTGAGTTTCCAATCCTGTTGCCTCTACCTCCTGGGTACTGGATGGTAACTGTGCCAATACACTCAGTTTACACACGGGTGGAGAACAGATTATGCTTATACCAACTGAGCTATCTCCCCAGCCCATGTTTTCAAGTCAGGTAACAGACTAACAGAACTGGCAAGGTTATCACAAAAAGATATTAGAAGAATCTTCAAGAAGGAGAAACATCAGTGAGCTCAATACATGTTTGAAGCATTGATCATGAGACTTAGATAATACAATAAAAATAATATGAACAAACAAATGAATCATCTTGATGCACTTAGTGCCTGAAAAAATTAATGGGCTACTTCTTCCTGCTTCTCCTTTCCTGCCCTGTGTCAAGAACTATTAGTCTTGTAAACTAGTCTTGCCTATCATTCTCCCAAGGCAGTTTCTCTTTGAATCTGGGGGATTCGATTTAACATCACCACCATTTACCCTACAGGTGGACCGCAAGCCTGTACTCACCTCACAACCTCACATCCCACCGTTCCTCGCCAGCTCATAGCCACTGCTTCGTTCCCGTCATTCAGAAACTTCGGCTGCTACAACTGCCAGTGGCGAGCACTCTACCTCTACTCTGAAACATGCCACATCGTCTCTTCTCAATGTGCAATCTTTACCAAAGGTTTTGTTTGTCATATTAGAAATCGAAGGTCAACGCCTTGATTTACTTGAAAAACCCAACTTGCCCCCACTCATTTCAGTCTACACTTGTTTCCTTTCTGCTTGAAAAGTCCATGCTTCCTCCTGGCCTTGCCCGTTTGTCCATGCGGTTCCTCGATGTATCCCAAATATGTAGCTGTCTACCTTTAAGCCTCCTCTAGCGGCACCTCTCAGGGAAGCATTTCCTGGTTTGTATAAATTACAATGCCTGTCATTGTGTTCCCCCACCCTGCTTTATTTTTCTCAACCATTTACCATGCCTTTAAATAATATTATACATGTGTTAACACTTTTGTTGTTTGCATAATATAAAAGCTTTATGATGTCAAAGGCACCATATTGTTTTGTTTATTGTTGTCTCTCCTGCCCCTAGAAAAGCATAGTATATATTAAATAGCTAGTAAGTATTAGTGAATTAATGCTCACACAAGTTCTGTGTGATGCCCTGGATTCTCCAGGTTAAAAACAGAATCCACACATAGTTCAACTATTCCTAGTAGTGTTGACGCCCTCTGTGAGTTCTGCCCTTTTCCTTCAAGGATGGAAGAATGCGGCACAGCTGCTTGATGTTAAATTGGTCTTGTAGTGGAAATTGCCTCTCAGCCGGCTCCAAACCTGCAGGAAGCCTTACAAAAATCATTTTGGTCCTCAGGGGTTGCCATCACCACATCTGAGTTGAATTAAGTGAGTTAGAGGACTAGGTCACTTTGCAGTCCTAGGTAAAATCCAGCACATACATTTAGTTAATGCAGCTTTGATTCCAGGGGATGGTTGCACCTACAACAAAGTCAGAACTCATCAGCTTACTGCTAACCAATACCAAATACTGCACACACACACACAAAAAAAAAGATGCTAAAGAAATGGCTCTCTTCCACAACGACCAAACTGAGCAGGGCACAGGGGTCTTGTATGAGACGGTTTCTACAATCACGGACCATGTGTGGATGTGGCCTGGATCCCCCGCACAGATGGGACCCATGATAGCTTGGTGTAGGACTGAAGACCCTAGTGAGGGAAACAGGGACTGTTTCAGTCATGATCTTGATGGCTGACTCTTTGACCCTCCCCCATACAAGCCGGGGAGTGACAGACTGGCTAGAACCCAGGGGAGGACATTGCAGCCAGCCCTGAGGAGACAGGATGAGCTGGGGTTGGATGGAAGGGGAGGAGGTCCTCCCCTGTAGGTGGACTTGGAGGGGGCGGGGAGGAGGGAGATGAGGGAGGGAGTGGGAGGATGGGAGGGAATGAGGGAGGGGGTTACGCCTGGGATGCAAAGTACCTAACCTGTGATTGATACAAAAATAAATAAATTAAAAAAAAAAAAAAGAAATGGCTCTCTTGTGAACCTTAGGATCACCTAATAAGGTGACAGGAATCTCTCCCTGTAGTAAAAGGTTAAATTAAGGCTTTTGTTTCTCACAATTTGATCCACATGTTCTAATGGAACTATCCCTGTAGTTGTAGAGAAGACAGCTCACTCTCTGTCTGCATAACGTAGGCTCTCCCACCTCACCCTCTGGCTCCACGTTTACTTCCAGCAGCCATTGCCTTAGCAGCTCGTTTCCTGGACGCAAGTACTTGGACACAAAGTACAATGTAACCAGTCCTATTAAAAAATGAATCGAGGTTTTTTAAAATATATTTTAATACATATATTGAAATCTAGGGTCATGAAAAATACATCATTTAATCCTATCTTGATTTCCTTCACTCTGTTTTTGTATGGCTGATATTTAGCATAGAAAATGCAACTGGCGATTACCAAGCTCTTCCTCTGATCCAAATATGATACAAGGATTACTCCATTTGATTTAATTCTTACAACAATAATTACTTAAGATGGGTATTATTACTAAACAGACTGGACAGGGGTATTTACACACACACACATTTGAATTTGAAAGAGAGCAAGATGGGCATGGAAAGGGCTAAAAGGAAGGAACGGGAAATGATATAATTATGTTCATTTAAAAACACATATAAGGAGACATGAAATAAATATAGACAAGATGCCTTCTCCTCGGCGGTTCTCCTGCCCAGGAGGTAGCCATGCCACCTGGCCAGGATGGCATGATCCTGAAGCCTCACTTCCCCAAGGATCAGCGTGGCGAGTGCACACTGGGTTCAACCAGAGGACACGCAAGATCTGCAGACAGAAGGCCCAGCAGGCAAAAGCGCATCACATTGCCACTCGTCTGGCGTCCGGTCCCATCAGGCCCTTAGTGAGGTACCCCACCAACATCCGAGCTGGCACGAGCTTCAGCCTGGAAGAACTCCAGGTGGGTGGCATCCATAAGAAAATGGCTGGCACCGTTGGTGTCTTTGTGGCCCCCAGGAGGCGAAACAGGTCCACTGAGTCACTACAGGCCAGTGTGCAGCTCTGAAGGAGAACCTCTCCAAAGACATACTTTTCCTTAGGCATCCTTCTGTTCCAAAGAAGGGAGATAGTTCTGCTGAAGAGCTTAACTTGCCCATCCAGGTGACAGGACCCTTGATGCCCACGTGGAATGTCCGCAAAAAGGAGAAAGCCAGAATCATCACAAAAAAAGAGAAGAACTTCAAGGCTCTTGCCAGTTTTCGCATGGCCCAGGCCAATGCCTGGCTGTTGGCATCCGAGTCAAAAAGGCAAAGGAAGCTGCAGAGCAAGACGGTGAAAAGAAAACATAATGAGCTGTTGGAGTATAGCAATAAATTTTCTGTAAAGGAAAACAACAGCAAAAAAACAAATAGACAAGACACGTGTTGTTTGTACTGGAGAGAGTCCAAAAATGTTTTTTATTGCAATCATAAGGCCCAGGTTCGATCTCTAGAACCGATGCAAAAAGCCAAAGGTCGTGGAATAAACTGACAATCCTAGCACTGCAGAAGCAGAGACAAGGGAACAATTTGGGCTGGCAGAGCAGCCTAGCCTAGGAAAGCAGTTAGTTCCAAGTCCCAGTCTCAAACACCAAAAATGCATGACTGTCATGAAGATCAACTTTAAGACTGACCCTGGCATACACACACACACACAAAGAAGCAGGCACACATACACATATGGCCATAACTATGTGTGTGCATATTAACATTAAAAAGGGGGAAAAAAACTACAATCCAAATACGTTGAGGCCTTTGGCCTCAGCAGCATAAGCGTACACTCTGCTCTGGCTCTGGCTTTAGTACATTTAAGAATCAGGTATCAAAAACCAGTCTTTCCCACTCTCTCTGTATCTCTTCAGTATAGTACTAGGAGTTCTAGCTAGAGCAGTAAGACAACTAAAGGAGGTCAAAGGGATACCAATCAAAAAAGAAGGAGTTAAAGCATTCCTAATCACAGATGATTATACATGAGCAACCCAAAAAATTCCACCAGAGAACTCCTGCAGCTGATAAACTCCTTTAGCATGGTGGCTAGATACCAGATTAATTCAAAAACCATCAGTAACCTTCCTTTATACACATGACAAACAGGCTGAGAAAGAAATTAGGGAAACCACATGCTTACAATAGCCACAAATAATATAAAGTATCTAGGGGTAACTCTAACCAAGGAAGTCAAAGACCTGTATGACCTGTATGAGTCTTTGAAGAAAATACCAGAAGATGGAAAGATCTCCCATGCTCATAGGTCAGTAGGATTAACATAATAAAAATGACCATCTTACCAAAGACAATCTACAGATTCAAAGCAATCCCCATCAAAATACCAATGCAATTTTTCACAGACCTTGAAAGAACAATTTTAAACTTCATATGCAAAAACAAAAAACCCAGAATAGCTAAAATATTCCTATACAATAATAGAAATTCTGGAGGTATCTCCATGCCTGACCCCAAGATATACTACAGAGCAATAGTAGAGGGCTATGGCTGGGATACAAAGTAAACAACCTGTGATTAATATTAAAAACAAGAGTGGAAAAAATGAAAAAATAAAAATAAAAACTGCACAGTCTGGTTGATTAATGGAATCAAATCAAAGACCCAGAAATAAACCGACTCGCCTATGCACACCTGATTTTTTACAAAGGAGCCATCTTCAACAAATGGTGCTGGTCTAACTGGATGTCTACATGTAGAAAAATGAAAACAGATCCATATTTATCACCCTGCACAAAACTAAAGTCCAAGTGGATCAACAACCTCAACATAAAACCAGACACACTAAATCTGCTAAAGGAGAAAGTAGGTAAGAGCCTTGAATTCATTGGCACAGGAGACAACTTCCTTTACAGAAAACCAACAGCTTAGCCTCTAGGATCTACAATTAATAAATGGACTTCTTGAAACTAAAAACTTCTGTAAAGAAAAGAACACTATCAATAGAAGAAAATGGAAGTCTACAGATTGGGAAAGATCTTTACCAAACCTACATCTGACAAAGGGCTGATATCCAGAATATATAAAGAATTCAAGAAATTAAACACTAATAAACCAAACAATACAATTAAAAAATAGGATAGAGAGCTAACCAGAGAATTCTCAACAAAGGAATCTGCAGTGGTGGAGAAGTACTTAAAGAAATGTTCAACATCCTTAGTCATCAGTGAAATGCAAATCAAAATGACAGAAATTCCATCTTACACCTGTCAGAATGGCTAAGCTCAAAAACTCAAGTGGCAACACATGCTAGCAAAGATGTGAAGAAAGGAGAACACTCCTCCATTGCTGGTGGGAGTGCAAACTTGCACAACCACTTTGGAAATCAATCTGGCACTCTATCAGACAACTGGGAATAGCCATACCTCAAGGCCTAGCTATACCACGCCTGGGCGCACACCCAAAAGAAGCTCTACCATACAACAAGGACATTCGTACAACCATGTTTATAACAACTTTGTAAAAGCCAGAAACTGGAAACTATCTAGATGTCCCCCAACAGAAGAATGGATACAGAAACTGTGGTATATTTACACAGTGAAATACTTACTACTCAGCCATTAAAAACTTGAAATTTGCAGGCAAATCAATGGAACTAAAAAAAAAAAAATCATCCTGAATGAGGTAACACAGACCCAGAAAGACACACATGGTACATACTCACTTATGAAAGGATTTTAGTAATACAATACAGGATAGACAAACTACCATCCACAGACCCCAAGAAGATACATCCAATGGGCATCTTAGGCTTCATGTTGGCCTGTTAGTTAGGGGAGTAGAGGAATCTCTGACATGGACTATGTTGTCTGCTTTAGGATAACTTCTGCCTGGTGGGACTTTCCTACTAGGCCACAGGGGAGGAAGATGAACTCAGTCCTCATATGAATAGATGAGCTGGGGTGTCTGGGTATGGGGGCTTCCCTATTCTGAAGAACAGGGGAGAGAGGATGCAGGACTGGTAAAAGAAGGAGGGGCCTATGTCCAAGATGTAAGTTGAATTAATAAAAAAGAAAAGAACCGAAAGAACCAGACTTTCAGCTCTGAGACATCAGAAAGTTCCTGGGGACCAGGACTGTGGCTTCAGGGGTCAGTTAAGGGCCATGGCTCAGTTCCATGGGGCTTCACAGGTCCCTGAGAGGTGAGAGCTTTAGATCTTTAGCTCTAGTGGTCTCAAAGGTCAATAGGGACTGAGGGTTTGATTCTTGAGGTCTCAGCAGTCACTGGGATGAGAATTTATACTTCAGTGCTTCCAGAGTTAACCTCAGACCTGAGATTCCGATCCTAGTCCCCAACTAATTCACCAGCTTTACTGAAACTGGCCTTTGGACTCCTGCCCCCTCATCATGTTCACACAAATTAAGGGGTGACCAGGGTTTTGACTCCATCTCGTCGCCATGCTGTTCTGTGCGCGCAGCCTCAGCCCTGGTCCTGCCGCCACCTCACTGAGCTGGAATCTCACGATAGAATGCCAGTCAAATTTCGCCAGCCTGCAAGGCTAAACTTCATACAGACATCCCTCTAGGAAGATCCACTGGGGGAAAAAAATTCAATTGAGCTGGAAGAGGAGGAAGTGAAAACTGAAAGATAAAACATCAAATATGCAGAGAATAATAAAGAAACACAAGCAATATGACACAACTACAAGCAATGGTCTACATCCGAATATCTTGACTGTGCATAACATCCTGCATTATCTGCAATAACTCTAACTCTACCCTCTTCCCTTTCATTTCCAACCATAATGCCAAATCTTAACAACCCAAAAACCCCTTCACCTTTATGGTTGGGACTCTGTTCACATGGAAGATGTATATTCATTGACTTCCCACGGGAATATCACCTACCACACAGTTTGAGTGTGTCCCAAATGGACTTCTGTAAGGAAATGTATTCCCAGGAGTGTGGTGTTAAAAGAGCGAAAATGTAATTCAATTACGGTCCCTACAAAATGGCGCCTCTGGGAGTGCTTAGAGTTAGACAAGAAATCTGCCATGCTGCTCCCATGTCAAGGTCCTGCTGGCTCCACACACACACAGGCAAGAAGAACCTCACCAGTGCTTCTTGACACGTGATGTTCTGTGATGCCTAGGGACAATTCCAGCAAGAAGGCCACCACCAGATGTGGTCCCCTCATCCATGGACCTCCAGAACTGCAATCTTAGTACGCTTTTTTCCGTAAGTTTATTCAGCTTCAATGAATACTCAGTAAAGGTGCACTGAAGGCTGCCTAAGCTCACCCAATCAGATTAGGGTATGTTTGTTTTTGCACTTTCCAGTCTATACTTTAAATTATTATAAATTGTGAAACTTTTCACTTTATATGTGGTGATATCTACAGAAATTCTTTAAATTAAAATTGTACTTCAGTTTAAAGGCTTGTTTTGGTCACAAAATCATGTTTTTGTTCACACCCCAATCGAATATAACCAATCCTTTCTGCTAGCATACATCTTTATTGGATTTCTTTTTAAATTTTATTTTTTATTTTATTTTATGTATAGGAGTCTTTTACTTCAGTGTGTATGTGTGTGTGTGTGCACGCACATGCATGCATAAAAGGCCAGAAGAGGGCATTTAGTCCCCTCGGAACTAGAATTATCAAGGGTTGTAAGCCAACATGTAGATGAGTACAACCAAACTTAGGTCCTTTGCAAGAGCAGCAAGTGCTCTTAACTGCTGAGCCATCTTTCCAGCCATCTCTTCCCTGTACTTTTTTTTAATAAGCTTACCTTCATTTTTTTTATCTAATTCTCCACCTAGTCCATCAGCTGTTTGAAGATATGAGTCATGTAGGATTTCTGTCATCCCTCACAGGACCCATCATATTTCCCTAAACATAGAAGTTGTTGAACAAATTCTTCTGAATTCGATTCTATTCTTTTTCACAACAATGGTTCTGTTGGCTTCCAGATATATGAGGCTGTCATGGTAGAATAAAACAGTCACTCAGAAAAGCAAAATAACCTGTTTATTGATAACAATAACAATACTTCCAGGCAACTTATTAGGATGACTCAAGTTCAAGGCACAGAACTCCACACATTCTAAAATAAATTCCACAGAGGATAAATTGCATATCACTGACTCAGAGCCTATAAATATTTTTCAAGTAATATTGACACAGGATGTTGAATTCCAAAAACTTTTGAAAACCACTAATCATTCACATTCCTTCCAAAATGTCACGCAGTGTAAATCTGATGGATCTTTTGTGACCTGATGACATTTGTCTCCATTCCTGAAAGTCTTCTAATGGAAATGCGGTCTTCTGTCATCCCCTACAGTTGGGACAAATCCACTGGATACTTTCAAAACATACTTTGGGAACACACAGTCATGCTAACCAACGTCTGCCTGTCCCAGCAGGGGATAGTAAAAAGCTTTACCGACACCAGATGGGATTTAACAGTGCTTCTCAAACACAAAGTGCTCCCCGAGTGCTAAGCAACTTTGTGAGCAGCTCAAAGCAAATACATTTGTTTCCATTATATGTACTTTTCCTTCTTAAGAAATCCTGAAATTTCCCAGTAAAAGTTTCAGCACAAGATATTTGATAATATTTCTCTTAAAACTACACTATAATCATTTACGTTTTGGATAGTGCTCACTAGCATTTGTGGCTGTGTTAAAAACTTTCTAATGTTACCACAAGCCTTGAACCTACCAAATTCTAAAGAAATATTAACCCAAATTTCAAAGTGTGAAGTGCCTGATACAGTAGAAAGCCAGATGTGGTCATGTTTCTTCCAATTTACTCTTTATTTTGCAGGGTTAACTTTAATCTTGTGATTAGGCATCTCAATAAACATTTTACAAAATAGTAATTGTCACTAAATAAAATATTACCTGAAATCACATTATTATCTAATTTCATTTTAAAGGATGTTTTGTTTTTGAACTCTTCTGGGACTATAGTGATGATCATGAAATCAGGTTAGTTTCTATTCAAAGTCAGCAGAAGTTCAGACAAACCACTCCTGGAAGAACAAATCACATGCACAGTTAGATTTTATTGCATGGGTAGTTTTTCCCCCTCAACTAACATGCTAATAGAGGCAAGCAGAGTAAAGTGACTACACATATGCATTACTGTTGTTTTACTGAGATTAATGTTAGAAAATTATTTTATTCTCTTTGCCTTGGCACTGCACACATGGCACACGATAAATGGTTGCAATCCAGAGGAAACAGTTAAAAGTCAACTTCATATTATATCTTAGTTGCATTTAATATAGTATCTTAATTTTCTCCCTACTAGTTATGATTAAAAAAAACTTGAAAAACCATCTAGCTAGAAGGCTAGAAAGGGCTTGTGTTTAGCTCACAATCCCAGGTTATGTTCATTACTATGAGGAACTAAAACTGAAAGAAGCAAATAGTCAGACCCATAGTAAAGAGTACAGAGGCATTAACTTCATTCTTGTGTTCATTTCACTTTTCCACTTTTTCATACAGTCCCTACCCTGTACCTAGGCGATGGCACTGCACACTTTCAGGCTGGGTCTTTCCACATCAATCAATGTAATTAAGACAAATGTCCCTCCACCTCAAACATTCCCATAGACACCACAGTCTATTCCTCATTGAGACTGTCTTCTCTGGTGATTATAAATTATTATTATGTCAAGTTGACAATTAAAACTAATGATTTTACATGTTAAGTGCACAATCCACAAACAAAAATAAAGCAAGTGACAGAAAGAATTCATGTGTGTAAGTGGAAGTCTGATTTCCTTAAACACTTAGTTATATTAGGTAAATACGTTTTTGTTTTCATCCCAAGTGTGGGATATGGAGATGTTTTCAGTTTAATCACAGCTGATAATAGGCTTGGGCAGAGGTGTGTGGTCCATGCCAGCTGGAAATTGCCTCGTGCTGGGGCCGGGGGCACGTGGTCTTTGACAGCTGTAGAGAGTCTAACTCTGAGGTATAAATAAGGAACCCAGAGAGAGGAGGAGCAAGGGTTTCAAGGAGATGGACTGATGGAGAGAAACTTTGAGGAAAGAGGAAGGTTGCCAGTTACCTGGACTGCTGGATAAGCTGACAACTTTGACTGGTATTGCCCCAAAAGAGCCTGGCAACTCTAACTAGCCAGAACTAAGTCTAAAGAAGTAGAGTTTAAAAACAGCCTACATGTGTGTCCCAATCATGCCTGTGAGTAGAGAGGCTGCTTCTCTGTCCACTGAGCCATATCACTCAGACAAAGAGACACTTCACACCAAGATAACATGATAATAGAAATCAAAGTCAAAAGTCTGCTCCATAACTGGATGGCAGTCCTCAGGCCAAAGCATTCAAGGTCTCAAGTTTGCTAACAAAGGGAATCGAGAAAGAGCTAAGGACACTATCAATGTCCCCCTAATCTATAGAGTAGCCATCTCAGCAAATAGGTTACACCACTCCCCTGCATATCATCTTGCATGGTTCCCTGTCCCAGGAAGAAGTAGTTCTCTAGGATGCTAGCTAGCCAAAGGCCTTTATGAGCTGGACTTACTTAGAACTCTGACTTCGTCTCTTAACCTGGCCTCTCTCCGTTTATACTGTGCAGTGGCATGCAATCCTATAGCAATGTTTCTTCTTCAGACCTCAGCAATCCTCCCTTACTGTCTCTGAAATTATACCCATCCGTAACTGAAGCTACCACTCAGAGAAGCTCCTCCAGAAAATCCTGTCCTTTCAGAGTCCAGAAAATCCAGCGAACTGCTCCTATAGCCCTGAACTAAATCTCACTGAGTCCGAGGACTGCGGTTGTGGCCTGTGATGCTGGCCTGCATTTCATTTTCTCAAAACCCAATGACTTAGATCTTATGAGGTTTTTCTGATTAAGAAGCTGGTAATCAAAGGAAAAAGTCACTTGAGGTCATTTACTTAATTAGTGGCAGTTGTGTAACATTAGTGGTTGTTATGTAACAGTGTCCTCTGAGCTAGAAACATTCCATCCTGCAGGGAAACTCCTTGATCAGGAAGGTAAACAACTCAAGATAGCTGCAGGAAGTCCCTGAAGCTGACCAGAGTTAGTAACCCCTCCCTGACAGAATAAACAGAATAAAAGCTGATCTGCAAATGAGACTGACACCAGCTGCCTGGGAGAGACGTAGACCAACAGAGTCACTTGAAGGAGACACTCTTCAGTCTCCTGAGCTGCCTGCAGGCTGTGCAGTGTGCTCCAGGTTCCCGGCTTTTGTGAGCTGTCACCTGTGTTGGAGTGCACTTTAGTGACACAGCTGCCCTTGAGTCATTTCTGCTCCTGTAAGTAGCCCCTCACCCATACCCCCATATGTTATCTTAATAAAACTCATTGGTTCACCAACTTGGACTTGGTATTATCTGTACGTTGGTGTGTTGCAGCTTCCCTGACTACTAGGAGTAGACATCTGTTGCATCTCCCCAAGAAAAGTTTTGTCACACAACAGTGGCATAAGAAAATATGCAACCTCATACCTTGCTATCACATTATCTAGACATCCGGAGTACAACACTAACCCAAATCATTATGAATTCTTATTAAATCATATTTAATAGGCATAGTATCTCATCTATGTTCATGTATGCTCATACACATTTACTTAATGCTTAGCTTAAGCCTCAGAAGACATACTTCATGCTCAGTAAATGTTAGTCACCGTCAATATCATTGGTAGCATTAGCATCATCTCTGTTTGGTCAGACCTCATGCCTTTCACAGGAAAACTCCAGGAATCTGGCCAAAGCCAGGAACTTTCTAAATGACAACATTAGTTAGACATGATTTTTTTCTTAAACTACTTCCCCTCTTTTCTTTCCCCAGAAATCCATAATACTAATCTGTATTGTGCTTCTAAAACAGACAAAACGAGATTTCTCTCAAAGGAAATTCCTTTTCACATCCATTCACCAGCAAATAATCCTTGGTTATTGAGGGCTGCAGTAAAGTCTAAAGAGCGCATGTGTTTGGTGTCGTTATTCTGTCACTGTTTTAGTGTGGTACTCATCTTGATCCGTTTAGCTAGACTTAGGCCCATTATATGTGAGGCCGAGGTAGAGTGAATTCATACAAAACTATTTCTTTGGGGACGTGAAACTGAATCTTCTCCCAATAACAGCAGCATCTATTTAAATCTGATTTTGCGGGAACTTAAATGGAAAACAATGAAAGCAGGAACTATATGCTATTAAATATGTTTCCTGTAACCTAAGCTCCGTAAATTAAGTCCCGTGGTTTTGCTGTTGTTCCACCTTGGGGACCATGTTTAAATCAACAGGGTTTTGTGAGTGCAGGTCAATGGGAGGCCTGTGGGTTTCCCAGGGAAACAAAGCTCTCCTGCAGAACACTCAAGTCAGTGCACAGCACATGCACAGTCCTCGGTTCAAATGTGCTGAGCCCACGAGGAGCCCTGTCAGCACGCTGAGTCTGGGATCCACCCCTCTACGCTGAAAACCAAGTGCCCAGTTTCACATGCTTAGCGTTTTCTTTTCAAAGGCAGTCCAAACTTTGAAATGCTTCTTACCATGCAGCTCTAAAGACCTTTCGTCCAAAAGTAAAATACAAGGTCTGCTTATCATCTCTTTGGCATTAGAAGACTTTAAGTTGTAATTTATAATTTTTTTTATTTTTCAGGGGTAAATTTAAACTATTTAGAGCTAGCTGGGCACAGCTGCACATTCTTGTAATCTTAGCACCAGGAGGCTGAGACCGGAGGATAGTGAGTCTCAGGCCAGTGTGGGCTACATAGTAAGTTCAAAGCTTGGACTTCAGTGTGAGGACATGTCTCATAAAAACAAAAATAATAATAGCAGTTATTGTATACTACAAAATCATATGTACATAGATACCCAAGGACTAAAACTTGGCAATATCTGTAAAGTGTGACATGAAACATTGAAGTCCATTAACACTGTTAGGTGTGTGAATTCCTCATCAGCACAAAGCTGGAAGGACAAAAAGAAGAAACTGAACAGATAATGGAACTGGGATGTTTTCTGAAAGCAAAGAAAGCAAAAATATATATATTTTAAGTAAAAACAGTATCAGGGTTTATAAAGAGAAAACTATATTAGAAACAGTATCAGAATTTATAAAGAGGAAACTACATAGAAAACTTCAAGTGTAGTGCATAGGATTTTAATGTGGTTCCACGGACTCCCAGGATCACCAGTGTGTCCTATATGTCTACACTAGAGGTTTATGGAAACTTAGGGTTTGTATACATGAGAATTCATGTCAGTAGTTCTCAGCTGCTGATGACCCTTTCACAGGGGTCACTTAGGATGATCAGAAAACACTGATGTTTGCATTGCATTCCTAGCAATAGTGACATTACAGTTATGATGGAGCAAGAAAAATGATTTTATGGATGGGGGTCATCACAACATAAAGAACTCTATCAAGGGGTTACAGGATTGGGAAGACTGAGAGCCACTGCTTCACATTATTGTAAATACAGTAAGTTTTCTTTAGAAAGTTTTACATTGCTTAAACTAATAAGTTAAATTTTTGTTTCAATCTATTTAAAATTCTTCAACATCACCAAATATTTTAGGCAAGGTTCAGTGCCTTGCTTCTGAAGATAAAGGCATAGCTGTGATATTCTGCACTTGTAAACATAGAAATGATAATAGTCATTTTAATTGCACACAAATTATATATGTAGGATATATAAATCACATAAATATATATGATGGTGGGTAGACAAGGAAACATGGCACCACCGAAAGAACAAAATGCTCTACTGTTAGTTAAACCTAAAAACAACAGAATTCTCAAAGCCATCTGACAACGAATTCAAAATCATCGTCTTCTAAAAGAAGTTCCATGATTACAACAAAACCAGGTAGAAAACTTAATGAAATCAGAACAATAAATGAATAAACTGAGAACTTCAACTAAACAAATAATTTTAAAAGAACCAAACAAATCTACAGCAAAGAAGACAAATTTGAAATTTTTCACAAAGTTTCAATAGCAAACTTAATCAAGCAAAAAAAGAGTCATTGAGTTCAAAAGTTTCATGGTTTTAAAAATCGCTCAATCAGACTCATAGCCAAAATTTAGGCAGAGTTCAGGGAATCTTATGAAGAAAGGGGATGATGAAAGACCTGGAGGTCCACAAGGAGAGCAACAGAACCAAAATATCTGGCCACAGGGATCTTTTCTGAGACTGATACTCCAACCAAAAACCATGCATAGAGGGGTCATATAGATTCCCTGCACAGATGAAGCCCATGGCAGCTCAGTGTCCAAGTGGGGTTCAATCTAAGGGGAACAGGGACTATCTCTGACATGAATTGATTGGCCTGCTCTTTGGTCACCTCCCCCTAAGGGGGGAGCAGCCTTACCAGGCCACAGAGGAAGATAACAAAGCCAGTCCTGATGTGACCTGATAGGCTACAGTCAGATGGAAGGGGAGGAGGACCTCCCCTATCAGTGGACTGGGGGAGGGGCATGAGAGGAGAAGAGGGAAAGAGGGTGGGATTGCAAGGGGACAATTGAGGGGACTACAGCTGGGATACAAAGTGAATAAATTGCAATTAATTTTTTAAATCACTCAATCAGAGGAAGAGAAGAAAAATAATGAAAGAATGAAGAAATCCTAGAGGATGTGTGAGACACCCTGGACCTTTAAACGAAATAATGGAGTTGTTTAAGCTTAAATAAAAAGATACTAATTAACAACACCAAAATATACTAATGAATAAGCTCATTAAAAAAGGTAAAAATACTCTGGGTCGTTTTGATTTGTATTTCCCTGATGACTAAGGACATTTCTTTAAGGGTTTCTCTGCCATTAAATATTCCTCTACTGAGAATTCTGTTTAGCTCTGTACCCCATTTTTTAATTGGATTACTTGATTTGTTGCTGTTTAACTTCTTGAGTTCTTTATATATTCTGGATATTAGCCCTCTGTCAGATATAGGGTTAGTGAAGATTCTTTCCCAATCTGTAGGCTGCCATTTTGTTTTGATGACAGTGTTCTTGGCTTTACAGAAGCTTTTCAGTTTCTTGAGGTCCCATTTATTGATTGTTGCTCTTAGAGCCTGTGCTGCTGGTGATCTGTTCAGGAAGCTGAATGAACAGAATCCTCAGTTCAGGGGTGGTGGTTTGTAAATCAACTGCTACTCTTCTATAAAATTTAAAAGACAAAAAATTACAGATGTACAGTATTTAAAAATAACTGTATGTACCAAAACTTGTAAGTACATACACAAAGAATAAAATTCAGGAATGTAACTTATGACATTAAGTTACATTATGACAATGTAACTTTATACCAAAGTTTAAGAAGTTAATTTTTAATCCAGATGATTTGTTACTAGCTTAAGATACACTGTCTTACCTACAAGATATTTTATGTAAGCTTTGTGGTAACTACAAGGAAAAAACAAGGTGTAGCTAGAAGAAGGGAAAAAAATATAAAATTTGGGACAAAGAGATGTCTCAGTGGTAAACGTGCTTGTTCTGCATCCGTATGGACCTGACCTTTAAAGAAAAAAAATTTTTCCAAGAGAAAAAGTAATTACACAATGATACGATGACCAATTTATTAAGGTGATATAGGAATTATGGAGTAGTCTAAACATTTCAGGCAAACAGTAATAGAGTTGAAGAGAGAAATAGAAAACCAAAAGGTAACAGTAGGGAATATCAGTGGCTTCCTGTCAGTGGTGGAGCATAGAGACAGAAATCCATACAGAAATAGAAAACTTTAACAATTCTGTAGACCAAATACCCCTAACAGACATATAGAACATTCTAGCCAGCAACAATGAAATACTCTTCTCAAGTGCGTGTGGAACATTCTCCAAGGCAGACATATGTTAGGCCACGACTCAACAATTTTAAAGAGATGGGAGAGATATCAAATAGCACTTCCAGCCATAATGGTAGGAGCCTAGAATTAAATAACAGGAGGGAAATTGGATTTTCACAAATATGTGGAAAATTAAACAACATTGTCCTGAATGAGTAATGGGTCAAAAAAATTGAAAGGAAAGCTAAAAATATTGAGACAAATGAAAATAGAAACACAGCCTACCAAAACAGAGAATGTAGCAAAAGCAGGCATAGAAGAAACCCCTACAATTAAGCGAAAACAGAGGAAGGCCTCAAATAAAGAGTTGAACTTTGTAACTCAAAGAACTAAAAAAAGAAGAGCAGACTAAACACATAGTTATCAGGGTAAATAAATAATAAAGATCAGAGCAGAATACAAATAAAATGAAGACAGGGAAAATAATAGAAAAATATCAGTGAACTTAAGCTCTGTTTTCTAAAAAATTAAATTGATAAACTTTTAACCAGAAAAACTAAATCAGACTCTCAAAACAGTTAAACTTACAAAAGAGAGAAGCACAAAACTGCAAAAAATAAAATAAAATTCAGAGACAATCATGAAAATTGAATACCAGTGTATTGAGTAACCTAAAACAAACATTTAAAAACGTGCAACCCACTATGTGAAAGAAATATATAAAGAAATAATAAGGATATCTATAACATTTTATAAAGAAATAATAAGAATATATGTCGGGGTATATATATGGTAGATATAAGGATATATGTGATATGTATGTATATATTAGTAATGAGACTCAGTCCATAATCTAAAAACCTGTGAACAAAGAAAAGTCCAGGACCTGGTTCTACCAAACATTTAAAGAACTAACATCAGTCTCAAACTGTTCAAATATAAAACAATGAAAAAGGTTTGAAAGACTGACACATTCATTTTTTAAAGCACCATTGCCCTGATCCCAAAGCCAAACAAAAGTACTAACAGCAGAGAGGAGTACTAAAAGCAGGGGCTGGGAAGATGGCTCAGTGGCTAAGAGCACTTGATGCCTTCCATAGAACCTGGGTTCAATTTCTAGCACCCATATGGGAGCTCCAACTGTCTATAGCTTCAGTTTCAGGGAACTAACATCATTACATGGACATGCATGCAGGCGAAACACCAGTGCACATAAAATTAATAAATCATTTTTAAATCCTCAAGAAAATAGTAGCAAAATTCAATAGAACAAAACGATCATCCACCGTGGCCAAGTGGGATTTATCCCCAAAATTTGGTGACTAAATATGTTAAGTCAAGATTCCACATTAGCAGAATGAAGATCAGAATCATAGAATCATCTCAGCGAGTGAAAGTACAAGACGCAGCTTCCTGCCCAGAAATAAAAGCTTATCATATAGAGACTCAATAAACACAGCAAACCAAAGGCCAAACAAGCCGATGGCAAACATCATTCTCAATAGAAAAAAAATGCTGAAGACTGTTCTTCTAAGAATAGAAAGGGGATACAGATGCCAACCCACTGCTACCCCACTCAGTGCTGGGAGTGCTAGCCAGGGGGGTTAGGAGAGAGAAAGAAAAGCAGTGCTACGAGGAAAGGGAAAGTTAAGTAACCACTGTGCACAGATGGCATGCACATAAAAAAAAAAAATCTTAGGGATGCAAAAAAGTAAAAAAAAAAAAAAAAAAAACCTGTTCGAACTAACAGATAAATACAATGAAGTTACAGAAAAAAAATCGATGTTCAAGAATCTTGGCTTTCTACATATATTAACAAACTAAAAGACAATCAAAACTTCAGTCCCCTCAGAAAGTAACATGTTTAGGAATGAATAAGACAATGAGGTGAAAGCTATAGCTGTTGAACACTGGAAAGAATTGATGGCTAAAACTGAAGACACAAATGGGTGAAAAGATATTTCATGTTCAAGACCCAGCTATACCACTCTTAGGCATATACCCAAAAGATGCTCAAGTACACAACAAGGACATTTGCTCAACTATGTTCGTAGCTGCTTTATTTGTAATAGCCAGAACCTGGAAACAACCCAGATGTCCCTCAGTTGAG
>CM053766.1:57542057-57578966 GCA_028658305.1 Pachyuromys duprasi
AGGGGTCTTGTATGAGACGGTTTCTACAATCAAGGACCATGTGTGGATGTGGCCTGGAACCACCGCTCAGATGGGGCCCATGATAGCTCATTGTCGGACTGAAGACCCTAGTGAGGGAAACAGGGATTGTTTCAGTCATGATCTTGATGGCTGACTCTTTGACCCTCCTCCATACAAGCCGGGGAGTGACAGACTGGCTAGAACCCAGGGGAGGACATTGCAGCCAGCCCTGAGGAGACAGGATGAGCTGGGGTTGGATGGAAGGGGAGGAGGTCCTCCCCTGTTGGTGGACTTGGAGGGGGCGGGGAGGAGGGAGATGAGGGAGGGAGTGGGAGGATGGGAGGAAGTGAGGGAGGAGGCTATGCCTGGGATGCAAAGTACCTAACCTGTGATTGATATAAAAATAAAAAAAAAAGATATTTCATGTTCAAGGAAGGTTAATATCGTTGAAATGTACTTACTGCCCAAAGAAATCTACAGATTCTGTATTTCTGTCAAAATACAAATGGTATTATTCACAAAAATAAAAACTATATTTTATCATTTATATGGAAACAGATAAATTAAATAGCTTTTGGAAGCCTTAGAAAAACGTTTAGAGTTGAGCCATCACACGCCATAACTTCAATAAAATCTAGCTGATGTTCAAAAACGGTGTGAACAGTGAAGCACAGGAAAAGAACAGAAACATTACTAAATACGACTCAGAAAACTGAACACATATGGAAATAAATGAAATTGGTTCATCTCAAACTCTTGAAATTTAACTCAAACTGAATAAACATTGAGACCTGAAAATATAAAGCTACCAGAAAGAAAATACAGATGGAAAGCTGAAAATGCAGGTGGAAAACACAGGATGGTTTTGAGTATGTGAACTCTAAAAATACAGACAAAAAAAATTAAATGATAAATGGTGTCGCATCAAACTAAAAAGTCTGCACAGCAAAGAAAATAGTAGAGTCAAGAGGCTCGGGAAGAAAATATTTGTAAACTATATACTGGATAAGGGTGTCCTAGTTTTATTTATGTTTCTGTGGTTGAAGACTATGACCAGAAGCAACTCGGGTTATGAAAGGATTTATTTGAATTACAAGTTATAGTCCATCATCAAGAAAGTCCAAAGTAGGATTTCAAGGGAGGAGCCTAGAGGCAGAAAATGAAGCACATGGACTGCGATCTGGACACAGACGTCAAACCCTTTCCTTAACCAAGTTGCTCTTGGCTGTAGCGTTGTCGCAGCAACAGAATTAGAACAGGTACTAATCCAAAAAAAAAAAAAGTATTGTTTTTAATGGTTGAGGATATGGAGAAAAAAAGAGACCTTTCATCACCATTTGGAATGAAATTTTTGCAGACATTATGAAAGGGAAGTGGGGATAGAAGAAACACACTTGATGTAAAAGTAGAGGAGAGAAATACTAGGTGTGGAAAGGTTTCAACAGTGATGGGGTAGGTTGGGGGGCGGACAAGTAGGGGAGCGGGGATAACCAAAACTAAGGCTACATGAAAAAGCTACATAGGAACCTGCAGCTTCATATATTCTACAAAATACAACTTTTTCAAAATGTGATTTTTAAAGCTTTTGAACATCTGTAACTGCATGATTCATTCAGTGATGCACTTCCCAGAAGCCATAGGTTTTTAAACAAAAATCCCAGAGCCAAGACTGAGCTCTCTCCCAGTGAATTCTTGTCTGGGGAGATCCAAAAGGCTCCCAAAATAACACGAGCTATGAACATTGCTCTTGGTTGACCACTAGAACCACATGGTAAGACCTTGTTGCTGAAAACGGGGTGCATTTTGGGAACAGGACACAGAGAAATGAGGCTGGGACTAAGCTGGAAGTTTCCTCTGGGCTGTTAGCTTTCATAGTCCATAAGGTGCGCTGCAGCTGGAGGGGCAGGGCATAAAGTGTCCTGCCCACATTTAGACACTGCATGCCACAATTCTGACCACGTAAACAAGATGTGCCCGCTCTGTAATAACGCCGTGACTAGGAATAACCACCTTCTTTCCGCTGGAACTTGAAACCAGCTGCATTAAGAAGGAGTATGTGACTGGTACTGTGAACTTGATCTGAAGCCTGTGGGGAAGACTGGTACTGTCTTAGAGTATTTAGTCTAATCGCCTTCTAAGCGTTTGTGTTTAAGCCCTGTAGTCTAGTGCTGTTCCCCGCCTTGAGCGAGAGGGCACCTTTGTGCAGTCGGATGAGGCAGAGATTACACAACTCTGCAAAGTGCTGAGGACAAGTGACTGGTGGGTGGTCAGTCCTACGTGCACGGTTACAGCATTCCCTCCCAGATGCAAGGACATCAAGGAAACGGAGGCAGAGACTATAGGAGCTGGAAGATGGAAAGAACCACTGTGAAACACGGGCTTCTCGATCTGGCTCAGCCATTGTAACCACGGTTACCCTGCAGCTGTGACTATGCGCACAAACCTGTCTGCAAAACTAAGAAAGAAAGCAGAAAAGGGCCTGAAAGGAGGATGGGGAGTAGATGGGAGGGAGATAAGCAGGAGCGAGAAAGTGACAAGAAAAGGAGTTAGAAAGAGGGAAGATGATCACAACGCATTTGCACACATGTATGAAATTGTCAAAAAGAAAAAGAGAATGATTCTGCCTCTTGTGGGAGAGAGAGAGAGAGAGAGAGAGAGAGAGAGAGAGAGAGAGGAGAGAGAGATAAATAAATAGACTTTTTAAAAAACAAGAAAAAATTAGTAACTTTCAGGAGCTGGTGGCAGGAGAAAAATAAAGATGGTGATACCTCGCACTGTTAATACAGTAAGGACAAAATTGAACACTTGAAGTGAATGAATTGTATCTCAATGAAGCTGTTTAAAATCCTATAAGAAGACCATGTATTCGCCTCACCTGGACCCAGAGGAGTGCAGGGAAACAAAGCAAAACAAAATAAACAGAAACAAACAAACAAAACAAAACACAGAAGTAATCCATCCTTATCAATCCAGCCTCCTGAAAACACATCACTTACGACCAGCAGAGGGAGCTAAAATGATAGCTTTCGCCAATGTCCGCCACTGAGACAGCAGCGAAAGACAGTCAAATTTAAAGAAAACCAGGTTGGCTGAGTTTTATCCTTACTTATTCTTATCAAAAGTATTGAAAGCTGATATAAATATTCCATCTCTTTATAGATGCCACAAGTTCACAAGTCTTTCTTTTCCTTTTATTGAAAATAATTTTCCCATGTAATAAATTCTGATTACAGTTCTCTTCCCTCTATTCCTCCCCACCTCCCCTTCATCTGAATCAATCCCCATTCTGCCTCTCCTTAGAAAACAAACAGGCCTTGAAGAAATAATAATAAAAATACATAATGAGATAAAACAAAAACTAAAATCTCAGAATAGGACAAAACAAACAGAAGCAAAAGAGCCCAAGAACAAGAACAAGAAACATACAGATGCAGAGAGACCCACTGGCTCACACACTCAGGGATCTCACAAAAGCACAATGCTAGAAGCTATCATATATATGTAAAGGACCTACAGAGGTAGAAGGGAGAGAGAGAGTGGGAAAAAGCAGAGGAAGGGAGAGGGAGAGAAACAATAATCAAAAAGAAAAAGTTAAAAGTTAAATTTAAGGAAAAGAAAAAGCCCTCAACATGACATTATGACACAAGGAAACTTCAAAGACAGCATTGAGTTCATTTGCTGTTGGTCATCGACTGCACAGCATGCAGCCTATCCTTAAGAGTAGTTTGTTTCCCGTTGAGACTCTCTTAGAGTAAACTAAGTTTTCATTTGCAAGTTGTTATCAACTGGAGAGAACTTCTGGGCCAGGGATGGGGGCTTGCATCTGCCTCTCCTTTCAGCCTAAGACCCATTTGCTGCAGGCCGGTGTAGCCCCTGTACATGCTGCCAGCCTCTGTGAGTTCGTGTGTGTGCCAGCCTTGTTGTGTCTAGAAGGCCTTGTTTCCTTGATAGCCTCCATCCCCTCTGGCTCTGACACTCTTTCCACCTCCTCATCTGCAGAGTTCCCTGAGCCCTGAGGGGAGGGATTTAATGAAGACATCTTCTTTAGGACTAAATGTTCCAAGATTTCTCACTGTCTGCACATAGTCTGGCTGTGGGTCTGTGTTTGTTCCCATCTGCTGCAGGAGGAAGCTTCTCTGATGATGGATGAGCAAGGCGCTGATCTGTAAAGCATAGCAGAACGTCATTAGGAGTCATTTTACTGCTACATTCCTTTAGCACAACATTAGTATTGGTTTTCCCCTAGGTCCCTTGGCTGTCTAGTCTCAGGTTCTTGGCCATCCAAGCACTGGCAGGTATGGGCTCCATCTCCTGGAACCCTAAGTCAAATTAGATATTGGCTGATTACCCCCACAAGCTTTGTGCCATCAGTGCACTAGCATGTCTTTCGGCAAAGACACAGTTGCAGATAAAAGTGTCCGTAGTTTGACCGATGCTTACGTTTCTCCTTTGGTAGCATGCAGAATACCTCCCAAGACCCCTGAATATCTGCCAGAGTATCTACCAAGAACCCTGGCCCACAGGGGTGAAGGCTCTACATAAGCACCTGATCAGCTTCTCCATGTTTAATGAGTTGTGTAGGTGCTGTCTTCAGCAAAGAACCTTGCCTTCAATTTGTAGAAAACAACCTATAGCCAGTCTGCATTGTTTGAGGGTTCCCATGGGACCCCTTTGGCAAACAATTCGTTTAGATGTAACCCATTCCTGGTACTAGAAGCTTCACTTGCTGACATGAGATTCGTGTTGGGGCTCTGTCTCCACTGTTAATTGGTGACCTCATTTAGATCCTCTTCATACATGTATATAGTTTAGTTTACTACCCCTCAAATAGCCCTTAATTTTAGCTGTCTCTCCTCATATTCTTTCTTCTGTCCCCTCTCCCTGCTACTTAGTCTTCCCGTTTCAGCCTCCTTCTTCTCCGTTCATAACTATCTTTTATATTTCCCTTTCCCAGGAGATCTGTCTTCCTCCTCTAGTCTTTTAGTCTATACCTAACCCCGGTAGTTCTATGGATTGTAGCTTGCTTATCATTGACTTAACAGCTACTATACATATGTAAGTGAATGCATACTGATTTGTCAGTTATAACTCATTCATGTTGATTTTTTTCTCTCATTCCATCCATCCATTTGCCTATGAATTTCATGATTTCATTTTTAACAGCTGAGTAATATTCTATTACATAAATGCACCACATTTTCTTTATCCAGTCCTCTGTTGATTGACATCTGCATTGTTTCTAATTTCTGGCTATTATTAGTAGAGCAGCAATGAACATGGTTGAGCAAATGCCTGTGTGTTAGGATGAAGCTTTGGGAATATGCCCAAGAGCAGTATAGTTGGATCTTGAGGTAGATCATTTCCCATTTTCCTACAAAACCCACACACTGATTTCCATAGTGGCTGTACAAGCTTGGACTCCCACCAGCAATGGATGAGTGTTTCCCTTTCTCCTTGCCAGCATGAGCTGTCACTTGTTTTATTGACCTTAGCTATTCTGACAGGTATAAGATGAAATCTCAAAACAGTTCTGATTTGCATTTCCCCGATGACTAAGGATATTGAACATTGCCTTAAGTGTTTCTCAGCCATTTAAGTTTCCTCTCTTTAGAATTCTCTGTTTAGATTTGTACTCCATTTTTAACTGGGTTATTTGGTTTTTTGATATCCAGTTTTTGGGGGGATTCTTCATATATATATATATTTATATTAGCCCTTTATTAGGTGTGTACTTGGTAAATTTATTTTCCCATCTGCAGGGTGCTACTTTGTCAAAATGACAATGTCCTTTGCCAAGCAGCTTATCAGTTTTATGAGGTCATGTTTATCAATTGTTGGTCCTAGTGTCTGTGCTAATGGTGTTCTGTTCAGAACGTCTTTCCCTGTAACAAAAAGCTCAAGGTTATTCCCACTTTCTCTTCTATTGCATTCATTGTGTTTGGTCTTAAGGTAAGTGAAATCTTCAATTACTCTGGAGTTGAGTTTTTGTTCAGGGTCTTAAGTATAGATTTATTTGGACTTCCACACACAGCCATACAGTTTGAGTAGCACCACATTTTGAAGATGCTGGGTTTTTTTGGGGGGGAGGCGGGAGGTGGAGTTTTGTTTTGTTTTGTTTTGTTTTGTTTTTTTATTTTTTAACCAGTGTGTATTTCTGGCTTCTTTATCAAAAATCAGGTGTCAGTAAGTGTGTAGATTTATGTCCCAGTTTTTTTATTAGATTCCACTGATCAACATGTCTGTTGTTGTGCCAATACCATGCTGTTTTTACTACTTTAGCTCTGTAGTACACATCGATACTGGGGATGTTGATACCACCAGCAGTTCTTTTATTATCAGGACTATGTCCTAGTTTGCTTGGTTTTATTGTTGTTGTTGGGGGGGGGGGTTCATGTGTGTGTTTCCATATGAAGCTGAGGATTTTCCTTTCAAGATCTGTGAAGGATTGTATTTGAATTTTGCTAAAGATTGCATTAAATCTGTAGATTGCTTTTGATAGGATGGCCATTTTTAACTATATTAATTCTACCAATCCATGAGCATGGGAGAACCTTTCCACTTCTGATATAGTCTTCAGTTTCTTAAGGTTTTTATCATACAAGTCTTTCACTTGCTTGGTTACAGTTACCCCAAGATAGTTTATAGTTTTGAGGCTATTGTGAAGGGTATTATTTCCCTGATTTCTTTGTCAGTCCGTTTGTCATTTGTATATAGGAGGACTACTGATATTTGTGAGTTAATTTTGTATCCAGCTACTTTATTGAAAGGATTTATCAACTGTAGGAGATCCCTGGTAGATTTGGGGTTTTTTTTTGAGATATATTATCATACCATATGCAAATAGTGATACTTTGCCTCCTTCCTTTCTAATTTGTATCCCCTTGATGCCTTTCAGTTGCCTTATTGCTCTAGGTAAAACTTCAATTACTGTATTGAATGGGTATGGAGAGAGTGGACAACTTATTTAGTTCTGATTTTAGTGGCATTACTTTGAGTTTCTCTCCATTTAATTCGATGTTGGTTATAGGCTTGCTGTAAACTGCTTTTATTATGTTGAGGTATGTTCCTTATATTCCCTAATCTCTTCTGCACTTTTGTCAGAGGCTTTTTCTGCATCTAATGAGGTAAGGTTTTTGTACTTCAGTTTGTTTATATGGTAGATTACACTTATTGATTTACTTATGTTAAACCATCCCTGCAACTCTGGAATGATCATGGTGGATGGTCTTTTTGATGTGTTCATGGATTCAGTTTGCAAGTATTTAATTGAGAGCTTCAGCATCTATGTTCATAAGGAGAGTTGGTCTGTAATACTCTTTCTTTGAGGTCTTTAGGTGATTTAATATCAGGGTGACTGTGTTTTGACTTTGATTTGACTGTGTTTTGAGTTTCTGTTATAATCCAGTATGTTTGATGTTCTGTACACTTCTTATACCTTCATATACATCTTCTTCTTTATAGGTTGGAGAAATTTTCTTCTATGATTTTGTTGAAAATATTTATGAGCCTTTGACCTGGATTTCTTTTCCCTCTATTCTCATTATTCTTAGATTTGGTCTTTTATAGTGTCCCAGATTTCCTGGATGTTTTGTGCCCGGAAGTTTTTTAGTTGTTTTTTTTTTTAAGATATTGTCTTAAGACTGAAGTATCTATTTCTTCTGTCATGTCCTCAATGCCTGAGATTCTTTCATCTTTCATATGCTGTTGTTGAGGCTTGCCTCAGAGGTTCCTGTTCGAGTTCCTAATTTTTTTTTATTTCCAGATTTCCCTCGGTTTCTGTTTTGTTTTGTTTTTGTTGTTGTTTTGTTTTTTTATCCATTCTACTTCCACTTTCAGGTCTGAAACTGTTTTAGTCTTTTCTTTCCACTCCTTGTTTGTATTTTCATAGACTGATTTAAGAAATTTCTTATTTCCTCTTTAAGGATCTCTGTCATACTTGTAGCAGTTATTTTAAGTTCCATGTTTCAACCATGTTCCGTTTCTCAAAGCCTACTGTAGAAGGGTCGCGGGGCTCTAGTAGAGACATATTGTCCTGGCCATTGTTAATTATGTTTTTATGCCGGCATCTAGGCAGATGAGTTTGAGATTGTCGTAATTCTAGGTGCTGCTATCTGGTCTTGTCCTTGTTGGATGGGTGTTTTGTCAGTCGATTTCTGTTGCCCTCTCCAGAGGAAGAGTGTGGTAGCTGTGTGTTGGCTTAGTAAGGAATTCTTCTGGGATTCTTCCAGGTGTGGCTACTGGGGATTATGGGTAGAGTGTGTTTCTGGGTATTGGGAGCTGATAGGAATGGGCTGGGCTGGAAGGAGGTCTGTGAGAGGGAGGAAAGCAGTGTGTTCCACTAGGATCTGCTTAGTCCCCTGCTAATGGGAGCAAAGAGTGAGGAGAGACCACAGCAGGTAATGTGCTGCAGATCTGGGGAATAGACTGGAGGATTGGATTTAGGAGGGGGTGTTGAAAATATTCACCTAGCCTACCTGCTTCCCTGGCTGGCTTGGCCAGCTCTCCCAGGCAGTGCCTGCTGGAGTTGGGGCTGAAATAAAGGGATGAGTTGAGGGAAGAAAGGTTGATGGAGATCATTGTGAGCCATTGGAAATGAGGGCAGTGAAGCAGGGAAAGCCATACAAGTCTGATAGAGAGCTGGGAGTGAGACTGGGGTGTTGGATTTGGAAGAGATGAGGGAGGGGTCAAGATCTGCATATCCACATCTCAGTTTTCTTGATTGTAGAATGTTGCATAGAGTGTTTAATCTAGCCCTCTGATACGCTTTCCCTATACATTAGTTGCCTGTAAGGGAGTCGGTGAGCAAAGAGTTAGCATCTGTTCCATAAACATCCCAATATGTCCATGCCAAGTGTGCACACCTACTCTCTGCCGCTGACTGATTTCTGATATCATCATAGTGCCAAGACTGATAGTGCAAAATAAATGTTGTTGAAGTTTTGATACACCTCAAGCTGAGAACACAATTTTCAAAAAGGCACTCATTTATTCTAGATGTTATTTAATATCTACTATATGCCAGGCGGTAGTGGATCAAAACTAAAATTGTACCAGTGCAGCTTACATTTACGCTGGAATAGGTGCTATAAAATGAGCCTACAAACAAAATGTAACTCTAGTTTGTAATGAATAGTTTTGAAGAAAATGTGCAGAGTAATAGAGGAACCTACTTAAGATTGGACGGTCAGGAAAGGTCTCTGCAGAGGTAGTACTTACACCAAAACAGAGAAAAGGGTGTTCTAGAAAAGGAATTAGGATTGTCTGAGCTTCTCTGGAATCAGAAGACTCTAAGGGACTTCAAGAAGGTGTTGGGGTTGTAAAATGTCTTAACTCGGTTTCTATTGCTATGAAGAGACACCATGACCAAAGCAGCTCTTACAAAGAAAAGCATTTAACTAGCGCTGGCTTGCACTTCAGAGCTTTTGTCCATTATCATGGCGGCAGGGAGCGTGGTGGCACACAGGCAGACACGGTGCTGGAGAGGCGGCTGAGATTTCCATGTCTGGACTGGCGGGCAGCAGGAAGAGAGGACGGCACTGGGCCTGGCTTCAGCCTCAGAGCCTACCCCCAGTGACACACTTCCTCCACAAGGCCGCACCTCCTCCAACAAGATCACACCTCCTAATCGTGCCACCCTCTGTGGGCTTACGGGGATCATTTCATTCAACCCACCACATAACGTAAAAAGAAAATGGTGCTGGTGGTAGCAGGAGAATGAAGAGGGAGCTGAGTCATTCTGGGGCAGCTACATTGTTACAGGGTTGGCTTTGTACTTTCCATGGAATGGTTAGCTGTTAAAGAAGTTTAGACACAAGACTGGCTTACCACAATTGCAGTGTGTATGTGTGAGCATGTGTTTGTGTGGGGTGCAGGAGCAAGTGTTGATATAGATGTGCATGTCTGTGTGTACATAAGCGCATGGAAGCCAGATGACAACCTTAAACCTCACTCCTTGGCAGCCAATCTGTCTCTCTCAAAACTAGAACTCACTAAATAGCTTAAGCTAGCTGGCCAGAAACCCCACCCCCACCCCAGGATCCACTTGTCTCCACATCCCCAGTGCGAGGATTATGAGCATGTGTCATCACATCCAGCTTTTTTTAAATTATTAACTATCTGAGGATTTCTTACAATGTAGATTGATCCTATTCATGCCCCTCCTGAGCTTCTCTCTCAGATCCTCCCCTACCTCCCTACCCACACAATTTCATGTTCTACAACCAGCTTATTTTCTGAGGACCACACATCAGGTCTGCTGTTTGTGAGGCAAGTTTTCTCCCCAGCCTCTACATTTGCATTTTTAATCTACCATAAAGCTTGACCAAAAGTAGAAGCAGTATAAAGAAATCAACAAGTATGCTGTGGGTAGACTCTAGATCAAGGTACATTAAAAAAAAAAAAAAAAAAAAAACCAAGGTCTTGAAAACAATGGCATACTCCCAAGCCCAAATCGCAACAAACTCCAGAAATCTGTATCACAATTTGTATCCACGCCAGTTCTCCACTGACAGCGTCAGTCCTAGCCACATCCCCCAAAGAGTTATCAACTGTGAAAAGCGTAACAGAGCACACAGCAAGTCTGCCTTTTCTTCTGCTGTGTTAAGGAAAATTTTAATAAAGAAAAAAATCCAACTAATGTGCTTTGCAGAGAAAACATGTCTAATTAAAACATGCTTACGTGCTTCCTAGAATCATGGCTCTCGTGGTTCCAGCTGTCAGAGTTACAATGGTGCATCAAATGAGAGGAATCAATTTTACACAGATGAGTAGAGAGATAATATTTCAAGCTGAGCCCAGGAATTAACTAAATTTACATGCATGTTGTAGTGGAAAGAGCATGGAATGTAATTTCAGAGGACATGGGGTCAATTTGTAGAAATTGTGTGACTTTGGGCAGTTTACTCAACATCTCTAAACCCAACTCAAGCATCCCAATGTGAAATTTGGATACAATAATAATATCTGCCTTACAGGACACTGTAAACATGAATATGTTGAAGACAAAGGACTTCAGTGTCATCACTTTAAGAATATACTTCAAAAGAATGTACTTGAGTTTCTCCAAATAAACTCCTATTGTAACCAGAAATGAGAGTCTGAGGAGGTGGCTCAGTTGTTACAATACTTGCTGTGCAAACATAAGGGCCTCAGTTTTCCAGGATTAATGGTGCTTGTGATTCCCACACTGGGAAGGACACAGCCTGATCCCTGGACTTGTTGGCCTCCTGGTCTAGCTGAATCAGCAAGCCCCAGGCCATCTAGAGATCCTATCTCAAGAAACAAAGAGGCAGCAATGGCCAAGGTTGACCTCTGGCCTCCATATGCAATGCACCTGCAAATGCAATCATACACACACACATACACATGGACTTCAAAAGCAAAAGGCATTCTATAAAATGACTTTCCAATGAATAAGACTATTTCCAAAAAGCAACTAATAAAGCTTAGAAACAAAATGATCAGCCAGATTAAGTTTAATAAATGTTCCCAACTCCTCATCTCCATCACTTACTAACTAGGTCATTTTTAAAGCTCATAAAATCTACACATTTGCATTTTCTCATTTATAAAATAGACATAATGTAATAATTCATGTGTATAGTGTGAAAAGTTGAATAAAATCATACATGTAAAGTACTTACACACATGCCTGGCACAAATATGGACTAAGTAAATGTCAGCCATGAGCAATGCTGTGTCTGTCTATATTCAAAATACATTTTAGGTTTTTTTGCTTAGAGAATATGTGGGGTGTCTGTGTGTGTGTGTGTGTGTGTGTGTGTGTGTGTGTGTGTGTGTGATGGCGTTTCTCTGTGTATAGCCCTGGCTGCCCTGGAACTAGCTTTGTAGATCAGGCTAGCCTCAAACTCACAGAGATCCACCTGCCTCTGCCTCCCAAGTGCTGGAATTAAAGGCATGTGCCACCACACCCAGCATATCACGCACATTTTCAAACAGACTATATGAATACACCCCTAGGACATTCTAATCTTATGACTCTATCAAAATTGGTAATACTCGAGGCCATGAATGATCTGCCCAATGCTAAACTCTGTAAGCAGTCCTCATATTGAAACTATGAAAAAATGTTACAGTCTATCACACTTCTCCAATTGAAAAGGTTTCTTCTCATGAATTCCAGACAGTGATTTCTCCTCATCTTCCTCCTTCCTCATTGGTTACTGCCTCCCAGTCTCTTTCTGAGCCTCAGGGCACCATTCTATATGTTGGTCTCTCTTTCACAGGCTACCCTTCAGGTTTGCCAGGATCTCTTCCCTCTGCTATCTCTGCTTATCACTTGAGTGACTTCAAAAGTCCTCTTTATTTTTAAATATATCCTACATGTACTGCCTGGTTTTGTGTCAACTTGACACAAGCTAGAGTCATCAGAGAGGAAGGCACCTCAGTTGAGGAAATGCCTCCATGGGACCCAGCAATAAGGCATTTTCTCAATTAGTGATCAATGGGGGAGGGCCAAGCCATTTGTGGGCTGATGGTCCTGGGTTCTATAAGAAAGCAAACCAGTAAGCAGCACCCCTCCATGGCCTCTGCATCAGCTCCTGCTTCCAGAATCCTTCCCTGTTTGAGTTCCTGTCCTGATTTCTTTCAATAATGAACAGAAATATGGGAGGGTACACTGAATAAACCCTTTCCTTCCCAACTTACTTTTTGGTCATGGTGTGTCGTCAACACAGTAGCAACCCTGATTAAGACACTGCATTCTGACAGTTTTGTTTCCAGCCTGGAGTTCTCAGAAGGCAAGCTGCCCATACCCAAGTCTATATCGAATGTTTGCAATAGGAAATATAATATGCTTTCAAAATCAACATGTCCAGTTTCAACCTCGTTTTTTTTTCCCCCAAACTCCTTTCTTCCCACGGTCTTTCCATCTCAGTTCATGTCAATGTTATCCTTCCAGTTGCTCAGGTCAAAAACCTTGAAGTCTTCTTTCTTGATTCCTCCCTCCCTCTCAAAAGCCCATGTACAATCCATCATCAGAGTCTGCCAGCTCTGTTTTCAGAAAATATCCAGAATTTGATCCCTAGCCCAGCCACTCGCTGCTTCCACTGAGAATGCCTCAGCTCTAGCTGTGATCTGATCATAAGAACTGTGCTTTTCTCCCGCCTCCCTTCACCCACCAGCCACTCCCTACTCAACACTGCCATCCACCCATACGTAATTCAGCCAAGACACCGGGGGCTGTGCCTGCCTTCCTAGGAACTTTTGTTCGGTTTCTTCCCCCTGGGAAATGCCTCTTCCTTGATGGCTGTGAGGCCTTGTGTTAGTCACTTTTAACATTGCACTGGCAAAATATCCAGCAAAATGAACTTAAGAAAGGAAGGGTTTGGATTGGTTTACAGTTTAAGGGTACAGGCTATGCTGGCCATTTTGGGGGTGCCTGGTCACACTGGGGGGTGCATCCTGATGGGGTGAAATGAATTGCTGAGATGTGCTCATCTTACTTTCTTCTTTTCATTCAATCCAGGAGCCTGGTCATGGAACGAATGGTGCTTTCCGCATTTAGGATGGATCTTAATACTTCAACTAATCTAATATACATGATCCCTTGAGCTCATGCCCAGAGGCTTGTCTCCTCCTTAAGTCTATATCTTGTCATGTTGTTTATCAATATTCAACAATGCATGCCTCTCCCATGTCCTTCAGGGACATGCCCTTTACTCTGAGTCACCCACACCATCCCAGCCCTCCCTAGCCACTCCACTTAACCTGGTTTTGGTCACTTGTCATTTGTTTTAGCTAATTACCATTTACTTCATTATAGTTTAGTTATCTACTTTTTAATTATCAGCCTCCTCAATAGAGGGTCAAAATCATAGAGTCCTTGCCTATGGAATTTGCTTGCTAGATGGTGAGAATAGGATCTCACCATAGTAGGCACTCAATAAATATTTGTCAATTAAGTGAAGATGCTGACAGAATAGATTTTCTATGCTGGGAATTGATGTTAATTGACTTCCTAGCTACAATGAAAGCTGTAAGAATTGTGGCAAAAGTAGAACAAGTCTGAATTTGAAATATGTTCTTATGAAATAAGATCTCTTACAATATACATAATGGTTAGTCCCTTAGCACACACTATTATTCTATATGTATATACATGGACATACTAATACAAACCACTGACAAATACATTCTTCTTATAGTGCCTCATTAACTTTAGTTTATATCTCCTCAATCAAAGTATCATCCTGGTCTGACCCTACTTTGCTTCTGAGGTCAGAAGAATATTATTACTATTTTCTTGATCTTATTCATATCATGTAAAATAAAATTTTTACCTCTTATGTAGCTTCAGCTAACTACTTCTCTAGTTGCAAAGGGTTACTACCAATCTCAGTTATTGTCCGATGTGTATTTACTATTATACCTGAGAATAGACTATGTTTATACTTTTTCCCCCCAAAGTGCTATCATTCTCAGAGTTCCTTTTTGTTTCCTCCATCTCCAAAAGTTGTGCAATTGACACTTTCTTTTCTTATCACTCATACACCTGTTTATTCCTCCATCTGGGGTCTGCCAAAGTCATGGGGCAGCTGCATGCTCAGTGTTGATCCATGAGCATGCCTCTCAGTGTGAACATTGAAAGCATTTGCATTTAGAAATAAAATAATAGCTACATTGTCAAACGTTCTTAATTTCACAAAAAAAAGTACAACCTCTTCCAACATTTTATACATAAATAAATCAACAGTAAAAAGTCAATGTTAGTCTACTAACAATTAAATGTCTACGGTGCCTAGCACTGGAGTAGTCACTCAAAAGACTATAGGGTATTTTGTTTTGGTTTGACTTGGATTTCTTTGTTTGTTTCAATAATAGTCTGTAGAAGAGAGTGATCTAGCCCTTAAAAGATTCTAATGATACCTAAAAAATAAATCAGATACCTGCTATGTACTGCTTGTCTCTGCAGGAGAGATGGACAACTGCAACACTCAAAGCCGCCCTAAAACTTCAGAGCTAAAACTCTGTGTGCTAGTTTGAATTAGAAGAGCCCCATAGGTTTACATAGCTAAACACTTGTTTTCCAGGTGGTTGAACTGTTTGGGAAGGATTAGGAGGTGTGACTTTGCTAGAGGAGGTGTGTCACTTGGGGTGGGCATTGAGTTTCCTAGGCCTTCTCTCTCTCTCTCTCTCTCTCTCTCTCTCTCTCTCTCTCTCTCTCTCTCTCTCTCTCTCTCTCTCTCTCTCTCTCTCTCTCTCATTCTCTCTCTCTCTCTCTCTCCTCTGCCTCCAATATGCAGCTAAGATGTGAGCTCTCAGCTACAGCTCTAGCACCACACCTGCCTATCTGATGTCATGCTTCCTGCCATGATGCTCACAGACTCTAACCCTCTGAAGCTGTCAGCAAACTCTTTAAACTCTGTAAACCTTTTCTTCTATAATTTGCCTTGGTCAAGATGTTTTGTTGGAGCAATAAAAAAGAACTACAACATGATGCTTTGGTTAGCTGTCATTTACTAATAGACCTCTAGATTCCTTTCTTTTATCTGTTTACCACTGGAATGAACCAATAAGCTACCACTGCTGTTAGAGAGACTCACACACAAAAAAAAAATCAGAGGAATGCCTAAAGAAAAAAAAAGAAAAAGAAAAGTAAAACCACGTCTCAGAAACTGGCATGGATAACTGGAACAATGTTGCTTCATCTATCTCTGAAATAAAGGATTGCTGAACAAACTGATCTCTGCCAGCCATCTTGAGAAATGTAACACACTTTTACATGTCATTGTCTTTTCCGATTGCTAAGTGTTAGTGTTCGGCAGTTTGCAACTATATCTCTGTGTATATAAATGCTTATTCAATGCTCGGTGTGTTCACCAGATCCTATAAGTACAGAACCTTCTGCTCTGTTCATTAGTGTGTTGTTAGTGCAAAACACAGTGTGTAGTTCAAGAAATACCAATGACATGGGGATTATTAGCAATGAGTGGCTGCTAGGGGTTTTCCAAGTTAACTCCCATGCTTATTCCTGGTAAACTCAGCAGAGCTCTAATAAATGAGAAAGTGTACATGAATACACATTAGACAAACAAAACTGCTATTTAAACATAGAAATAAGAAATATCCACTGGATAAATAAACATTCACCATAGTCATGGAGGCTACTATAATTCAACTCAATATAGTAGTTGCTAACAAATCCTTGTTGAATTGCTTAAGACAACTGTATTAAGAAAGGTGGTTAGAAATTAACCATTTATTAAGCATACTATTAACATAATAGTTAAAATCACTTCAGTTAGTTCTTCAAATATTATTTTTAAATTTATTTATTTTTTATTTATTACAATTTATTTACTTTGTATCCCAGCTGTAGACCTCCTCCCTTGTCCCCTCCTAATCCCACCTTCCCTCCCTCTTCTCCTCCCATGCCCATCCCCTAGTCCGCTGATAGGGAAGGACCTCCTCCCCTTCTATCTGACCCTAGCCTATCAGGTCTCATCAGGACTGTCTGCATTGTGACCTGGTAAGGCTGTTCCCCCCTCTTCAAATATTATTAATTTTAAACTATTTTGATAAAAACCTCATTTAAACAACAGTAATGTACCTTTTACCCAACAAATGACTATAATCGTAGCCCCTAAGGCCACCCATTCTTTTGTATCTTTGTAGTGACCTTTTCTAACTGTTCCCCTTTAGCCATACCGCCTTCTCATCCTGATCTCTACGTTAAGTATTGATGTTTCTATGGTTTGTCTCCCAGCCCTAGAAGCTGCATAAAGTTGTGTGTGGTGATTGAGGGTTGAGTTAACAGCATGAGCTTGAAATTAGCCCATTAAAGCCAAACCCCAGATGTAAAACATTCTGGGTGTATGATGTTGGGCCTTAGTTTCTTCATATCTACAATGTGTTATCTATAAACTGGGAGTGCTGCTTGTATTTACCTCACAGGGGTTTTTTGTGAAGATTAAATAAATTGATGCCTCTAAATTTCCTTGAATAACTGGTGTGTAATTGGTGCTCAAGAAATGCTACTGGGTTAGGGAGGTAACTCAGTGTGCAAAGTGCTTGCTATACAAGCATGAGGATCTGAGTTCGGATCCACAGAAACAGTTTAAAAGCTGGGCACGGTGATAGAGGCCTGTAACCCCAGGGTTGTATAGTGAGGGCTGGAGAACAGCTACTCTAGCTGAAACAGCAGGCTTTGAATTCAGTGAGAGAATCTGTCTTACCATCATCATCACCACCACCATCATCGTCATCATCATCATCATAATAATAAGGCAGAGACGTGATTGAGAAAAAAAAATATCTCAACAACAACCTCTGGCCTCCACGTGCACCTAAGTGTGCAAGTGTATGTGCTTTCACACACACACATGCATACATGCACGCACATGCACATAGGCACACATACATGCACACACATCAAAAAGAAAAATAAAAAGAAGCATTAGATATCTATCTGCAGTCAATTCCATGAATTCTCACACACACTCTTCACACCTGAATACCCATCCCAACTGTGATCATTTCATCAGCCCTAGGGAAGCATTTCAAGTTCCATGAGCCCCAAGATCCTTGACTCTACTTTAGGGAGAATAAATGAAGACAGAGAAGTCCATGTTTATGAAGATGTTTAATGACAAGAGAATTTTTCCATTTTGAGTACAGTTAGGTGGAAATGTGTTACTACCAATAAGACTGAAAAGAAATAGATAAAATCTTACCCATGATTAATGCCTAGTCGTAGAACCACAGATGATTGTTATTTTGTTCTGCGCTTATTTATTTTTCCAATGTTTTTATAATAAGCCTGTACTCATTCAACAGGTTAGTGACTCATCAAACAAACATTGGTAGAATGCCTTCAGAAACTATACTGTGGTCTGATGACACAAAAAGATTAAGACAAAGACAGTGTATAAAAAGAACGTTTTTTTTTTTTAATCAGTAGGGTAATATGTGTCACTAGCCACCAAAAAGAAAACAGAATGGGAAAGGTGCTACTGATTTCAAAATGCACCAGCCTTCAGCTCATAATGTGAAGAGAAAGGCTTAAATAGAGTAAGAGAACTTAAAAATCATCTGCCACCAAGTGAGGTGGGGCACACCTGTAATTCCAGCACTTGGGGAGGCAGAGGCAGGAGGATCTGTGTGAGTTCAAGGCCACCCTGGCCTATGAATCAAGTCCAGGACAGCCAAGGATACACAGAGAAACTCTGTCTTGAAAAAGCCAAAACAAAAAACAAAACAAAACAAAACAAAACCTTCCAAAACTGTTTTCCATAGAAGTAAATCCCAGATCCCAGATTTTATAGCTGTGTATCAGGTTGCCTACTGTTAGCAAGCAGCACAAATGTTAATAACACTGCAAGTCCATGAACAAGATTCTGTGTCTGCCTCAACTGAGTAATCTGCTTCAAGAGGTGTTTGAAGGTACAAAGATTATGGTCAGCACCATTTTGGAAACTTTTCTGATGTGTGAATTTGACATGCAGAAAGTGGTATTAGCGCCTTCTTCCTTTTTTTTTTTTTTTTCCAAATCTTGCATTCCTTCCGGGACTTAAAAGTCGGGCATTGGGATAACTTAGACAGCAGATTAATGTTGATTATATCATGAGTTGATAGACTGCCTTTGGAAAGTTGCTTAATAACTGAGCCTCATTATTTCTTATTTCAAAAAAAAGCTATAATTTATCTTTCAGCATTCTTGAATAAAAAGGAAAAAGATGTGTTTAATGCACTTAGAAGATCGCTGGGCATAAAGAGGGACCCAAGTCAATATGGTGACAGCCATAGTGAATAATAACTGTGTGCTCAATCTCCCAGGCCAGGGCAACAGAGACCTCATGGCCACCCGACCCCTGTGGATACTTCAGTCACCAAGTTCTGCTGAGTCTGATCCTGAAGTATCTTAGGACTCCCAACACCTGGCTCCTCCCTGTGGCTTCTGCCTCAGACGGACTGCAGTGCCCCTACTTCTTGCCGGCCTCAGTGATTCAGTGATACCTCCTACCCATCTCCAATACCTCCACCAACTCAGAATTTTCTTCTCAAGGAGATAGAGCTCTGGCACTTGCTTAGAGATCCAGTGGCTTCCTGAGCCCAGGACTAAATAATGTATTAACAAAGTTTTTTTTTAAGTGTCTTTTTCCAGCTTTACATTAGGCCCATCTCCCAAACCGAGCTCTGGTTCCCTGTGTCTAAAATTGACACTTTGTTGCCATCCAGTTCATTCTATTCCTTTTCACTTAGCACATTCTCCTTGAGATTTTAGAAGCCTGCTCTAAACACTTCCTTTCCTAGGAAGCTGTTGAGTTTCCCCTCCTCCTGGACTCTAACAGAATGCTTTTCATCCCTCATATTTTGTTGCATTTTAATTCTCTGTTCTCCATGTTTCTTCTCAATGTAGTGGTAAACTACCTGAAAGCGAGCTCTGTTTATATGTATCCCCATGTTCCAGTACTTGGCATGCAGGAGATGGACAGGCTTTCATCCCCACAGTCTTAGCACAATTTACCTCTTCTTGCCAGTGAGGAAATCATGTCTCCTTCAAGAAGTCACAGCAGCGGAGGTTACCTGTGAAAGACCCAGGTCAGGCTAGGTAAAGATACCAGTCCTGTTCCTACTACTTGAGGAGCCGTTGGCTGATTATGGCTGATGGGAGAAGATGCATAACCACGGAAGGGTCTCCAGTTCCCAGTGGAGGACCACATGTACATGTGCCTGTGGTAAACACTAATTGAACTCAATGAGATACATAAATAATCAAATAACCTGGAAGATTAACAAATGGAATCCAAGTGCTAAAAAGTTTCACAACAAAGGAAATCTACCAACAGAGTGGACAAGCACCCTGCAGAATTGGGGAAAACCTTTGCCAACTGTATTTCAGGTGCAAGGGTAATATCTAAAGTATTTTGTAATTGTAAAAGTTACACATGCGCACGCGCACACACACACACACCCCAACCTATGGATAAACAGATGAACTAATGCAATGAACACAAAGCTCTCAGAACAACAACTAGCAATGGCTAGTTAATGTGAACTGTTCCACAATGCTAGTCATTAGAAAACTGTAGATCATGACCACTTTGAGATGTCAGCTCTCCAAACAGAAAATAAACAAGAACCAATGGTAGAGTGGATTGAAGACATGAGAACCCTATTCACCGATGGTAGAAATGTAAATACAGCCACTGTGGCTATAAGTCTGGAAGTTTCACAAAGAATTAAACTAGAAATAGCATACGACCCAGATGTGCCACTCCTGTGTGTGTAGCCCAAGGACCTATTGTTCTATCACAATGATACCTACGCATTTATGGTTGTTCCTACATTATCCACTGCAGAAAGGAAGTGGGTCACTCTAGATGTCCATCAACTGATGGATGATCATGAAAATGCATCTATAAATGATGGAACCTCGTTCAATTTTCAGTAAGAATGAAGTTGTGAAATTTTCAGGGATATGGGTGGATCTGGCAAGTATTGTAGTAAGTAAAACAAACCAAACTCAGAAAGACAAAAGCCGTGTGTCGCCTCTCATGCCGAGTCTAGCTTCCTGATATGTGTATGTATAAGCGGGGGGGGGGGGGGTGGAGTTCAGAAACTAGAAATGAGATCACAAAGTGTGGGGAGAGATGTTTTGATGAAGGAAAAATGGCAGCCACCACATGAAAACAATAGCAGAAAGGAGACTATGAGGGTGGGAGGGTACCACGTGGGGGGACGTAGGGATGTTGGGGGGAAGTAGAGCATGGGGGAGACCCCACAAAAAACAAATTTTGTTTGAAAAAGAACGGTAAGATCTAATACTGTGTGTGCTAATTACAATTTAAAGATTAGCAAATGTTATCTTTTAATGGGTCTCCAAAGAATTGTTTCATTTCACACAGCCTGCCAATGACTAATCAGAATTCTATACTCTGGTCCTTGAAAAGCGAAGATTTGTACTGGGTTATTATGACGTGCTATATTATCATCAGTGACTGAGCCAGTGACCCTCTTGCCACCTACCCATGCTTAGTAAGCCTGAGGGAAAGGAGTATGATAAACAGAGATGGCATGACAAAAGGAAGGAAGGTTAAGGAAACAGAGGTGAGGGGAGGGTACGTCTTAGAAAATGAATTCAGAATTTTTTGAGAGTATATGAGATTTCTTTCAACAAGATTCCAACCTAAAAATCTATGCAGAAAAAATTAATCAATGGAACTGAAAAGTCGAACTGTTGTCTCTTGTTAAAGAGCAATGAAAACAAACAGGCTGGTTTTATTAATCCGCAAAGCTAATAACACTCAACAAAAGGTTTCTGTAAATTTTAATAGCTGTAATCTGGACAGTGTTTTACGCTGACTCACAAGCTTGAGCTACAAAGTTTATGCAATATGTTTTGCCCATCTTTTTGAGATTGTAGTTGCAGCAAAAGTAAAAAATAAAAAATACTACTATGCTTGCTCAATTAAATAGCACCAGACTCATCAAAATCCGACACTTGGGGAGACAGAATTCTCTATGGTGTTTGGCTCACTTTATGAATTGTACACATCCATAGAACCAAATCTCTAGGAAGACGTTTGCACTCCTTCTTTAACAATTCCAGGCCCTTAGCTCTGTCTTTTCCCTTGTGCGAGTCTGCTTACTGGCTAGTATTCATTCTCTAGTGTTTGAGAGAGCTGACTCCTACCACACAGAATGTTGTCTGCTACCTTTTCATAAAACTTTGTCAAGAACCTGAGTCCAGGAGGAAGTTTAATACATTTGCTAAAAAGGAGACCTTGTCCAGCAATGGTCATAGATCATCTAACTTGACTACTTACTTCTTTTCTCCTCTCTCCAGTCTTTACCCTTTCTATGTGTGTGTGTACATGTGTGTCTGTTTATGTCCACTTGTGTGCGGGGTGGGGAGTGGGTGGGGAGCATGAAGCTGAAGCTGAGTGTTTTTTTCTCAGCTACTCTCCACCATTTTTTTTAAAACAGAGTCACTCACAACTTTGGGTTGACTGGTTGACCACTGAGCCTCCCCAACCCAGAAATTACAGAAATGTACCCACGCAGGTAACTGAGAGCAAATTCAGCTCCTCGTGTATGAAAAGCACATTACTGACAAAACTATCTCTCTGGCTCCAGGCTTTGATCTTGATTCAATCTCCCACTCTTTCCTCATCTAAACGAAAAAAAAATATTTTCTGCCTTGATATTTTTCTTCTGAAAATAGATATTCCTTGGTGTGCTGTCATTAACATGTTTACAGTCCTTTAGCCAAAAAAAAATGTCAATAATCATAAATGTTACAGAATGCAGAATTTTGGAGGGTTTTTAAAAAATACAATTTATTTAGAATGTTGTGTCCAATATTTTATGAAATTCTCAGTGGGATCTAGGGAGGCACCCTCTAGTCAAAAATATCTGTATTCCTGCAGAATCTGAATACTTCATGGACCAGAGACTACAAAGCGACTGACTGCAGGTCAGTTCAAAATTTGCTTCTACATATTTCTCACAAAGCCTTTCTCCACAGGATGTGGAGCTTTCATATTTTCAGGTTTGTAGTTGAAAGATCAAGAAACGGTACAGACTGTAGCTCCAGGCCACGTCAGGGAAGCAGCTGGCATGTCCAGGTAAGCTCTTGGTGCATCATCAGTTTTGGAGTGTGGACTAAGTTTAGCCCAAGTCCTGCCATTTACTACGAGCATGTGAACAGTGAACATATGGAAGAGTTTGTCTGAATTCTAGGGCAGTATGTGGAAGAATTAAATAAGTCACATGAATGGGCAGGAAGATGCTTTCATTTCAAGTGTTTGCTATTTTTTTCTCTCTCTCTCTCTCATTAGTTTTATTCTTAGTTTGAAAAGGAAATCTCTCTCTGGTTTCCATGTGAGTTTGATTGGATACATATTCCCAGGAAGCAGGCTGCATAGCAGTGGTAGTGCGTTCATTATCGGACACGAATTAGACAAGACGGTCAAAATGAACTAAAGAATTGATAGTATCACACGCCATTGTCCTTTCCTTTAGAACATATGGATACACTTAAAGGTTGCCTTTATGTTTGATAAAATCAAAGACAGATCCAATTGATTTTACATAATGGGCTATTTCAAAGTAATGAATTAGCTGAACTAATGCTTTCTCACAAAACAAATAATTCCCAAAGAAAATAGATCTTTATTCTTAAATCCCCCTCCTACCTTCTCAATTAATTAGATGTTGTTGGTAAAAAGGAAGTTAAGAAATTCAGCATTAGCCTGATTATATCATGAATGTAAAATGAGGAGGGCAAATAATGGACTCTATACTCTTTCAAACAAGTTAAATAAGCCCATAATAGCCCACCAGTTGTGTAAACACTATTTCACTATTCTTGTAAAAGAAATATTGACTTACCTGCTGGCTAAAACTATCCCAGCATGTTTCAGCTAAGCTGGTTAGTAATTCTTGTGGCACACATGAATGTTTTGAGTTGTGGGCTTCCATTAAAGATTAAAGAATTGGGGAAACATTTTTTTTAGCAAACCCAAAAAGTAGGACATGCTCTAGACTACACCTCACTGGCATCAAGGAACCTGAAGTGAAGGGTCTAAAAAACTAGAATGATTTCCATTGTAGCATGAGATATTCCATTACTCAGTAGCTCATTAATACTGACATACTTTCTAACATCACACACACACAAACACACACACACACACAAATCAAAGAATATTAAATGAGTCTAGTTTCACTTTCCTTACATTACTATCACATGAAAGAGGAGAATGTCTTTCGCTGACTGCAATATGTGTTTGTTTGTTTGTTTGTTTGTTTGTTTGTCTGAGACAGTGTTTCTCTGTGTAGCCTTGGCTGTCTTGAACTCACTTTGTGTACCAAGTTGGCCTCAAATTCAGAGATCCACCTGCCTCTGTCTCCCAGAGGGATTACAGGCATACATCACCTCATCCAGCTTGCAATACTTATTTTTCACTTCAATATGTAATTAGTTGTAGACAGGAACCAGATAAAAATATATAGTAATATATCACAATATAATTATAATAAATCCAAGGTTCCACCCAGATTCTAAAGTTATGAGGGAAAGAGTGCAGGACTTAGTACAGGATAAAGACTCAGGTTAGACTTTTGTTTCCAAACCCCAACGTACTGACCACCACTGGAAAAAACACTGACATGTCCCATCTTTAAATGTCAGATGAAAATGACAACATCTCTGAGACCCACAGCTTAGTGACTGTCACTAGAAGGGCTGAGTCAATGTTGTTGCTCATTATCAGTCAATTCAAATTTTCCTATGAATTAGATGGTATTTGTTAGAAAATGGAGATCACAAGTATTATTGAACTTTCATTTTGGGTGCAAGCTTATTTGGTTTGCTATAGTTTCATCTTTATTGGTGAAACTTAAGCAATTAATATACATCTAATCAGGAAACAAATTCCCCCATCAGCTGTCACATTCTTATTGTCAAGCCACATGAAACTCTTTTACAGGGTCTTTAAGAGCTTGAAGAACCATTAGGCCCTTCATGGTCCATATGCTTTCAAGGTTTCTGCTGAGCTGTATTGTGAATTCTCAGTCCCTGGGTCAAGCAACTAAACAAAACTGTGTGTTCATGTGCTTGTGGATGGGAACAAATATATTTAAATTCAGGTGTCTAGAAGGTGACCTTGGAAATTTACTTCTCTCCTTGCTAATCCTGAAGATCTGTTAATTACTAGTGAGATTTCTCTATAATGCAGAAGCAGAACCCAGCCTGAACTTGATTTGTTTGTTTGTTTTTGTTTTGTCTTGGATCTTATGAAGTCCAAATGAGGATCCTCTGACTCCAGGATCCATAACAATCCTCCAAACAGACCCAACTCATTCTCCTGGGGTCTCATTCCCCAACACTCCCCCCCCAACACACACACACACTAGGACAGGAGGTGGAGCCACAAGCCTGGCCAACTCGAGGTTTGGGAGGCAGCTCCCAAAGGACAATTATGGGGCAGTCTTACCAAAGGGAGGTAAATGCTGAGTATGCAAAATGGGGGTGGAGTGGAAGGGGGGAAAGAGGGAAAGAAAGATAAAAGGAAGATATAATTGATATTTATTCGCCCTGGCTTCATTTGACATATCTGTCTTCCCTGTTTCATCACATCAGGAACCTTCCTGCCCCACCTGTACATGTTAATAAGCTTCAACCCCTCCCTTCACCCCCCCCCCAATAAAAAGAAGAGGAAAATCACTGACAGCTGTGAATTTGGTATGGGCCAAGTTCCAGACACTGTACCATTTGGAACAACCAAGATAAAGAATACTTCCACAGCTTTACCGGGAAGGGAGCTGAGAGCTGGCTCATTTTGGGGTCTGTGATCAGGCAGCCTGAACCTGGAAGGATCTAGATTCATATACAGTTCTGCCTGACCTGTTCCAGGACAATGCTACACTCCTTTGGGGTGAAACTTACATCAAAGGAAGCTGTGTAGCGTTTTTAAATGGATAGTGGGCACCACCATTTCTGCATGCCTGTGTTGATGAATCAGTAGTCCCTTTCCTTCAAAGTGATCAAACCAGAGCTGATTAAACAGCTTTGTTTGTTCGGGATAGCCCTGAGGGAAACTATGCTGAGCATCACTGTTGTTAAGTGGCCATCACTCTAGATCCACTTTAGATGCAGGATCCCTGAGCAACAATAACCTAGCTCTAGGACACTGCAGACATTCCAGTTGGAGCTTTCCAGATATCTGTGGAAGACTCACAGAATGACTCTCCATCCCATTTATGAGAAAATCAGGGGCTAGATTTTTTTTTAATGGAAAGAAGAGGGTCAATGAGTAGACATTCTCTAAGTTTGGAGGGAATTCTCTAAGAGAGACAGAAAGAAAAAAATCTGTGAGAATAAACAGGAGACAAGAGTGATTGATGTATTGTGAACTGGGGAGGAGATGAGAGGAAAGCAACAAAATGGGGTAATGTGCTGATTTTCCAGAAGCCAAGACTAGCACATGACATGGTTCTCAGTGGTACTACTACTTCTTCCCAAATCCTGGGCCACGATTTCTTTATTTGATAAGTGAGAAACATGAGAAAGAACATGCCAGTGTGCCTCTCTCTGTCTCTCTGTCTCTGTCTGTCTCTCTCTCTGCTTGTCTGTCCCTTCAACTCCTATCAAGGAGAAACACAAACTTACTAATGACTGAACTCACCCAAGAGAAGTACATGCTCAGGTTACAAGTCTGATAATAATATATGTTTATAAGTATGCATATATGGATCTATGTGCATATAATATACACACATAAATATATTCATATATATGTATATACCAGATGAGTGAATAGGCAAATTTAGGAATTACTCTAAAACTAAAAGGTGATAAGCATACCACACCAAGAAAAGTCTTCCTGCTTATAAAATTCAGTTTGTAAGATAAACCCCACTGGACAAGCTAAGAAGCAAATTTAGGTGGACTTGAAAGCCGAAAGGGTTCCCTGCCTTCCAGTGGTCCAGAGTAAAAATGGCATTGTTGATAGTTGGCGTGGTGGGCTTGGCCTGACATCTACAGCTGTTCACTCAGGTGTAAGAGAGGTCAACTTTTACCTCAATGAGGTCTAGTTTCAAAAAAGGGGTGGGGGAGGAACGGAGGAAGAAAGGGAAGGAAGGAAGGAAAGAACGGGATCTTCCTGTCCTTCTTTTCTTCCTTTTCCCAGCAGATTCCCAGGTGGTGTCTGAGAATTCCCTTCTTTCATTAGTGTTCTTCCGAGGCACCTATGAGGCCTATGAGGCTCACCTGCGTGGAATCGCTCTTGGTTTCAAAACACACAGCCCCCTTCACAGAGCAAACAGCGGGGGGGGGGGGGTTCTGTCAGCATCCCTCACTAGAGACCATTGCCATGAGAATATCACCCCCACCCCTAGGCCGCTGCCTTTTGAAAAGTCACTTTGCCTCCCTGGTCCGGGATGAATTGGGAAGACCCTGGAGTGCCGCCTTACTAAAGTTTTATTTGTTTAGCGATTTCTCTTCAAGGCTTTGATATTCGAGCAAGAGGGAGCCAGACAGGGCCCTGACGGGAGGATCAAAAGGGCCACCCATCTTCCCGGGGGACTCTTGCTCTCCCGTTCCTTGATGCCTATCTTTCCGATTAGATTTTGGTCCTCTTTAAAAGCACTGCGTGCATCGCCTCGGTTATCTGCCATGGACTTGGAAGCCTGCGTTATCTATCTTTTGGTCCCGAAGTGTCTGCTTACGTTCTAAAGCAGCACACCCCCCCCCCCAGCTCTCACATCTCATTCGCGGGTACCCAGGAACTGCAGAGTGTAGGTGCAGGTGTGGGAGTGGGGGTCCCCTGCCAGGCCGTGACGCTAATTCTAGATCCCACCCCTCGGAGACCCCCAGCCCTCGCCAAGCCCTCACACTGCCAGCCTTGCAGCCGGGTCTAAGGAAGGGAGAGGGTGGGGGGAGGGAGGAGGGAAAGCGAGGCCGGGCTCGGGGGTGGGGGTGGGGGGCGCCTGGAAAGCAGGGCTGCGCTGACGTCACTGGGCGCGCAATTTGGCTGGAGCGCTTTAAAAAAGGAGCGTGCGAGCGGAGATGCTGCTGCACACAGCTCTGGCCGCCTGCAGCAGCAACCACGCTCACCGCCACTGCGGCGACTGCAGCGAACGGGGCTTCCCGAGGCCGGCGTGGCCGCGGCTCCCTGCGCAGTCCTCACCGAGCTACACCCCGGCAGACGCCCGCCCGGCTGCAGACGTCCTCTGGGGGGTTTGCAGACTCCCGGTGAGGTGCAAAAGAAGCCGGTGGAGAAGAACCCGGAGCGCGTCTGCATCAGCCCCGGCGCTGCCCTCTAGAGGCTCCCGGCTCGCTGCTCCCAGCCTCGGGCACCATGGACACCTCCCGCGCCCGCCTGCTGCTGTCCTTGCCAGCGCTGCTGCAGATGGTAGCCGCCGGCAGCCCGCCGAGCCCGGACGCGATGCCGCTGGGCTGCCCTTCATACTGTCAGTGTGAGCTGGATGGCAGGATGCTGCTCAGGGTGGACTGCTCCGACCTGGGGCTCTCGGAGCTTCCCTCCAACCTCAGCGTCTTCACCTCCTACCTGTAAGTGCGCCCCCGCCTCGCGAAAGGAAGGGAACTAAAGAAGTGGGGAGTGTGGGGGGGTGTATGCCAAGGCTGGGGCTCCCGAGTGCACGCATGCTCTGGAGGGGGCTGGCGAGTGTGCCAAGGGCATCCTAAGCAGACCTGTGTCGGCCTCCAGAGAAAGGCACGTGTCTGACAGAGCCGCGCCTGGCTCTCTGCACCCTAGGAGAAGCAGCTTCTAGCGCACCCAAGCAAAGAGCTGGTGCGCAAGCAGCTTCCCAGGGCAGCACCTGGCAGGTAGCAGGACCAGTACCCCCTAACGTGGGCATTTGTGTGCAGAGTGGGAGGGGGTTGTGCTCAGGAACCTGGAACCCAAGGGCAGCGTGCCCTACTGCTCACAGCCGCGACCTCTGCGTCTGGACTGTAAAACTTTCCCTGCAAGACAAACCCAACTTCTCCAAGCCCCCCGGGGAGGGGGGGGGTGTTCTGCTTTGCATGCCCAGCACCGGAGTGTGATGAAATCTTTTTCTTTTCTTCTTTTTTCTTTTCTTTTCTTTTTTTTTTAAACAAAGTGATTAAAATGTGGCAACCGCAAACCCCGATTAGAGCTGCCAGAACGTTATCTTTACCTTTGGCTGGCCGAGCCGCCCTTTGAAGTGCCGGCGGCCTCATTGTAATCTTTAACCATCTCCACCCCCGCGGCAGCAAAGGGAAGTGGGCTGAAGGCAGCCGGGCGGGTAAACAGGGGCGCCGCAGACATCCAAAGGGGGACCCGGAGCTTTCTATCGCCCTTGGGAATCCTCCCAGCTTTTCTGCCCCCGCTACGGCATCGAAATCCCCGACCCGTGGAAACGAGGCTGCGGCCCCTTTATAGTGTGGTCTCTGAGACGCCCAGGCAGGAGGGTAACAGGTGGTGGGGTAGATGACGTGACTCAGAAGCAGCCCAGCTCTGTGGGACCAAGATAAGTACTCCTCCCAGCTCTCCCTCCTGATCTGCAGCTCGGTTCCTTGGGGCCCAGAAACCCGGCTCGAGGCCACCTTGGGTTAACCTGATCTCCTAAAATTGGTGGTCTTTAAATTTTTAAATCAAGACATTTCGTTGAGCCCATCCAATAACCCTGTATTCCCAGTTTCGGCTTTCTCTGATGTACCTTGGCCGGGGCTGCCTGAAATGTTTGTGAGTTTGGTTTTTTTCCCTCTCGTTAGTAGTTTTGAGGAAAGAAACAGGAGGCTTGCACAATGTTCCCTGATAGGCAGCGAGGGCTTTTCTGGAGACAATGAGCAACAGAAAACATCATTCAACCTGTTTTGATACTGCGTCTCAAGAAAAGCGGTCAGCCCCCTCGGTTTCCGTACTGATGGACCGCAGGCACCTCCGCGTTCCGTGAAACTGTGCAGGTCACTTTTCTTTACCCTAGTAGAATATAAAAAATGTTCCACTGCCAGGTTTCCCATCAACTGAACTCATTACATGTGGTGATAATATTTTTTTAGGGATGGAATTCTGCTCTGGGAAACAGTCATTCTCTCAAAATTTACATTTCCTTCCGAACAGCTGTCTTACCGCAGGGTTCAGCACACTTCCCTTCCCCCAGCCTCAAGTTTAACCGCTAACCTCAGTGATTCCAGGATAGCGTGTTCTCCAGTTGTTTCTGAGATCAGTTTGTGGATTTCTTTTCTAGAGACTATACTATTCTTTCCCCTAACCCTACGGAAATTTTGCTCTTGAAAAGAGCAATAAGCAGCCCCTCATACATGTTGCAAACATATAACATAGTATAAAATATGCAAACAAGTTGATGAAGGGTCAGGTTTACTTTTTTTCTCCCACGTGAAGGAATGAACATTTGTCGAGCTTATGTTACTAAAAGCTTAACATTCTTTTATTTTTTATTTTTTGCTATTTCCCATATTCCTCAAATGTATGTAATTGCAGCCTTCCTTCACATCTCAGAAGCTACTGCGACTGCTCTCTGTTCCGCACTGTATACATCCCCTAGAAGAGTTAAGATTCAGTTAGAAGAGAATTGTTGTATTCTTTCACTTTTTGATGACATTCTGTACACCGTGTCTACAGAAAAGGGCTTCTTGGTGCCTGTGGAAACACTAAACTCTAAGTGTCTGTAAAAGGTGGTAGACTTGTCTCACCGCTCACGTTTCTGGAGAGGTGAGTGCTGAATACAGCAAGCCATCCTAAACTGTGAAGAACCTGCCTGTCCTGTTTGTTTGCTCGCTCGCTCTTTCTTCCTTCCTTTCTTTCTTCCTTTCTTTCCTTCCTTCCTTCTTTTCTTTCTTTATTCAGAGCACAAAATACCAGCAGCAGCTGTGGCATGCCCTTCACCCTGGGTTGAAGGTTTGAGTTTTCTGTTTGACAACTCAAGGGGCTTCTCTGTACAGACCTAGGAGTAAATGATGCCCTCTTTTGGTTCCCCCTAGTATTACCTGAGCATTTCTGCCTTGGCTGTCAAATCCTAATCCAGTGGTCCTCAACCTTCCTAATGCTGTCACCCTTTAACACACAGTTCTTCATATTGCAGTGACCTCCAACCATAAAATCATTTTCACTGATACTTCCTAACTGTAATTTTGACACTGTTATGAATTGCAATGCTAAGTCTTTGGGAGGTAGGGGTTTGCCGAAGGGGTTGCATCCCATAGGTTAAAAACCAGTATAAAAGGGGAATTTTTATATACTCATATTTCAAGTAGATAAGTGTGGCTTTTTGATTCGTCTTGTTTTAAGAACTAAATTTTTTTAAACATTTGAAAGGAGCATTGAAATTATGATCTCACTGCCCTGATGCGTATGTAGTAATTAAGTATGACAAGATACGCAGGCAATTGGCCTAGAAGACTGTCTTTTACTGTTTGCAGTAGGGTATCACCATTCATTTGGTCTAAATGTTATCTTTCAGTCCCTCTAAAATAAAAGAACAAGTGTTTTGTTTCCTTTAAACAAACTGGATAGCAAGTTCCACTGTAAACACTTGCCAGGTAGATTAGCCACAATCTGATAGCTGGCTAATAAGCACTACAGGTAAAGATTTCCTATCCCTCTTCAGACAAGGCAAAAACAATTTATGCACCATTTTATAGCCTCTCTCCCCTGAGACCATAAATCCAAACACAGCCTCTACGGTCGCGTGAAGTCTGCATTCTTCCCCAGGAACCTGTAACTGGACGACTGACCATCACTGGAAACTGAAATGTTTCTCCTTCAGCTCTTTTCTCTCCCTCCTTCTCTACCCACCTATTTAGCCTTTATCCACTCCCGTTGCTTAAGGGTCAATAAGGTTCTCTCTGCAGAAAACAAGGCACCCTCAGAAGTTAAAGCATAAAGTAGCCAGTCGTTGTGTACAACGTTTAATTCACCTCACCAGGGATCAGTGAGAGCAAAGTGGGGCTGGCATCTCACTTCATATGCTGTGTCATCTTAGGGCGTCCCATGTGGTGGTTTTTCAAACAGGGTCACAAAAGCAAAACTTCCACGTGCTAGTTTATGTGTCCTTCATCTAGTTAGCAGGGCACCCTTGCAGAAAACTAAAGCTCAGTAAGCAGTCTAACACAGTCCGTTCCTTTTCCTTACTAGTCCACACTGGCTGCTTTTTAATGAAAACCGAGCTTTTCTTTATTGAAGCTGAACAGCGTGAGTGTTTCATCCACTGGCAAACATATGCTGTGTGAGAAAAAAAGTGACTCAAAAGAACCTTTATATTTTATATAATTTGGTGGCTTCTCCCTATGGTGTTTTGAAACAAAATTTAACTTAACATGTAATTAATAAAACTGGTATTACTAAGAACCAATTAGAAAATCTCAGCTGTGTCACATATAGCTCTAGATGTTGATATGTTTCAAACACTTAAGGTGCAGTTTCAAAACTAATTTAAAAAGTTTTAGAATCTTCTTCAAAAATTTAGCATCTCTGGTTCTCTTCAGACAAAGACAAGCATTTTAAGCAAAAGAAAATGTTTGTCCTTTAGAAATGGTTCCACAGAGCTTAATGGGTATGCCTTACGATTTAGATCAATTGCAAAATGTGTACATTTGTTTTGGCCCATGCACTATCTACATGTAGCTTAAACTAGACTGTCTGCACTGTGATGAAGTTCTATCTTCCCCAGGACTGGTGGTTGGGAGTCCAGTAGAGATTTTCTTATGGGAGCAACTGTTGATGCTAATTGGCTAAATTAGTCTAAATAATTTTTAAATGGTAAGTCAGACAATTTAATTACATAAATTTGGAACAAACATGTTACAGAGTCTGCCCAATGTTTATGCAACAGAGTTTGTGAAGTTTTGATGAATGTGCACAGAGAATAACATCTTCAGGTTCTCTCTTTTTTCTGTCTGCATTTTCTTGTAACTAAAGGGGAACTGAAGGTGTAGCCATCATAAGTGTTAGGAGACATGAATGAAGAAATAAGATTTCAGTGGCACAGTTCACCCTTGAATATGCCTAGGGGAGTTCAGAAACACAAATTTTGTCTATGGCTTCTCATGACTCAGTTTTTAAATATAAGCTCTTCAGTTTCCAAAGCATAGAACCGCCAAAGGTATAAAAGCAACACTGAGTAAGCAATCCCATGAAACCACCAAAGTTCAATATGTCACAGGATATTGGTAGCCTTCAAGCTGATACCTAATTTTGATTTACCTTAATAAAATGCTTCATATTCTATCAAATCGAAGTCCTTAAGTAATTTTAACAACAAATTTGGATCTGCTTCTAGTTACCCCAAATCACGTGCTATAGGACATGAACAAACGGCTATAGTGACTTCTTCGTTGAGCAACTTTGTTAAGTTTCATTTTGATCATGTATTTGCACAAATTTAGAATAAAACTAAACGCCATGCCACATTTCCACGTAAACTTCTTCTCTCCTCTCCAATTGATATTTCTGATGAATTGAAGTTGTCACAAGGAGGCAAATTCCTTCCAGCATTCAATCTCTGCATGCCCACTGTAATGCCCACTTGTAGAGCCTTCTTTTGTAGAGCGGAGATGACTCAGACAAGCACCAAAGCCACACTGAAGAATTTCAGAATACACAAAACAAGCTGCTGTTCTCATGCTGTTGCTGTTTGGTAAATTTAGAAGAACTTCATTGGTCACATCTGCCTGTGTGTCCTGCACACACACACACATACACACACACACACACACACACACACACAACCCTCTTTGATTCCTAGGTCTATCCGCATCAATTCACTATTTTGTTTAATGTTCTTTGCACTAACTTAATGCCCCATTTCACCTATGAAGCTCAGTAGCTGTGGAAAAAAAGGAGTCCACGAGTTACAAAGTTGAACTTGTTACTGATTTTCAGAATTCAATATTGATTTTGTTACCCATAAGTTACGTGGCAGGAAGTGGGTCCTTTCTTAAAATGTATTTTCTCCCATCTCTCCCAGTTAGCTCTTCTGTTCCGTTGGTTGAGCCAGTGGTTGGTGCCTTATTTGAAAGTTGAAGAAAGAGCATGAGCTGTTTGATTTCTGAAATGGAGTAGCATCACCTGGTGAGCATGCTAAAAGACTCACTGCTGTTAATATTAATGCAGGGACTGTTTAAAAGACACTTCCCCTGCAGGAGCACAGTATACCCGTACACTTTTTTCCTTAACATGTACACCTAGAGTGGAAGACACTGAAATGTACTCTGAGTGTACACCAAGGAAACAACCCATGATGGTGAAAACATACTCCTTAAGCCAAGGGGAAACACTCCAAAATGCAATTGCATGACTTCTTCCCCTCCTTATTTGGCTGGAAGTTCTTTTAGGGAAGGAAATTTCCTACTTCACATCCAAGGCTCACATCAGTGCTTGGCTTTGAGTCAGTGTCCAACAAATATTTGCAGTGTTGAACTTAACATAATTGGCTACATTAGCTGCTGGGATCCCAGTGGTGAAAACAGATCAGACAGAGATAGAGAATAAAATGCAAGTGTGCATGACGATTGCCCAGTCCTGTTTGAAATACAATTAAATTAGAGTCAGCTTACATGATGCAACAAATTATTTATTTTAACACACAGGAGAATTAACATATCCAAATTACTTTATTGTTTTAATAAAAAATAATTGAAATCTACCCTACGCTCCTACCCTACTATTCACAAAATGAAGACCTGTAAATTTATTCCAGGAATATGGGAGTTATTATCAAGGCTATTTTCTCAACAATACAAGAAAATCAACTTTTAATCTCTAGTTATATCTCATAGTGAATGTGCACACAATTATTTCCAGGAAGGAAATTAATAAAGCTCTCATATCAGAAGTGTCCCTTCAAGAATTTGCAGAGTAATGTGCAGTTTTTCATTTTCCCCCAAAAATGAGCATTCTGGTGCATAATTTAGGGCCACTGTTATACATTTAGTAGGTACTACTTCACAAGAATTTTTCTTGCCTGCTAGTCAGAGTAAGCTGCAGTAGTTTAAGATCGTGGTAAACACTGATCCACTGATGAGTAAATGGGCTTCCAGGCAAGAGCCACCTGTTTGTTTGTTTTTGTGGCTGGAACCATGTGTTGGATAAAATTGCTGCATTCTTTGAGGTTGTTTCTCAAGTGAGCATTAGGAATCTTCTCAACAGGTGAATTTTTTATCTTCAGAATAAGTGGGAAGGATGGTTGTGACAACAGTGCTGTGATGGATTTGCGTGATTCAGAAGAGAGAACTGTTTCTCAACCACAGATTGCAAAGGTGTAATTATACAGCTTAACAAGAAGACTAGTGTGATACGGTCTTGCGAACCAGCTAGAATCCTGTTAAATAGGAAAGAACCTCCCCCTTAAGACCAAGAGCTTTTCCTGAAGCATCTTCAGCTTCCTTAGACTTTCAATTCATTTGCTGTTTCAAACTTTGACATACATTAATAATTTGTAATTTAGAACATCGACATGAAAAACCAATGAGTGAAAAAGCTCCCTATGAATTAGATTCAGCATAAAATCCACCCCCCCCCATCAAACAAATGCTTCTGTTTGGTAATTTTACGATACATTGGGCAGAGTCTCTAGAGTTTCTTAGAATGCTTCTCCTGTACCCTAGATATGTAATTAACCTTAAGCATTGATTATTTATAACCATATAGCAATTACTAATTTCCAAGTGTCTCACTTACCATTTTCGAGTTTCTGTTTTATCCCCCTTGCCTTTGGAAGAAATTTTGCTCCATCTGCAGACAAGGACTATGACCCCAAGGGAAGAAAGTGATCTCATGCCCACAATACACACCCCCTAACATACCAATAAGAAGCGCTGCCTTTGTGCTGCTCACTTGGCGGAAATGATACATACGGACATTGACAGGGCACGGCCGTGAAGGGACAACCCTTTCAGAGGAGAGACGGAGGTGCTGGCTGTCTGAAGGAACCTGCAGTTCAGTTCAGAAGCTGAAATGCAGAAGACAGTTGTCCTGGCACAGGGAGCCTAACTCCAGCTGAGAAGGCGCGCTCCGAGCTGACCTCCCCATCAGCCTGCCAGCCAAGATTAAGCTTCTCTCAAGTGGATCCTTGTTAGCCAGCCTTTCCCCACTGTTGCTCATCTTTCACAACTGGAAGCCAAGTGTTGCAAACTATTACTCAATTTTGCAGCCAAATTCCTTTGTCGCCCCCCCCCGCCCCTGCTTCCATCCTTTCTCCCAACACACACTCAAACACATCCCTACTTGCTGTGAGTAACATTATGAAGACATCTTCTTAAAGTCTACACATAACAGAGACCTTGAGAATTTTTACATTAAAAGAAAGCTGTATATACATTGTCTTCCCAACCCCACCCCGCTCCGCCCCTCCCCCCCAAAAAACCTTGGTTAAATAGGGCGGGGATGGCTATTTGCTTTGATCAAAAAGCCACAGAAGTGTATTTCTCAGGAAAGTAGAAAACCACTCATGATCTCAAGTGGAAAAAATATAAAGAATTTGCTGAATTTTTAACCTTAGAACATAACAAAGATATTATTTGAAAGTTGGTTGGTTAGTGTGGGCTGTGTTAAGACTTTTCATTGTGTTGTGTTTGGGTTTACTCAATGTTATTTTAATGAGTTTATTGGTTCAACACACGAAATACCACATGGTCCTTGAAATTTTTAGGTAATAAATTTTCTTATGAGACATTTGCTTGAAGGAACCCTGTTATATAATCAATTGATCTTTAACTCTACAGACACGAAAATAACTGTCCCATTTCTGAATACAGAGGCAGTAAAGGATATTTGATTATGAAAGCCAAATAAAAGTTTCTGTGGCAAGAACCACATTCCTCAGTCTGCTTTCAAGTAGAGGTATCATAGTAAAGCTCTACTTCACAGTGTGTGATTAATTTCTAGAATGAACTTGGAGTCATCTAGTAAAGTCCGAGACGAGAAATCTTCATTTTTCTCTTCGTAGCTCCTGTCCTAAGGAGTCCCTGAGCCAACATGCCCGCAGTTGGCAGCAGGTCTCCTGTACAAGTGCCCCCCCAGGAAAAAGCTGACTGAAAGATGGTAAGAAAGAAAAAAGGGCTAGCTAAGGAAATAGGCTATGAAAGCTGACAGAACTGAGGATCTCTGCCTGAGCAGATTTCACCAGGCAGCTGTCCTTGGGTGGCTTCATTGTGTCCCTTCATTATGGATGGTAACAGAGGAGGACAAGAAGACTGCATCTTCCTTACCTATGACATTTGTCCTCCACCCCTGGCCTTCAGACTATAAGTGCAGAGAGAAAACTCCTTAGGAACAGACTATCAACTCTAAGTGCAAAATTGGAGTCTATGATTCTACCTTGATGAAGCTTCACCCATTACTCTCCCTGAAGTGACCTCACATCTTCCACATCCTGTGTGTGAGCAGCTGTTATTCTCTGGGACTTTGTGCAACAGAACACAGGGAAAAGTTCACGTTC
>CM053766.1:57579066-57820443 GCA_028658305.1 Pachyuromys duprasi
TGGACTGGAACCCCCGCACGGATGGGGCCCATGATAACTTGGTGTAGGGCTGAAGACCCTATTCAGGGAAACAGGGACTGTTTCAGTCATGATCTTGATGGCTGACTCTTTGACCCCCCCCCATATAAGCCGGGGAGTGACAGACTGGCTAGATCCCAGGGGAGGACTTTGCAGCCAGCCCTGAGGAGACATGATAAGTTGGGGTTGGATGGAAGGGAAGGAGGTCCTCCCCTGTTGGTGGACTTGAAGAAAATATTTTATCCACAAATTACCAGGCTGACAAAGCTGTGTACCCGAGGTCAAGTCATATAGTGCAGAGAGGGAAATGTGGTCACGATTGTCAGGACACTACTCACTGTACCCAAGTGGACTGAATTTAAATTGCACTGATGGCTTGTAGAGGATTTCCCTGACGCGAAATCCATGTTGGCCCCTGGAGTTTAGAACAGGAAGGATACAGACAGCCAGAGAATCCAGCAATGTCATTTTACAGCAACAAAATCTGTGTTCAGAAGAAGCAAATCATGTTCCCCAGAACGTACAGCTGGTGAAGACAGACCCAGAACCCAGATCTTCTGAAAACCTCCCCCCAGTACTCCCCTTCTTGGCCTCTTTGTTCCACTTTTCAAATGAAATCTGAAGCCTTAGCGTCCTAGGTGATGCTAGGTATCTGATATGTGCTTGTGTCTAAGCATGTGCCTGGATTGTAACATCATTTTATCTTGGTTGATGGTAGAAGCACCTAAAGTATCTCTAGAAGATGTTTTAAAAATCTGTGCCTCATTCTTCATCCAGAAGAACAAATGTGATGAAATTGGAAGCAGAAGACAGGTAACAAGACAGGAGCCTACCAAAAATGGCCCCTGAAAGACTCTTCTGATCGAGGTATCAAAACAGAGGCTGAGACTCATAGCCAAACTTTGGGCAGAGTGCATGGAAATTTATGAAAGAAGGGGGAGACAGAAAGATCTGGAGGAGACAGAAGCTCTAAAAGGAGACCAACAGAGAAAAAAAACTGAACCCTGGGGGCCCTGCAGAGGCTGATACTCAAGCCAAGGACAATGCATGGAGAGGACCTAAAACTCCAGCTCAGATGTAGCCCATAGACTCAGTTTCCAAATGGGGAAACTCTCCTCTCCTAGTAAGGGGAGCAGGGGCTTTCTCTGGCATGAACTCAGTGGCTGGCTCTCTGATCACATCCCCCTGGGGTTTGGGGGTACAGCCTTGGCAGGCCACAGAGGAAGACAATGCAACCAGTCCTGATGAGACCTGATAGCCTAGGGTCAGATAGAAGGGGAGGAGGACCTCACATATCAGTGGACTAGGGGAGGGGCATAGTGGAAGAAGAGGAAGGGAGAGTGGGATTGAGAGGAGACAAGGGAGTGGGCCACAGCAGGATACAAATTGAATAATTTGTAATAAATGATAATTATAATAATAATAAAGAAAAATCTGTTCCTATAATCTCAGCACTCAAGGAGGCAGAGGCAGGTGGATCCCTGCACACTTGAGGCCAGCCTGGTCTGCAAAGTGAGTCTAAGACAGCCAAGGCTACACAGAGAAAACCTGTCTTGAAAAACCAAAAACCATAGGAAAACAAAACAAAATAAACATACAAAAATCACTCACACTTAGTCTAAAGAACACATATATCCAAACTGTGTGTTCACAAAAGTTAAATGTGTTTGTTGTCATTCAGCGCACATCTTGTGACCTCAACTTGACCAAATGTTTCATATCTATTCTCTTTCTCCCTTAGCAATGACCTTGCATCTCTATCGGGTCTTCTCACGTTTTGCCCCAGAACTCACTGACATCATTCAAGCCCATCAGGGCTGACCCATTTCACCTTGCTTTGCCAGTGGGAACCACAACTTTCATTGGCCCACCCTTCTTTGCCTTTAACCAACCATGATTCTTATCTGGGTGGCCATGTGTAGGCTGTGGTACCCACTGCTCTTGGAAACTGTGAGATCCTGTGTTTCCAGCAGCAGGTGCCCCCTCCTCTGTTGGCCTCATCATACCTGCATAATATTAGAAACTATATTTGAAATACACTTCCTTGCTCCTGCATGCCTGGGCCTGGGCCACTTCAAAGACGACGCAGCTTGGGCATACCAAGGAGAAAGGGCAGTGCTTTCTACTGGGGAGCCAGGCTCTGTTCCCCTAAACCAGTGGTTCTCAACTGTCCCAATGCTGCCACATTTTAATACCGTTCCTCGTGTTGTGGTGATCCCCCACCATAAATTTTTTCATTGCTACTTTATAACTCTAATTTTGCTACTGTTGCAAATTATAATGTAAATGTCTGTGTTTTCTGGTGGTGGAGGGTGGTCCCTGTGAGTTTTCCACAGGTAGAGAACCTGCTACCTCAAACTCTTATACAAAACTTAGGCTTTATGAGACTGTCTCTCCAACCAAGGACCAAGTATGGTTATAACCTAGAACCTCTGCTTGTATGTAGCAAATGGTAGCTCAATACCCAAGTGGGTACACCAGTAAGGGGAACAGGGACTATTTTGGACATGAACTCAATGGCTGGCTCTTCGACCTCCCCACCCCCTGAGGGAGGAGCAGCCTTGCTAGACCACAGAAGAGGACATTTCAGCCATTCCTGAAGAGACCTGATAAGCTAGAGTTAGATGGAAGGGGAGGAGGTCCTCCCCTATCAGTGGACTTGGAAAGGGGCAGGGAGGAGTTGAGGGAAGGAAGGGGGAGAAAGGGAGGGAATGGGGGAGGGGGCTACAGATGGGATACAAAGTACATAACCTGTGATTAATATAAAATAAAAATGTTAAAATTAAAAAAAAAACTTAGGCTTTGTCCATACTTAAGGGATAAGGTGGCTTTATCTTGTTCTTCTTTTCTTTTCCTTTCTTCCATTCATTTTTTTTTGTTTTTGTTTTGTACCTTATGCCAGGCTGCAAACAGGTTCTTTCCTCTAAAATTGTTAAATTCCCAAAACAGAGAGAAAAGGACACTGAAAAGTTATTCATACACTCACTCCCAGCTTCTCACTTCCCAACAACAGTAAAGTCATTTTCATCATCCCCACCTCTGAGATAAGGCGATTTCTTGAGGATGACCACCTGACTGTTAAGTGACTTTGGCAAGTTACTTTGTGTCTCGATCTCTCTTTGGAAAACTGAGTATAATAGAATCTGCCTGATAGAGCTGTTGTGAAGACAGGAAGACTAACTCACAGGAAGCACCTTGTGTGGCACCTCGCACTGAAGCGTCCTTTAAGTTGGTGGTGCTCAAGCCGTGGGTCGTGACTTCCACAGGGTCGCATATCAGATGTCCTGCACATATTTATATTACAGTTCCTAACAGTAGGGAAGTTACATTTGTGAAGTACCAATGAAATAACTTCATGGTTGAGGGTGGCCACAACTTATGAAACTGCATTAAAAGGTCGCAGCGTTAGGAAGGCTGAGAGCCACTGCTGTAGATGCTAGATGCTACTGTTTTTGTTGCTCATGATGCAATGCTCATACCACGTTGCTACCTTTTTTATTTTTAACTCCCTAAAATCCATAAGTAATTTGACCTAAACTGTTTTCATATAAATGCAATTTTCATTACAAAGAAACTTATACTGTTGAAAAAGAGAGACTAGCGGAGTCTCTGGTAGGTAAAGAAGAACAAGGAAAAAAAGCTAGATAGGGCAACTTCAAATGAATTGGGTATCGTCAGCATCTGTTAAAAAAATATATATCCTTTCATCTCTGAGCCTTTGTATCAAGCAAATAAAAGGCTCTGTGTTTTGAATGACATTTTATCTTTGCTCATAGGTGTACAAGTGTTGCAAAAAGGCTCCAGGATAGTTGGCAGTTCGGTGAGTGGTTTACTCAGAGGGTGGGCTGGGGGCCCAGTATTACAGTGTTAGTTAGTGAACACATTCGCTGCAGAATCCCAGACCCTTCTGCAAAACAGATGCTCTCATCTGTCCAAGCCAGCAAAATGCAGTCAGCAGGTCTAAACTGAAGACAGGAAATCTTCTGACTTCCTACATACAAAAAGCTGGATCTTAGCTCCCAAGTAGGTGAGGAGGTCATATACCAGGAGCCTCATTTATTTTATGATTTCGAAGCTGAGTCTAAAGAACTTTCAGCCACTCCTTTATTACTTGTTAGCCACAAGCACTGATTAGAGGAGGGGATTCTGTCTGCCTAGCTTTTTAAGACAGCGTAAATAGTCACCAGAGCAAAGAAGAGCAGAAGATCACAAAATCCAAACAATTCCAAGTGAAGAGTTGGAAGGACAGCCTCCAGACTCAAGAAAAGTCCCCAGGTAAAGAGAGGCAAGAAGAAAGTGACAGGTTTAAAGAGCGAAAGGAATTCCAAAGTGTGACAAAGTTCAAGAAAGAAAAGTGCAACACTGGAGAATGGGCTGCTCAACTGAGATCCAACACCTCCCTCCTCTACTATAGGACTGGTTCACTGGAAGGGGAGTCGGTCTTTCTTGGGATGGCTAGATACCCATAAAAAATCTCTCTCTCTCTCTCTCTCTCTCTCTCTCTCTCTCTCTCTCTCTGTCACACACACTTTCTGTCTCTTTCTATATCTCTCTCTCCCTGTCTCTCTGCGTGTCTCTCTTTCCATCTGCTGAGGGAGAACAGAGTCACAAAGAAAGACTCATTTATACATGGAACAAAGGAAGAGAAAAAAGCACATTTAGAAAGAAAAGCCTCCAAATCTCAAAATAAATGCAGTTGCTCTGTGTATAGGATGCTAAAGCAATAACACCATAGATAATAACACCATAGAGCATGGTACTCAAAACAAACGTGGAGAGCAGTATGTTAAATGTCCTGGTCTGAAGTTCTCAGCTTACTACCTCGACTAGGAACTAATATGACAATCTCAAAGCTCACACCACAATAACTCAATAAATCAGAGTCTAGATGTGGGGGCCAGGGAAAGAGTGGAATATCAAAATGTCCTTTACCTCCCCAAGACAAATTCAACTTGTCAGCCAAGTCTGAAGACCACTGGTCTACGCTGGCTACAGCAATCTTAGCACTCAGTAGGGGAGGCACTAAAGCAGAAAGATTACAAGTTAAAGTCCAGCTTGGTTCTGTAACGAGCATTGCCTGAAAAACAGATGAAAACAAAAAATCAAAATTAAACAAGTCTGCACAGGTCACTCAAGTTACCCTGTTTGTTTCAGCCTGAGGAAGGCCTGGGTCCTCAGTTTAGAAAGCAAACTGCACTGTGTCTTCTTTGTTGGCTTTTTGTTTGTTTGGTTGGTTCATTGGTTGGTTGGTTGGTTGAGTTTTGTTGTTGTTGTTGTTGTTGTATTTTGAGACAGAGTTTATCTGTGTTGTCCTGGCTGTCCTGGAACTCGCTCTTCAGAACAGCAACAGAGATCCCCCTGGCTCTGCCTCCTGAGTGCTAGGATCAAAGACATGTGCCGCCACCGCCCTGCTTAGTCCGTCAAAGTGTCTTTTAAAAGGTGTTTTCCTTGGGAATCTCAATATATGAAAACAAATAAAGGCAATCTTTATGTGATAGAAACAAGCGCAGGGGTGGTTTAAACGAGGAACTGGTGCTCCAGATCTGGCTACTCCATTAATCAGCCACGGGGTCTAAGCAGCAGGAGTCTCTACATCTCCATGTCTGCACGTGTGCAGCAAGAGACGCACAAGCACTGCTCTAACAGCTCCTCATTCTAGGGGTCTGCCAGCCTGGCGTTGGTGGGATGACAGCAGGGCAGGTGTAGCCAGATTGCAGAAGACAAGCAGTTTCTGCCTACTCACACCCTCTGGAGTCTCCAGCTAAGCCAGAGGCGGGCGTCCTCTCCTGCAACAAGCACTACTTAAAATGACTTTATTTGTTTTACAGTTTAGAGGACCCCCCTCTAGGTAGCCTCAGGAGCCCCCCTTCATTTCATTAACATTAAATCAACAAGCTGGCCTTCTTTCTCCTTCTCTCTAGCAGGATTAATGGATTTGGGCATGATTTGTGCATCTAGGGGCTAAACCTCTTGCTGAGAAAGCTAGCAGGCTTGACTAATTCCCAGAAGTGCTAACTTCATAAACTCACTTTAATCTTTTAACTTTGACTGAAGATTAAAGATAATGACTTCACACTGCTACGTGTGACTTCATGATATTCATGGTGCATCAAAATTATATAAAAATGAGAAACTGCTTAATAAAATAACATTGTAGGCTCTAAATGGTTTTTATGCTTGGAAAAAGACTCAGTTCTGTGTATGTTAAAAAGGACCCTCCTGAACACCAAAAGGGAATTACATCTATAAAAGAATGCTGACAGTTATGCACATATATTTTAATCAGAAAAACTTATGATTAGATTACCATAAATATGCTAATAGGAGGTGCAATGGTGTGAAGTTATGACATGATGGAATGCTAAATGTAATTTTCTTTTCCTAAGAAGCAAATCTATCTACAATGTGAAACCAGATACTGTCTATAAAGAATCTTCTATATGACTGTTCATACTTTTTAAATTCCAAGCAGCCTTAAATTAAATTCAGAGAACTCTGAATATGAAAAAGGAAAAGGGGGGGAATACAATATTTCCAGACCATCTGACAAGACTACATGAAAAGATTTTGATCAAAGGGTCTTAAGTACACTTTACTGGTGTGACAAACAACATTTTTATCCCTTTATTAGATTTATTTTTCTTCTGAAAACTGCAGTGACCAGGGTATGGTTTGTGAAAGAAAGCTGGCAGGGTTGTGTTCTTTGATTCCTAATTAACACCTTCAGTCTCAAAAGAGAACCAACAGAAATACCATAAAATGTTGCAGCTGCATTGTCATTCCGCTTGGTTGGTTTGTTAAAAGTCGGCTGGGCATTGGCAGCTGCAATAAAGGGAAAGCTCAATGGATGTTTTGTATTGTGCCCACTGAAGTGGAAGAAGGCAACCATTTTATTTTTCAAATGGGCAGCTGCAGAGGGAAGTTTAAATGGAGCTAAGTGCAAGATTTACTGTTAATTTATAGTAAATAAATAATGAAAATTAAACTAACTTTCCAGTCCTTGCAGCCACATAGCAGAAAGGCTGAGAAGAAATCTTAAGGAAAAGAATTTTGAAACTTCTTAGCAACTGATTTGGGGAATCCATCAGCAAGGAATAGCATTTGTTTAAAAAAAAAAAAAAAACTCAAAATAGGCTTTTTGAAAGAGGCAAGTGAGCCAAAGCTTTAGAAACTGGCCATAAAAGGTAAAGATATATCTTTCCCGTCATTGGTAATATAACTCCCTCGTCCCACTTTGCTGAATCCCTAAAATTTGTTCAGTGGGAACTGAATAAGATTCTGTACACTCCCACCTCACTTATTTTAGAGAGCATGGAGTTGAATTTTGCCTTGCGTAGGGGAATAAAGGAAGCATTTAACTCTACTCAGATAAATCTCACTCACATTCAAAAATGCAATTAAGGAAATATGTAAATCTAGATGTTTCATCAAATGCTAGCTAAGGGGTTACTAGTTCTTTCTAAACACAATGACTGAACTAAAGGACTTCAGTGTCTATGTAAGAACCATTGTCCAAGCCACAGACCCTGTTGGAAACAGAGTCTGGCCTGGCCGTGGGAAATACCTACATATTTGACACAGGCCCTGTTTCTTAGAGAAACGGGATGGGAGAAAAAGTGCGGAGATTTTACTGTTACACTCTAATCAGCCATGATCTGCCTGATTTACTTTGATCAAAAAAGATAAACTAATTTTTCTATGGGCTGGATAAAAATAATTAGTGAGGTACAGCTTTTTATGATATTCCAAAGGGACTAAAGGGGATCAAAAATTATTGGTGGGGTCTACATACATCTTTGCAGATCATTGGAGAGCATTGTTTGTTCAAAGGGGACACTAACACAGGACAGGAACCCCAATTCAAGACAGCTTCACAGGCCGCAGAACAATCTCAGAGACTCAGGGATCGTGCGAAAGTACCAACAGGGATTTATAATGGGTGACTGTGCCATGTAGTCCTGTTCTTTCTTGGGGACACCTTTACCTCCCTGTGAAAAGGTACAATTTGTTGCTAGTCCTTAAACTGCACTGGTTGTACCTGCTTCTCGGTCTGTTCTCCACATAAATTGCAAGAATTGCTGCCATCGCTTCTCTGAATCACACAGATCTAAAGCCAGCTTAAGAGCATGCCGTCCTGGGCACACTAGCCGCGATCTGAGATCAAACTGTTGAGCTAAGCAGGACTCCACGGACGCTTCGATTTCACAGCCTGCCTGGCAGTGTCTGTTCACCCTCAGCCACCACGCTTCCTCCTCACCCGCACCTCCGAACCCCAAACACAAGCAGTTATTAGATAAGACGGCTAGATTTCGGAGTATGGCATTCTATTTGGTTTCTTTCCTGAGAAATCTTACTAGTTAGTGTTACTTCTGTTTCTTGTTGATACGACCTTCCTGTTACTTCCTTAAACAAACTGCTGAACTAGATATGGTATCTGTAACCCTGCTGTAAATTTAATTGATTTTTTTTTTTTTGGCTGCTAATCTCCTCTGCTAGGGTTCTTAGATACCAAAGAGTACATTTTAGGTCAGAGTGTATAATATATCTAATAAAATGAGTGTATCTTTTAAAAAGTTTGGAGTTCACTAAGTTGTAGTGCTGTTTTGTTTCCCTAAAATAAATAAATAAACAAACAAACAAACAAACATGTATCTACAGAAACCACTACTTCAGAATAATTCCAAAGAAAGCTATGATGCCAGTTCAAGACCACTATCCGTACTTTGCTTTTTGCAAATTATTTCAATTTGGTTAACATTTGCTTGTGTTATTTCTCCTTTAAAAAAAAAACTGTAGCCAACAAATATTTTTACTCTTATCGTTTTAAAGGTTTTTAGCACTAGCAATGTTTTAAAATACAAATAAGACTGTTTTTACTTTCTTGCCAGCATTCCTAGGTCTAAAAATGATGGCAACCCATACAAACAGAATGCCAACCCAGGGCTGTGGGAAGAGACCTGTAATGTTGTTGACCTCCTGCTCCTACAGCTCCACTCACTCATTCACCCAAAATGACAATTTATTATCCCCAGTTGAGTGCCGGATGCTAAGCACAATGTACATGAACCCAATTTGTAAGGAGAACCAACATTGAGCAACACCCTTGAAAAATTTAGACTATGAATGGGTTCTTTCTAGTGATGAACCAGAGGACAGCAAAAGAGAACTTGGCCTGGTCCTGGTGGTCAGACAAGAGTTCCCTTAGAAAGTGATATCTGTTCTAGAGCATGGAACATAAATTGGAGAGAAAGTTAAAGAAGGGAAAGTATTCTGAGGTTCCTAATGGAGTGATCCCAGCTCAACTCTTATCCATGCATTCTGCAACTGCAATAGACAGCATGGGCATAAGGACCAGCAAGCACCCTGAACTAGGGAGCTCCTAAATGCTGCTAACCCTCAGGGACAGGATCCTCCTGTGTGACCTGACCTATTATCACTATGATCCCTGTCACACAAATATCTTTAAATGGGTTTTATAGTAAAGGGCTTTGCAGTTAAAAGTGTCGTCTGCCTTAACATAATGTAGTTTATGAAGCACACCTCACGTTTTTCAGTACTTCTGAATCATAATTGTGAATTCATTTCTTTGTACCTACAGTCTGAAAGGAAGGGTGATCATGTTGTCTGAGCCTATATACGTTCTTGCAATATTAACTAGAAACATAAAACATAGGAAGATAGAGCCTACTGCCCACTCTGAGTGGTTGGCAAGATTTTGCCTCTCCCCTGTAATTCAAAGCAAACTCTTACAACTTTTGTTTGAAAGAGGGGAAACCTAGTCAAACCTAAGGGTCCATGGTTATTTATTGGTTCAATTATTCAACTAAGATTTATGTATCACCAACTATCAGATAGACTATAGAGTAGGAAAAAAAAAAGCAACAACGCAGAAAGAAAAGGTCTTTAGAGTTCAGTTGTTAACTGGGTGGGAGAGACAAGAAAACAGAAGTGGATGGTAGTAGTTAAGAAGAGCTTTGTGGTCAGTTATATACCATTTGTTCAATCTTGAATTGAGAATTTCCCCTTCGGGCTCACATTTTGAATGTGTGGCCCTCAGCTGGCAATGTGAATTTTAGAGCTATAGAGCTTCAAGAAATGGGGGCTGGTTGGTGAGATAGGTCATTAGGAATGGGCATTCCAACCCTGGTTCCAAATTGATCTCTCTGCCTCATGTTCTGTCGCTCTGAACTAGGCTGCCACTCACATGCCTTTCTTGATGTGATGGGCTGCAAACCTCTGAGGCTGTGAACTGAAATAAATCTTTCCTCCCAGCTATTTCATCACAATGATGCAAAAGTAATATTAAAAATCGGTGTGGGGAAAAAGAAAGGATCACTGCTGTGATTAAAGCTAACTATGTGCTTCTTGGGTGTTTAGAATTGGTTTACAAAAAAAGGAGCGTGGCAGAGTTTGGAGATGCAGGCCAGGCAGGTCCTAGAATGCTGTAAGAAGTGTTTTCCCTGATTCAGACACTCAGAGGCCACCACAGGTGTGGTTCAAGGTGGCCTGGTTACTTCTCAAGATGGGAAAGGAACCAACGTCATGATGCTCATTTTATAGGAATGCAGACTGCAAGACTTACAGGGTCTTGGCCTCTCATGCCAGGTTTCCAGAGAAAAGCCTGTGATGCCAGGAAATGTGTTGCAGGTCGGCTTCCCTGATTCTCTGAAGGAAGAGCAGACCGTATGTGAAACTTTGAGGGCAATGCTTCCAAACTTGAAGTTGAAAGGCATCATCAAAGACAATTTACATTAGTCAAAAGTTTGTCACTGACAAAAATACTGCTATAGGCAACTTAAAAGGAGGAAAAGTGGATTTGACCCACACTTTTAAGAAGTTTGAGTTTGAGCCAGCTGGCTTCGTTGTTTCTAGGCTGTTGTTAGGCAGGAGCTGATGGTGGAAGGGCATGGTGGAGAAGACTTTCTTGTCTCATGGCAGTCGAGAGAAGATGGAGTCAAGAACATGGTATCTCTTTCTAACACATGCCCCAGTGGCCTACATAATCCATTTCCTAGCTTCCACCACCGCCCGGCAGTGCCATAGGTTAGGAATTCATTAAGAGATTAATCCTATGATTCCACTTGAACCCTCAATATCCTGGCACTTCCTAGAAGTGAGGTACCCATTAATCAAGCTTCTGGGGAACATTTTATATTCAAATCACAACACCGTAAGGATAGCATAGAGAAGGGCATGTCTTCCAATAGGCTGGATCCACATCAGCAGAGACATAGAAAGGGCATTTTCCCGTAGGGAGATGCTTTTCAGATTTGCTGAATGAAGCAGAAATGACGTGAAATGAAGCATACCATTGCCCCTCTCACACGCAGTGTTTTTCTCCTGAAGAGAAAGATGCTGAGAGCCTGGGGGATAATTTGGCTATAACTTTAAGAATACTTTGCAGTCACAGCCTCTGCCTGCTAAAGAGACTCTCCAGGTCCTTACTCAACTTTTTCTTCAATATTGGGTCCTTTCATAGCTCTCCAAGACTCTAAGGTTGTACACTTCTATCTTCAGTAGCCACTGGTATGCCTAAGAAGTACCATTTGCCCTTTCTGATATGTCATCTGCAAATTTTTTTAAAAATGTATCCAATGCCCATTTTAGTGCAAACATTGACCTGGGTTAACTAACAAGGAGACTAAACCTATATGTGGATACGCAACGACATTTAACACAGAGATGTTTTATGCCCCTGAGCCAGTAGAAAGGGGGAAGAAGAATGAAATTGAGTTTCTCCCACAACTGGCTTCCTTTTTCAGATTCATGCACCTTCAATTCTTCCATCTCCCTTGCACGGTAACTTTATTTCAGCCATCCTTAGACCCCCTTCCATTTTGTACTCTAGAGTTGATTTCCTGAGCAGTACCTTGGAGTCTGTAGACTGCTTTGTCTATAGCAGTGGTTCTCAACAATGCTGTGACTCTTTAATACAGTTCCTCATGTTGTGGTGACCCCAACCATAAAACTATTTCATTGCCACTTCATAACTGTAATTTTTCTACTGTTGTAAATCATAATGTAAATATCTGATATGCAGGATATCTTATATTTGACCCCCAAAGGGGTCAAGACCCACAGGTTTGAGAACCACTGGTCTAGACCTCTGGGCTTCCAATGACCTTTGAACCCACCCCCATCTCCTCTAATGTTTCAGAAGTAATGTGGCCTGGCTCTTTTCAAATCTTATCCTAAATTTTTCATTCTATTCCCTTTCAGCTTCTGGGACCCATAGCTTATTGCTTGTACAAATTTTTACTGAGTGCATGCCATAAGATGACATAAATGAAGAAAATATGCACTGGTCCTCTTCTAGAAGTTTGAAAGTAACAAGGTTGGTGTTGTTCCAACAGTATCAGACTTGGTAACTTGCCATGCTGCCATCAGGGATAATATCGCTATGTTCCTCTAGTTCCTCGTTGTCACCAATTCACCATCATGTCTCGGTGCCAAGCATAGTACCCTACATAGTCAGATATCATATAAATATCTACAAAATGGAATGGCAGATTCCTCAGTTCAAAAAATAAACACTGTGCACTCTTGCTCTGCAATTTCCTCAAACTGTTTCTCCTTTTTCTCCTTCCTCTCTCTGCCAACATTCTTGAACAGGAGGCTGGGTTCAATGCCACTGTTTCATTACCACCCACTCACTCTTTCATTCCTTTTGAAACCAGCCTGCTACCCCCACCGGCCATTCAACTGAAATCACCCTCCTTAAAGGCCACCGTTGATTTTCCACTGCCAGATCCAGACGGGCCTTTTTCAGCCCTCAATCTTCCATGCTGGCTCTGAAACATTGGACCCTGCTGCCTATCCCTTCCTCTTAGTTCTGAGCAGAGGGAGTCGAGGTTTCTAGCTTCAGATAGTATACGCTTTGGAATGCGTCAAGTCTGGGTATGGCCACAGTCCAAAGTTCAGTCTCCTTATCTGTAAAATGGGGTTAATAAAGTATGTCATGTGTGTCTGGCACACGACTGATTTGCCTTCTGATTCCTTTCTTTGACTCTCTCTCATTTCACACATGCTCTGCTGCCAAACTAGACTTTCTAGAGTTGATGAGCTTACATCATTTACACAGGGACTAGGAACAACAAATGCAGAATCTCTGCAGTCAGCTCAGTGCATGCACAACCACAACTCAGCAGGCACCTTGGATCCTGACAGTCTGGCAGCCTTGTGTCCCTTATTCCCTAACTGACTATCATTTAACAAGCATTTATCATAGTCTTAGTACCTATTCCTTAGAAGAATGAAATATTGGCTTCATACAAAGCTAAGGTGCTTAGCTCTAAAATGGTGAGAACTGTTTCCTTCCATACCCGGTTTTCCATATTTTCCCATCTGAGTTTCCTATATTGTGCATGCACACTGGGCTAGGCCCCATTTCCATTTACCTGTCAGTCCCCCTCCTAATGTCCTCTGGCTAAAATGGTTCTGGTCCCACCTCCGTGGAGGAAACTGTGCTAGACTTCTCAAAAATGCCATCTCCCCGTCGGTAGCTGGGGTAATCGGCATTCCTCTGAGGCTGAATATTCTCTTTGGGAGCACTAAAATTTTCTCCACACTCTTCCCTGCCCCAGCAGGTTAGCCTATGTGTTAACATAGGCTAGCTTTGTCTTCCTCTGGCCAGCCTAAGCCATGTGGTGCTTTATTAAAGATATGCCATGCCTAAACATGGTTTGATTCAATATGCCAAACTCAGATTCTTTACCCCGGGCTTCAAAGCACTTCATCAAATTTTTCCAGATAGCGTTAGATCTCCCATCTGCCAACCAGTCCATGGGACAAATTCCTGCCAAAGTAGCTGAGCCTATATGGGGCTTTAATACTAATTGTATTTATATGTCAACCTTCAATGAACACAAAAAAAAATTTTTTTAAATCTCAGCTATTAGTATGTTGCAGCACACTTAGTCACTTATCAGCAGGTAAAGCAACTTTCCATAAATATTTCCATCCATTTGCATATTTCACTCCAGCCTAGTGGCAAAAGGCCACTGGTCTTGGATGGTGGCACAGGTGCCCAGAGTTGTTGGCTACAGTCTATTGTTTAACAAGACATAAATTGTTAGTTTTTTTAAATTAAGTTAGCTCTTTGATAGTTTAACATATGTGTTTGATGAAGTCTCTCTACCCTCTTTACACTTCTACTAACTAACTGTGTACCTGTTCCTTTCTCTGATTTATGACTTTGGGTTTTTCTGCATGACTCTATTAGTTTAACCAGGGCCATCTGTGTGGCCCCTGGATTGGGACTGACCATTGGAGCCTGCTGGACTCACCAGTGGGCACGAAACTGAAGGCATTAACTCCCCCATTTGTCAAAAAGTAATTGAGCACTGAGAGGGAGTGGCCCCTGACCCCTTCATCTCTGCTTGGCTGTGGATGGGTCCATTTGCACAAGCCTCTGAACTGTGCAGGATGCAGCTGGACCTCTGAGAAAGGAACCCAGAGCAAGTTCTGATGATACATTTTCTTACCTGGCTTCAGCGTCTGAAATATTGGAGTTGGAGGGCACCAGACTGACCCAGAGAAGGACTGAAAGAGAGAAAAATCACACTTGGCTAAGAAAATCAGAATTATACCATATATACTGCAATTATGAGTCTAGAGTAGATAAAACAAGAATGAGTCCCAAGTCTATATTAAAGTGAATTTTAACAGCCTAGAGACTGGGAGGACATTTGTGTTGTTTGGACAAGGACATCCAATGACTCATAATTGAGTCATTTAAGCAAGACTGTTTAATTTTAAAATTCTGTGAATTGTACTTTTAATTTTCACTTGATTTGAATGTTTGAAATATGAAAGTTGGGGGCATAGCTCAGTTGGTGGCATGTTTACTCAGCATAGACAAAGCTCTGAGCCCCAACCCAGAGCCACATAAACTCATGATAATTCTCTGGAAGTAGAAGAAGGATAGAAACTTCCAATAACCCTCCGGTACATAAGCCTGGGATCCATGAGATCCACTCTTAAAAAAAAATCTTTAAGTAAAACATCAGTGTAGGTTAGAAAAGAAACCTTTTCTGGAGACAGATTTACTCTTGGAGATTTTTTTAAGCCCACATTCCTTTCTTTTTTTCCACATGTTTCTTTTTTTAATTTTTATTAATTTCACTTTGTACCCCCCCCATAAATCCCTCCCTCCTCCCGTCCCAATCCCACCTTCCCTCCCCCTTCTCCACACATGCCCCTCCCCAAGTCCACTGATAGGGGAGGTCTTCTTTTCCTTCCTTCTGATCCTAGTCTATCAGCTCTCATCAGGAGTGGATGCATTGTCTTCCTCTGTGGCCTGGTAAGGCTGCTCCCCCATCAGGGGGAGGTGATCAAATGAGCAGGCCAATCAGCTCATGTCAGAGGCAGTCCCTGTTCCCATTATTATGGAACCCACTTGGATACTAAACTGCCATGGGCTACATCTGTGCAGAGGTTCTAGATTTTCTCCATGCATGGTACTTGGTTGCTCAGCAATAAAAAAACAAGGATATCATGAAATTTGCAGGTAAATGGTGGGAACTGGAAAGGATCATCCTGAGTGAGCTATCCCAGAAGCAAAAAGACACACATGGTATATACTCACTCATACAGACATATAAAATAGGATAAACCTACTAAAATCTGTACACCTAAAGAAACTAACCAAGAGGGAGGACTCTGTATAAAATGCTCAATCCCCAGCCAGAAAGGCAAAGAAGATTGACATCAGAAGAAGAAAACAGGAAACAAGCTAGGAGCCTGTCACAGAAGGCCCCTGAAAGGCTCTGCCCTGCAGAATATCAAAGCAGATACTCTTAAAGATTTAAAAAGAGAAAAATCCTCATCTGCAGGAAGGTTAGAATGGAGGTGGACTGGGTAGGAGGTGCCATTGAACTGTGATGAGGACACATGCCATCCTACAGGAAATGCTGAGGTTGCCCTTCTCAGAGTGTGACCTTGAGCAAGGAGACCGCAGCCAGCAGGACAGTCTCTAGTGGCTCTTCCTGAGCAATGAGAAATTCCAAGGAGGCAGCTGGGCAGCGTAGCCTGACCTGTCCTACCTCTGGCCTGGACGGACTTAGTCTACAAGAGGGAGGGGACAGGCATCAGAGTTCACACTCACAGGTAGCCAAAGCCACTCTAAAAATGCTCTCCCATCAGTAAGATCCTGAAGTTGTTTCACATTTCAATCCTCCTCCTCTGCTGTCTATTCAACAGCCCCCCCCCAAACATCAAATAGCCAGTACCCCTCTGTCTTCATAACATGTAGACATTTATGGGTCTTTATTCTCACAAAGGATGGACATGTTCCTTGGCTTCTTTCCTCTACTTTTACATGAAAGGCCATATCCCAGAGTTCTTCATTAGGTCACAGTACGTAGCTTCAGAAAGCCAGCACAGCTGCTCACCCCCATCTCCCATTCAGCTGCGCAAACTTCCTCTCTGCCTGCGTTTATAGTCTCTTTGTCCAGCAGGTAGGCCTCTGCGATTTAACACCTGGAAAAGCACGCTTCTTAATTCCTCTATTAGAAATGTACCTCGGAACACCCTCTTCAGGTAACATAAACTGATTAACTGGAAGTGGGAAAACAAACAGTCTCTAGTAACCCACAGTGAAGAGGTTATCAAATGGCCACTTCCTAACAGCCCAGGAAAGTCTAAATAAAAATAGTTGAGTGAGGCAGGGGCAGCAGGGATGTTTTGTTGGTCTTCAGCTATGAAGTCGTAAGAGGCAGAAGTTGCACCTGTCCTGTACTCCTTTCCATTGCGCAATGTCTAGCACACGGTTAGAACTCAATAGAATGAGATAATTTTTTAACCAGCGCTGCACCTGGGAAGGCTGGCAGGCTGCCACCGACTGGAAGGCTGGTGTTCTTCGGTGCTTTCTGTGCCTTTATGCCAAAGTAGAAAGTCATGAATTACAGCATCCAGACAGACTGCTATGAGGATTAGCCATTGAATAGAACAGTTTTTCCTGTTTGAATTGTTTTTAAATGAGGATAAAATATACCAGTATAATCCCACTTTACGATTCAGCAAGAGAATGGAAGGAGCAAGGAGAACTATGAAACTATGTTACTTCTGTATCGTCAGCCCTGACAGAGCTTAACATTCCCTCATTTCATTTTAGCAAATATTTTTTTTTTTATGAAATGGAGTTTGAAAACATTTTACTAGATTCGCACTCATTTCTGAGTGCTTGGAAGTATTGGGTGGCACAGAACTGAGGATGTTTTTCCTAGTAAGGTCACCTTGTGCTGACTCTTTTAAATCAGATAGGAGCAAAATGGAAAAATGGATAGGAACTGTGGCAGATTGAACTTAAAAACCATAAACTTGTTTGGGGATCATGAAGGTAATAGAAAAAGATGTCCCGAATCTATGAGTCTCCATGAGCACACTATTTTGCAATTGGGGGTGTTGGTGTCTCTACAAAACAAGAGAATAGAGTCTACATTTGATTTATAAGTTCCCCTGTCTGTCTTGGGATTTTGTGAGTTGTATCTAAAAGAGAGATCTGGCAAATTATAATGAATTGAAAAATTGAGATCTTTCCCTTGGCTTCTAAGTTCTGGCTGTCATTCCTAGGTATTCCAACCTTAAACTAGAGTTAGGAACATAACTTTGGTTCTCTTGAGAGCTATTTATTTAACAAAACTGGTACCATTCCATCCTTGGAAGTAAGAAGATTGCAGCTGGCTTTCCAGTTGATCTTGAGTGATAATGAGGGTTACCAAGATATTTACTTGAGGTAGGGTCTGAATACTTGGAGGATGATGAAAGCCAAAAAATAATAATGTGCATATATCTTTGAAAAATGAGAATAGCCACCATATATGATGTGCCAGATTTCACATATGTTAACTTATTTATTCCTGACATCAAACCAGTAGGGTTTGCTTCTAGTCCATAAATAATGAAATCAGAGAGTTGAGGAATTTTACAGGATTGCAAACATAATGAGTAACAAAGAAGTGAATAGAGAGCTGTCTAATTCTAAAGCTGGGGCCTTCCCCAAGAGTCCAAGAAGACTTTCCAAATGTCAGCTTGGCCTTCATATTAGCTGTGATGACCTTTGAAACTGGCTTTTGGAAAATTTGGAGTTACGTTAAATGCAATAAGGGCAATTGTACATTTGAAAACATCTTGTTCAACATTATACTAGTGAAAACTTTTTGCAATACCTTTTATATGAAGAACTGGGGGAACAATAAATGCCATAGCACTCAGTCCTAAAGATGTGGACTTACTTGCTATTGTCTCTCTGTGTGTGAGTGTGTGTGTGTGTGTTCATGAATGTATATTCATGTTGGAGCAGGAGCATGCACATACACCCAGAGGAAGCCTGTTGACAACATTGAATGTCATTCCTCAGGCACCAGACACCTTCAGTTTAGAGACAGGATCTCTCAATGATCTGAAACTCACCAAGTAGGGTAGTCTAGCTGACCAATGAGCCCCAAGAATTCTCCTTTCTATACCTCCAAGGTAGCCATTACAAATACAAGCCACCATGTTTGGCTTTTTATAAGGGTTCTGGTGATAAAACCCAGGACCCCATGCTTACAAACAAACTTTACCAACTGAACCACCCTCGCAGCTCTTTAATGTCTTTTGTTTTTGTTTGTTTTAACATCAGCATCATAGATGATTGGTTGTCATTTTATCTGTGTCTCTGATTACCATGACCTTTCTGTGGAAGTCAAAGTGATCTGGTCTGTCTGTCCAATGCTGTTTCTTAACTGCATGTAATCTTTAGGATAATTAGTGACTTTCAAAAATATCTGAAGATGATATTGTTGTGATATGATTAAAGTTGGTATTTTAGTTGATGACAATTTAGCAGGTCACATGGTAATTTCACTTGCCACAATTCTGAATATTGTGTCCAGAAACTACTTCTTTTGTGAGAATTCTGTGTCTTGACCTCTATTGAAATCCCCAAATAGGTATGCTTTAACTTCCTGAGGCTCCAAAGCTTTGTGTTATTAACCCAAAATTCATGCCAAAGAGTTCACAGAGCTTAACCTGAATTCTTATTAATTCTCATGGGATTTCTGTAAAATTGAGACAGATGCTTCTAAGCATGTTACACAAAACAAAGAGCATTGGGTAATATTAACATATGATAAGCTAAACCACAGAGGAAATTTTTTAAATGATCATTAAATATTTTTAATACTTTTATCTTCATCTATTTTAATTAGTTTCTGATTTGATGGACATAAACTATACTGTAATTTTTTTAAAAAAACTAGTAAACAACACTAGTAAACAAGACAATACCCAGACAGGTATATGTACTTGAGCAAAACAACTGAAGTGCTTAGAAAAATAAAAGGAAGGCGCGTGCCTTAAATGGTAACAACCGCACAATTGTCCTTCTAAGGCTTCACCCTAAACTGATTACATCTGATAGAAAAAATAACAAGCTGTAAAAAGTGGAAGGGCAGGATTTGAATAATTCACTATAGAATGTCTCTACGCTCTGTAAGAAAAGAGAAAAAAATTGTCTTGTTTGGCACACAACTTCAGAATTGAAATAACAACTGGTGAACATTATGAAGAAATGACTCTATACCCAAGGTGAATGCTAAGGTCTCCTCTCTTGAATGAGCCTTCTAATGAGGGCATTATCTAAGCTCTGAAAGGGTTTTCAGTGGTCCGACCCAAAGATTAATGGGAAAAGCCACAACTCTGAGTTGGACCGTTTGCAGAGACAATTTCCAAGATTTACTGAAGGTTGACAAATGCCATTTGAGCTTTCAGAGTCAGCCATGTGCTTCTGAAAGGGACTTAAGTGAAATCTTCCACTAAAGAAGATGCTGGCAAAGTATCCCTGTAATGTCCTTGGGAAGTGAGGTGTGTACATGTGAGTGGGTTTTTTCTTTTGGATATCTATCTATCTATCTATCTATCTATCTATCTATCAATCTATCTATCACCATTTCTTTACTGAGGTCCACAAGTGCAAGGCTCAAAATAAGAACAGTAAGCCTTCCTTTAATATACTTCTGTATTGAGACAGTACTTTGTGCTATGACTTGTCAATTAGGAGTATGTAAACTCCTGCCAGACAATTATACACAAGGAGGATGTTTTTGTCCAGTATCTTGTTCTTAATATAAGAGTGGGATAGCTCCTCTAATATTGAAACTATGATGTGAATTTGTCTAAATAAGGAATCAGTGCTTTTTAAGGCTGTGTTATCTTTTTCAGCTTTGATAGTTCACTCTGCTGTTAATTTTGGTTTAGTTTTAGTGCATAGATTCTTTTAGATTTCTATAATGTCATGCCAATGTGTATGTATTATTAATTATATTTTCATTCGGTTGAGGTCTTTGTTGGTTTATTTTGTCTGCCGTAGTGCTAACTAGGAACTGAACTGAGGCTCGTGCTCGGGCTAGCTCCGTTCTCTACCACTGAGCAACCCTAAGAATCAGATGTTAAAGAACAGAGGCAGCATTTTCCTTTCCACTTTCCTTCCTCTGTGCATTTTGTCTTTGGGTTTTGGTGTGTGTTGAGGGGTTGCTCAGTCTAAAAAGTAACAAATTCCTGGAGGTCATATCAAACTGTTGTCTTCCTAGAGCAAAAGTCTGAATGAGGTTTCCAAACATCACACAGCTGCAATGAGGGTTAAAATTACTCCCACTTCACCCTTCGTCCTAACCTTGCACTCACCAGTGCAGTCTGGACATGATTTCCTGAGCAGGACGGTGTGCCTCCTTCCGTGATCCCAAAGAGGCACGAGATGAGTCACTTCGCGCTGAGCGGGCCTGTCATTTGCCACTGCCCTGTCACTACCAAGGCCTTATGAGGACTGTGGGGTTCCAGAGCTTTGGCCTCGGCTGCCCATTTCCCTAGGCTGCTGACAGTGATGTGACAGGAAGAGACACTGGCACAAAGAAGCCAAAAGAGGCAAGAGATGGGAGCCAGGCTGGAGCAGAGAAACTGAGAAAACCCATTGAAGTGGAAGCTGAAAGGTTAACTGCGCGAAGGCTTAGAGCAGCTTCGCAGCCCACGTCTGTCAGCCACTCCTCCCCCTGTAAGAAATGAGCCCCTTAGCTGCCTTGGTAACAGTTAAAGACCCAATGCCACACAAGAAGGCAGGGATTTTGCAAGGCACCACAAGTCTGGGCACATCAGCCCATTCCTGCTCCTTCTTTCACACCTGGATTATTGGCAAGGCTCCCTGTGGGTGGCCTGTCCTCCAGTCCACCCTCCGGGCAGGCCCCCACAGGGGTGATATTAAAACCTCAACTGACTGTCTGTAGTACCCATGATAGCAGCAGTATCCACAGACATCTAAGGACTGGGTCGTGAAATTTGAAACATCACCTTATGGTACAGCTCCAGTTCCCTTTCATGCCCTTCTGCCTTCATCAATAAGGACGTCTCCATGAGGTACACTGGGCCTTCAATGCCTCTCTTAGATCCACCAACATGTCTTATTACAGGGAGAACCAGTGTCAGCCTTATTTACTTGGCATATCTGACTAGAGATCTGAGAAGAACTTAATTACATTGTTTGGTCTCCACTGTAGATGATCTGTTTCTCTCTGTTTATGACAGATAATATTGGTTTATCATTTTTTAGGTAATGGTGAAAGTTTCCCATTCAATGTCTCTATATGCTTTGAATATATATATGTCAATGTGCTCTTCAGATTTTGTTGCAGTGAAGAGACAACATAAAAGATGATTTATTTTGGCTTACAGATTCAGAGATTTCCATGGTCACTTTGTTCTGTTGCTCCTGGGAGGTGGGGTATCATGGCGAAGAATATATGGTAGAGCAGGTACAAAGTAGAGAGCAAGCTCAAAGGGGCCTGAGAACAAGGCTTTTCTTCTCATAGCATCCCTTAATGGTCTGCTTCCTCCAGTGAGGCCTTGCCACGTACTTATCTACCACCTCCCAACGATGTCAGCATATCGTAAATCCATCAGGAGGTTAATCTGTTAGTGAAGGCAGAGAGCTCATGATTAAATCATCACAATGATCACATTTGCCAGCTGGAGATTAGGCTTTCAACACATGAGGTGGGTCATTTTATTTCTCAACAATAGTATGCGCATATGCCTACATGCCTATGTACTCTTACATGGCCAAGGTATATGTGTGCTGACCCACGTTGCTTGAACCCAGAGCCTTGGGCCTGCTTAAGCAAGCATTACATCACTAACTACATAGTCAAACTCTAACAAAATAAAGAGTTGAAGGGCCCTAAGCGGGGAGCAAAAGCCCACATTCCTTATATAGTTTATAAATCCTGATACTCTTATCCCCACCCCAATCTGTGGGTCAGCTTAACTCCCCAATGAATCGGATGTTCTCCCCCTGCCAAGCTGTCTTTCATGCTGTTTTTCCCTACCTACATCATTTCTTTTCATCCTCAAAGATCCAGCAGAGCACCACCCCTCAACAAAGCCAGTCTGTCCCATAAATTTACCAGTCCTACCCATGGAGCCATTAGCTGAGGTTGGGTCCTCACCACTGAGTTCACACAGCATCTAAGCATCTGTGTCTTGCCTAAAGCCCTTAACTCCTCTGTGACATTTAAATTACATTTCTCTTGCTATTTTGTAAGTTCTACAAGGACAGGAAGTTGTTTCAGATCCCTGACTTACTTGCCTGGTATGTAGTATTCAGTCATTGGTGGGTTAATGAGGTTTGTTTTTTATTAAGGAAGGCAAATAGTTAGAGATGTCAAAGCGCCAAAATTTAGCATTAATATAGTAAATGGTTTAAAAATAAGGCAGTTCCCCCTTAACTTCTAAAAATTGAGAAGAGTTCAAAAATCCACAAGTTGATGAATGGGTGACTGCAGCCATGTGATGGGATGCTATTCTGCAACAAAAGGTATCATACTGAGCATCCAACATAAATAAATGTGATTTGTGATTCTGCTTACGCAGGGTGTCGAGAATAGACAAATGTATAGATCAGGAATTAAAATTCTTCCTAAGATTGAGGGTGGGGAGGGAGAGTATTTGTTAGTGATACAGTGAACACCAGGCTCAATTTTGGGGTGAAGATTTTTTAATGTTAGATTTTTACACTGATCAAACAACTCTGTACCTATGAAAACTCAATGACTTTTATGCTTTAGGTGGGTGGATTAGTCATGACTGTACATGATTTCTCATGTAAAACCCTTTTTTTATGGTAAAGACTGGGGGTTCTAAGCAATACTGCTTGGTTTTGAATCCTCTAAAACTTACTAGTCAGTGATCAGATGTAAGGTAATTAATTTCATTGTGACTCAGTTGGCCTCTTATAAAAAAGAGATGAGGCTAGTCCCAGCATAAAAGAATATTATGAAAACTGACTGTGCACTCAAAAAATATTAGTTGTCACTAATGGTAAAAGATTATGCTGTGTATTCTGTATCAAAAGGGGGAAATATGCATATCCTGATATATTTGTAATGTTGTTTTCTTCCAAAAATGGTGGCATGCTATGCATTCTGGCATACTCCTATAATCTCACCACTCAGGAGATTAAGGCAAGGGAATTGTGTTTAAAGCCAGCCTGATCTACAGACCAAGACTGTCTCAAGAAAGTAAATGAATGAAAATGGTAATCTACCTATAGCATATACAACATCCTTAGCTATAAGCTGTTCTGTGCATACTATACATAACACATAATAAAATGCATACATACATACATTGTACACACAGCTAACAAGATGCCATTAATCCTCAACTTCTGAGAAGGTTATATTAACTCTATCTCAACCCGATCATCGGGGAGAACTATTGCAAACAGTGCTTTATAGAAAGTAGCTTGCTCAAGTTTCCACATTTAATGCAGAACTAAGACAGTATGCATGGGCCAGTTTCCTCTTCTGTAAACTACGCTGTCTCTGAGCAAGTGTGCCCATATACACATGTGAAACAAATACACCACCTCCCCACCCTCGACCTCTGCCACCAGAGAACTAAACCTGAGGCTATGATGTGCTCCACAATGCTTCCTTTAGTAAAACACATTTCCCACATCCACGGGCCCTCCTGTCTTGTCTGAGATTTTAGAATAAGAAATATTCTTTTGAAATGGAGAATAGGCAAGAGCCTTTGTCTAATGCTGTCAAACAAACACCATCAAGAAAGGATCATCCTGGGAGGTCTGTACCTCAAGGTGTGATCCTTGTCTCTCAGCGCTAGCATTAGAACATTGTTCAAAAAAAAAAAAAAGAAAAAAGAAAAAAATGCCGGCTGCAGAACACGCAGCATCTGACTTCAATCATTTCCGTCAGTAGGAAAAGAGTACGATGCACATAGCACGTGCGTACCACAGCACGGACTGATTACGTGAAGCACATCTTATGATCAAAAAGAACAATGCAGAAGTAATCCTCAGTGAGCAGCTGAGTTCACTTGGGACATCTGGGTGCCAACTTTACAGCTTCCGGTGAAAGTCTCTCATGAGTATCTCATGACTTGTAGATCAGCTCACATCCAGTAGATCATAAATAGTGCATAGGTACAATCCTAGTTTAGTCTTTAATGCTCACTAAATCTCCCCTCTCAAAGAGATTATAATCTAGTTTAAAGAATTTTTTTAAATGGTAACATTTTTTTTATTGTTTCTTGTTTTCCCAGTATTTAGCATGAGCCTGACCTATGAAAATTTCTCAATAAGTCTTAGGTAAATGAACAAGTAAATGGGTTAATGAGATAATTTTGAAGTCACATAACATGTTTATACAGTTTCCAACAGTATAAAAACATTGTTAGTTGCTGAGTAGGGACTAAATAGACTTTCAATGAATTAGCATGACAATCTGAATTTTCAGAGTCTGAAAATGAGAAGTTTTCCACTAATTTCCAATCTCCTTTCCGATTAACTCATTTTAGCATATTGTTAAGATTCAGTTAAGAAAAAAACCGCAAAGTTCGATGAGCAGAATCAGCAGGTAAAGGCTCTTGCTAACAGCCTGACAAGCTGAGTTTGATTCTCAGGACCTTCATGGGGAGAAAAAGAGAACCAACAACTACAAGTTGTCTTTTGACCTGCACCTCAACTGTAGTGTGTGTGTGTGTGTGTGTGTGTGTGTGTATGTGTATGTGTGTGTGTGCATGCACACACAAACACATAATAAACGTACTTTTTTAAAGAATAAATTTGGAGTAATACCAAAAATTATACTTAATTACAAAATATGATTAATGTGCTTACCAGATTATTTGTCTGATGATTATATATGAAGTAAATGAATTATAGAACAGTTGTCTGTAAATCATTAGACCCTGACATTCTATATTCATCTGCAGTCATTAAAGAGTGAAAGTCAGTTTGCTGACATGCAGGACAGTAGCAAGACCTCACTTACTCATTGGCAGCTTCATAAAACAACTCAAACAGGACATAGAACTCCAAGTGTCCAACAATACCATCCAAATCCCACACTCTGCAGTCTCTTCAAACAGGAGCTCTTGGCTCAATTTCTTATTTATGTTGTACATAATCCTATAAATTCAACTATTTGGCTTCCATATTTCCATTTATACAGACAGAGATATATGTTGACTTGACACTCAGTAAAGATCAAATGCAAAGAAGAACATCATCCATTTTTCACCGGTAGCTGCAAGACTTACCAAGTAAAAGCCTCGCCGATAGCTATCAAAACATCACACTGAACTAGCTGGGTATGTGAACAAAGAATCCTGCAGGTATCATCAGTCATTTTGGATGGTCTAGAGTAGGTAACGATGACTACGAAGGAACAAACGAATTTCAAACCCTTTATTTTTAAAGAAGATGATAGATAACAGAATAAAATTTAGAAATATTTCAATGTGAAATTTTTACATTGAAAATATTTAGAAATTTTGCCAGGCACAGTGGCACATGAGTGTAATCCCAGAACGCAGAGAGGCGGAAGCAGGTAGACCCCTGTGAGTTCCAGGCCAGCCTGGTCTACGAAGTGAATCCAAAACAGTCAGGGCTACACAGTGAAACCCTGTCTTGAAAAAAGAAAGAGAGAAAGAAAGAAAGAAAGAAAGAAAGAAAGAAAGAAAGAAAGAAAGAAAGAAAGAAAGAAAGAAAGAAAGAAAGAAAGAAAGAAAGAAAATATTTAGAAATGTTGAAAGGTAAGCATCAACTTGGGAGAGAAGTCTGTACCTAGATGGACTTTTGTCTTAAGCCCAGGGAATGAATTACAGAATTGTTTGCCTTGACAGTTAAGGTTTATCAATGAGCAATCAGTTCACTTTGGAAAATCTTTAATAATATCATTAATTTAAAACAATACAAAGGAACATGTTGATACATACTAGAGTATGCCTTGCCTTTGTACAACTTCATAGGAAATTTCAATAATAAGGAAAATTCAATTTACTTAACTTTAAACTATAAGGGTTTTTACCAGAGCATGTTAAAAAATTAATAAGCAGCATTGCAACTGATCATGTAAGCAGTGATTCTCAACCTTCCTAGCCTGCGACCCTTTAATACAGCTCCTCATGTTGTGGTGACCCCCCAAACATAAAATTATTTCTATTACTACCTCATAACTGTAATTTTGCTACTATTATTAATCATGATGTAAATATCTGATATGCACAATATCTGATATGCGACTCCTGTGGAAGAGTCATTTGACCCTCCACCAGGGACTCAATCCACAGGCTGAGAACAACTGATCTGCCAGAACTGCATTGCTAAAGGGGGAATAGTGTAATGCTTTTTCTTAGGAAATGAGGGAAAGTTTCTCCCAGCGCAGAGTTGCCTTAAACCTTGAGCACTGGCCAGAGGGGGCTAAATTATCTTTGGGATGTTTGGATGCAGAAGGCCCTATTGATGTCTCAAAGCAGAGACAGGCGACATTCAGAAGGAGTGTGTTAGGCTTCTGTTTTAATTGGTCTGTATCAATGTTCTGATCTATGACTAATTGAACTTGTGAGTGGCTCAAGAAGTATCCTGAGAATGCACCTAGAAAAATTGCTCAACCATGAAAAAGAAAAGACGGGTAAAGCCTGTCAGTGTGTCTGATTCAAAGCTAATGTCTAGTGTATGCAAAATGACCAAAAATTCCAAAATGTTCATTATCAAGAGAATCACCTAAATACATATACACAGTCTCCAAAATCAAAGCATCACTCCTTCTATTTAAAAAAAAAAGGAAAGGAAAGGAAGGAAAAGCTACTAAAGTGTCTTCTAAATCCAAAGATGATGTCATTTCCCTACTTAATGTCCCAGAGAGGCTCCAAGGCCCTCCAGGAGAGCCCGCATACTGCACCATGACAAGGAAGGGCAGCTTGGGCTAACTCTGACCCTGGAGGTTTGGGGCCTCACAGTGGGTCATGTTGCAACAAAAACACTTGCACTCAACTGTGCCAGAACTGCAGTTTCTGGAAAGCAGCCTGCTCTCGCGTGCTTCGGTGCCTCATGCATGCTCTTCTCCTAAGAAAAGTGCCTTTCCCATTTTGCCCCTCCCTTTATCCTAGCCAACACATCTCATCACGACTCAGCTCAAGTGGCGGTGCCTCTCAGAACACTAACGGTAGGAGAGTGGTGATTGATTGTTTAATACAAGTGGAAAGAAAGTTGTTAGCAACTTTGATGGAAGAAGCGATTAATTTCCAACCAGCTAAGACCTGTGAGAGACTTTATGGGATGTTTTATGGGATGGCAGACACTGCAGGACTAAGGAATTTTCAGCAGCAGCATCTGACTTAGAAAACGAAGACATTTATTCTGTATCTTTCATTTCCTCCTCAGACATTTGACTCCCTCAAGTGTTCAGACTCTGAGAACTGGTGTGAAGATTCTAATAGGATAGAAAATTTGCTGTCGTGTTATAGAATGATATCCAGGGTGTCTCTAATTAGGAAGGTTGTGTTCTTTTTTTAATTTTTTTTATTTTATTGTTACTGTGTATGTTTGTGTGTGATGTGGCGGGTACATATGCCATGTCACTCACTCGAAGGCCAGGAGACAGCTTTATAAAGTTTTCTGGGTTCTGTGAATCAAACTTAGGTTAGGATAATGGGCAGTATCAACCCAGCCAGATCAGTCAGGGCTAGGGGACAGCAAAGTCATCCAAGTTCTGTCTACAATCTCACCATCTCTTACTTCTTCCCCTCGTAAAGCTACTGAAATGCCATCTCTTCCAAGAAGCCCCTCCCTATCCCATAGCAGTGATGACAGTTTTACTGGACATGAATTAAAGACATGTTCTTCGGTATCATGGAAATGTGTGAGATGACCACGTAAATTCCTTAACTTTTCCTCCAAGTTGTGCCTACTATGTAATTCAAGCCTGACCTAAGAGGAGACCGGCCACATAGGGCAATGTTTCTCAGCATGTGGGTTGTGACCCCTATGGAGGCCGAACGACCTTTTCACAGGGGTCACCTAAGATCACAGATAGTTACACTATGATTCATAAAAGTAGCAAAATTACAGTTATGAAGTAGCAATGGAAATGATTTTCTGTTTGGGGGAGTCACCACAACACAAGAAACTATATTAAGTGGTTGCAGCATTAGGAAGGCTGAGAATCACTGGCATAGACATGTCCTGCGGTCTTATGAGTAGTTTCTGAAAGCAGTGGTACTTTCCTGAAGAAATTATGGAGAGTAGTAGCCCTGGCATTGACCATGGAGACATCGATAGAGCCCTGGGTTCTTACTGTCCTCAAGGGGAAAGAGCCTGGAACAGCTGACTGACCGATCACTAACAGTGTATTGGTTCATATCACAACAGGGAGGAGGGTACAGGACAGGCAGCGGTGTAATCAAAGGAACTAGTTCTTGGCTTGTAGCTGAGTCCTCCCAACTAAGGCTGGAGCTTGCAGAATGATTTGGGAAAGGAAGTCTGTTGGAAACTGAAGTTCCTAAGTATAAATAGGGACAAAGTCGTGGAATAAATATACTGTGGCTATTTTTAATCAAGCTGGCATGGATTGAGAAAATAAAACATTATACCTAAAACAAAAAGATATTTCAGTGACTAGCATGTGGTTACGGCCTAAGAAATATATCAAAATAAAAAAATAGCAAATTTGTCTCAAGTGGCAGAAAAAAAGAGTAAAAGCATAAACCAACAAAAACAAAGAGAATGGGAAAGAAAATTAGAAGGGACAGGATGTGTTAACAAATTAGTAAAATGGCTTAGCAGAGAAATGGCATGGAGTAAGTCAACAAACAGCCCAAAGCCTGCTGTGAAATTCTAGAAAAGGTCCTGTCTAGGGCCAGAGTACCACTGAAGTTTGGAAGACCGTTGGAAATGAGCAGATGAGTGTGTCCTTTATCTCATTCACCTCCTCACTAGCCACACACCTCCCATAAGCAATAACCCTGGTATGAGACTGGTAATTTAGACACTGAGAAGAGTGTCCCCCAGAGACACAGGCAAAGAGGGAAAAAATGGATGGCTGCCTCTTCACAGTGGGAATCAAAGAAAGAAGGGAGATACTGAGGCTTTAATTTTGGTTTTTTATTTTTTATTATAAGGCTTATAATTATTTTAATGATATAGTTATCAGTTTATATACATACAAGCACATGTACTATCATATATCGTATTTTCTATGTGTAATGATTATATATAGATATATATTATATATTTATATATATATTTATACCACTTTGGACTAAAGTAAAATTTTAATTTAAAGAAATAAAAGGGGTCATGAGATGGCTCAGTGGGTAAAGGAACGTGGTGTATAGGTTTGAGGAACTGGGTTCAATACCATGACTCCACAAGGCAGCAGGAGAGAAAGAACTCCTGAGAGAGTTTTCCTCTGTCCTCTGGCCTTCACAAGGCCATCATGGCAGCTGTGCACACATGTGCAAAGACACACACAATTAATTTTTAAAATAAGAAATAACAGAAAGTTGCATGTTATTACATAGCACATTTAAAATTAGAGACTGATATATTAATGGAGAACAAGCTTATCATCCTTGATAACACGCTAACTGCTCCGGGACTGCCTCAGACAGCTGCACAGCTGTGTGCACCCCAACTATAGAACCACCGGAGTTGACAAGCAGCCAGCCATTAGCGGTGCTGGCTAATTTTCATTAGTTGACACAACTTCTTGCTTCTTACCTTTTCGTCTGTAATAAGTTCAGTGAACCTGACTGCTCATACTGCATTCAACTCCTTGTCTTTTCCGGTGTTTTAGCTTAATAATGAGTATGTACTATTGCCTCACCAGTCATCGCTCCCTTCAGTTAAACTTACCATAAAGATGTAAGATGGTTGTTTCCTTCTTCCCCGCCTCCATCTTCTCTCAGCTAACAAGTAATTACACGGTTGATGTAGCTCACATTGATATTTTTAAGTTCTGATTATATAGCTAGTCAGACTTTCCTAAAAGAGCTTGAATGTTGTAATTTACACTGTCTTGAGCCTGGTAATTTATTGAACTGATAACAATAAATAATGCCTTTGGATTTTCTTTTTATTAAATGCATCGGTGTTTTCCTAGCACTTGAGACAACTGTCAGTATAAAAAATGAACATTTCGCAGCAGCTGTTAAGAAAAGAGACATGATTGTTTTCATGACCGCAATGCTTTGGAAAGCGCAAGTAAGCCGTGTTATTGGTAGCTGACATGAAATCTCATCTGCCTGTCCAATTAGCTATTCGTTTGGTCTTTCCACTGTAGATCTGCATTTTAGAAATCTCTCTCCTTCAGTTGTTGATTCCCCTCCCACTACGGAAATCTCAGTTAAACGAATCAGAAAAGTAGCTTTCCGAAGTCAAAGAATCAGAATTGATCAGGTTGAAATGAGAGGAGCATTAAGCTTGGGGTGTATTCCCATGGCACTCCTGAGAAGTGCCACTGGGGCAGGAGAAAGGGTTATCTCTCCTCTTTGGAGTTAATAACAGTATCCACAGATTATTTCAGCTCAAAGAAAAGAAAGCTTTAACTCAAGTGCTTGGGTAGTTGAATATAATCCAAGGCTCACCTGGCAGAATTTTGTTCTCTTGGAGAACTACATTTCTGAGTTTCTACTTGAAATCCTCGGAGTGTTGTAGAAATATACTCATTAAGTATATCCTGGACACTTCAAAATTGCCCATACTGTGCATTATAAATATAGCATTCACATTTCTCAAACCATAGAGGCAAGAATTGTGAAAATTCTTCCATGCTACTTATTCAACATGCTATTTATTCAACAGCAAAACTAAGGCTGGACTCCATGTCCTGTTGGCTTCAAATACAGCTACATTTTCATATCTTCTAAATCCAGTGGGAAATTAAGTCAAAGATTAGTCAGCAAACTTTATCAGTTATTCATTAATATCTTTTTTGATTAAACAGATCAGCATGTATAACAAATGGAAAAAGTGTCTTTTAACCAGTATGTAAAGGAGGCACAGGAGAGTACCAGTGTTCTCTGATGTCTGCTGCATTGTCCTTCAAGACTCTCAAAACATAGTGATTTCAAATATGCTTCCTTGAAATAAGAAAGGGAAAGATAAGAAAGGAGGACACAGCAGCCATTGCATCATCCATCCCTCAAGAGTGTTCATTGAGCAGCAGCCAGAAGCCATGCCACATGGTAATGGTTTGGTGGCACCACACTCTCCTGGCATTTAAGAAAGGAATACAGGAAGTAAAGAAAGGTGTGTCTACAAACTATTATAAATGTAAAGAATCAGAGAGAAGGTGTGAAGGCAAACAGAGTCAGAAAGCAGAACCTGGAACAATAAAAAGCAACCTATTTTAGACTGTTGGTATAGGTCCTGTACCAACAAATATGCTAGGTAATTAAGTTTTAGACAAGAGATTAGAGTTAGAGGGAATGGGCAACTTCCTGTTCTCTAAAGTATATAACTTCTTGCCTTGGACTTCTTTCTCTTCGCCTATTGAGTGGAAAGTGTCAAAAAATGGCACAAGCTTGTAGATAATGCCAAGATAACTCAGAAACCTAAAGAACCCCAGAGGTCCTCATTCAGAGCACACCAAACTGACTCACCCACTCACTAGTCCACTTCTTGTAAACATGGAACTATCAGGTGAAAGAAAAACAAGCAGCCTTCTTTAAGATACTGTGTTTTATGATATTTTTGCTACAAAAACTAAATCTACTGTGCACTCTTTCTAAATTTTTTATGCAATAATTCTTTTCATGGTTGTAGATCAAACCCAGACACTAACACTTGCCAGTCAGGAGGTCCACTCTTTTTAACAATGATAAATAAGAGTCTTCAAATGTGTTTCAGAATGTCAGATGTACTATGGGAAAACAAAAATTTCATCCCACTGGCCCGGAAGGGCCCCATAGTCATATCTTATGGCTTATGAGGTATTTCAGCAACCTTGGTTATTGTTCAGTATAGGAAATACAATGAGGATTTCTGTCTGGATGAAATAAAAATAGGTCTTTCAGTGAACACTGAACATTTTTGGAAGATTTTTCTTCTAACTGTTTCTACGGAAGTCTTTTTTGATCAAGTACTATAGTCATTAGGTATAACCAGCAGCCCAGAATCACCTAACAGAGACTCGATGGCACAGTCCCAGAGTCACTCCCGGGATTATGTATACATCATATCTTTATAGCCTTATCTATATCTTTATGGCCTTTTACACTGCTTTTTATGTTATATTTTCATTATCTAATTATAAAATGATGAAACTATCTTCTGAAAGGATTTAATGGTATGAAAAAGAAATAGAGAAGATCTTCTATATCCCCCTTTTCAGAAGAAGATGCTATCTGGAAACTTGCTTTTTCTATCCTAGAAAAGACAAAATTAATAGTTCCCCATGTGTGATTCAGGTCTGCTAATTCAGTGATTCTTAGTCAATGGTGTCTTGGCCCCTGGAGACACTTACTTGGCAATGTCTATCTGTTGTTCCTCCAGGGCCACTGTAACCAAGTGCCATAGGCTGAGTGATTTATGAAACAGGTTAATTGCATCACACTTCTGGAAACTGGATGTTCAGGATCTAGCATCCAGAGTTGCTTCCTTCTGAAGGCTTGTTCTTCCATTGTTAACACAATCTGCTTCGTATTGTCTGTGCCAAGTGTGCCCATCTATGACAAATGATATTTATAACAAGGCAGAGCCCAATAACTTCATTTTAGCCAGACTGTGTTTTTAGGATCCTCTGTCCAATTGCAATCATGTTCTGAGTTACTCAGAGCTAGAATTTCAATATGCAAATAATAAGTGGACACAATCAACCACGAACATGGAGAAAAATGCTGGGTTTTCACAATTGAAAAGGTTATCACAGTTACCTAGAGCTTTACTTTGCAATGCAAAAGATATGCAGCTCTTAACAAAGAAACTCCCATTTTAAAATGTCAATAATGTCAATGGTAGTGTAAAGGTTGAAAATCCTTTTCTAGTTCCAAAATCAGTTATTTGATCATTTTTATAAGCAGGGAGAAAACATGTATTACATCTAAAGGGAGCATTAGAATTATGAATTACAGTACAATATTTGTCAGGACTCAAATACCCATTTTCAAGCACCACACAAGGAAGCTATCTTTCACAATCAGTTTCAAAGATGACTCTTGAGAATGTAACACCAGCTACGTCCTGACATTACTTCAGTCCTAAAGTCAAATTTACAATAATTCATAAACATGATGCAAGTACATTAGGTGCCTTAAATTTCTAGGCAGATAGATTATAAGAAAAAAGAAATGTAGCGTGTAATAGTATTTTACTTATCCTCAAGAGAGGAAAATTAAACTAAGTTTAGCTAGACCAGGAAGAGAGAAAGAATAACAATGGTGATGAGGTCTTTGCGTTTCATCTCAGACAAGGAGGTAGCTCAGGATTCCAACTACAGTTTCAGAATACAGAGTCAACATGAGCCGGGGGGGGGGGGGCATAAACTGTGTTCAAGAAGAACCCAGGCCATCAGTGATGGCACACCCTATAATTGAAGCAGTCAGGAGGCTGATGTAGGAATTGTAACTTCAAAACCAACTCAGATTCTGTAATAAGTTTGAAGCTGTCCTGGCTATCTAAGGAGACCCTGTCGCAATAGATTAAAAAAAAAAAAAAGATGGAGAGGAGAAAAAGAATGATGTCCCAAGTCTAAGTGGAAGCAGAGTAGATTAGGGATTGGAGTTAGGATGCTGGCAAAGAAGTCAGCTGTCCAGAGGTGCCACAAGTTATGAACAAATTCAGACAATTAGAGAGAGATTTTTCCTGAGCAGCACCTTATATCCACGGAATGTAGAGTGAAAACAGTCAAGCAATTATGAGGATCTAAATTTGAATTGTGGCAAGAAGAAATGGAAACTATACCATGAGTTTTAGTGCATGGGATAGCAACAAAAGGTCAGTTCACCTGTGAAAAAGATCCCCATCCATAAATTAATTATGTGTATATGTTTGTGTGCATGCATGTGTGCATGTGCATATTTGTGTGAAGTACTTAGCTATTATTAAATGCTAGATATTATTACTCTGGAAACATCAGTGCTATAATCAATAGGACTGATAACTATTTAAATGAGAGTGGAGATAATATGTAAAAACAAAGCCTGAGGCTTCTAGATTAGTTGATTAAGAGAATAAGAATACATTAGGCATGCTAAGAAAAAAAAAGAGAGAGAAATTGGCTTGAAAGAAAATGCTGCGTTCTACTTAAAATTGTTGAATTTTGGTAACTAGTTTCTTAACCACATCGAGAAGTTCAAAAAAGCTATTGGAAGAAAGCTCTCCTACCTCAGGCGAAAGGCTAAGGCTAGTGATTGCTTCCAATGTTAATTCCATGTAGCTAGATTTAAATTAAAATGGACCCCATAGGCTCATATATTTGACTGCTTAGTCACCAGGGAGTGGAAGTGTTTGAAAGAATTAGAAGAATTAGCAGCTGTGGCATTGCTGGAGTAGGTGTGGCCTTGTTGGAGAAAGAGGGTGGGCTTTGAGGTTTGACACTAGTAATGATCCTCTTTACACTTGAAGACATGACCGTTGTCTGGGAGGCTCCACATAGCATCGGATTAAGACAGATGCTGGGTCTTTCAGCCAAGCATGAGGCAGAGCTCTGGGGGTCCTATGGAAGTAAATGCTTTCCTTTATGAGAATTGCCTTGGTGTCTCTTCACCAAGTAAGAGAAAAGTGACTAAGACACTAGATGATATTGCCCATGACATATGTACATAGATGGAAGAGGAAGAAGCAGAGGAAATGGAGCTTCTATATCCCAGACCAGTGTTTCTCAACCTGTGAGTCATGACCCCTTTGGGAGTCAAATAACCCTTTCATGGGGGTGGGGGGGGTGTCTCCTAAGACCATCAGAAAACACAAACATTTCATTATGATTCATAACAGCAAAATTACAGTTATGAAGTAGCAACAAAAGCTAATTTTATGACTGGGTATGACACTTAGATTTTTGTGATGTGCTCGATGGCACAGTTCTTACAGAATTCATCAACACTACACTCACTTCAGGGAATATGCAATAGCCTGTGAGAAGTTTTGAGATATCAATCATTACCACATCAAAGGGTAAACGTGTACAGAGAATCTCACTCCATGGCCTACAGTGTCCTCAAAGTCATTACCCTCCTGTCCCAAACTCCTGAGTGTTAGGATGACAGACACTCACCGACACCCCTCAACTTCACGTTTAGTATCATTGCTGTTGCTGTTTTATGGTTTCAAACTTGCTTTTCCATGTTGACAGTCTCTTAGAACGTGACTGCCATTGGTCATTTCTTGGCTTGGATTTGAAAAAAAGAAAAGCACACATCACAACTGCCCAAGAAGATACTACTCTTCTAACTAAAGCCTTCCTGTGAGGAAAGTCTAGCAACATTTGTGCCTAACAAGGTTTCTATACATCGCTTCCATATATTGAGGGTTTCTGGTTCTGGATTGAGAAAGGGCTTGTTTTACTGGTGCTGTTTGTTGGTTGGTTGGTTTGATTTGAGTTGGTCTTGTTTTCTGCTTGCTTACTTGCTTATTTTGTAGGCTCAATCTGAATACATGAGATTTCTAGAAAAATCATCTCCTCATATGTAATTGTGGGCAACTAATTCTTCTCTCATTAGACATAGTAAGGCAGATTAATACCCAGTCACATTAACTACCTCTACTCCTTACCATTAGAATGATAATATAAAATTTTTAAGTGCACTTTAGCTTAAAGCTCAGTCTTTTTGAAGTTCCCATTAAAAAAATAATACTAAGATATCCACGTAATAAGATACCAGTAAGGCACAAGCCAGCTGATGCTAAATCTTTCTAAATTATCTTATAATTTTAAAAATGCTTCAAGAGAACTAAAAGTATTAATGAACACTCACTGCTTTACTCTTGATGTATCAGTACAGGAAAGAAATCTCTTAGATTCCTCTAAAGGGTCTGAAGGGATGGCTCACTGGTGAAGAGAAAGCACTGCTCCAGGGGCCTGAGTTGAGTTCCCAGCACCTAGATCAGGCAGGTCACAACCACCACTAACTCCAGTTCCAAAGACTGACACCTTTGGCCCTCACAGGCAACTGCACTCACATGCATAAACCCACACAAAGACACATAACACACAAATGAATCTTTAAAATATTGTTAATAATATGTGAAAAATATGTACTCCTTACAATGTTCCAGACCATGTTTGAGGTAATTTACATATAATAGGTAGTGCAATCCTTTCTCACAGCAACTTTATGAAATAGGTGTTATAATTGCCTCCATTCATGACACAGAGGAGAGAACTGAAGTCTGAAAACGGCAAATGACTTGCTCAAGATTGTTCAGCTCTCAAATAGCAAATCAAAAGTTTTAACTCACGCTGTCAACTTTAAAATCAGGGAGATATACCGTTGGAGGAGGAAGGAGCACACTCCTCTTTTATGACTCAATGTACTTATAACAATAAGTGTATTTTACCTCCAATTTGAAAGTCATCAAATAAGATAAAATATTATGCCAGGACTTTGAAAACCTGTTTTGTTGACAGTCAAGTCATATGCAAAGAATATCAACTCTATTAGGGAAATGTGAATTAAAACTGCAATGAAATATAGTTGACCTGCCAAACTGACAAAACTAGACAAGAAAAAGCATATCAACTTTTATGATGGCAAATGGATGAGATTAGAGGTGAAATATTTGGTATTCTCATAAATTACTTGGTAGGATAATAAATCAATTTAACTATTTCAAAACCTATTTGGCAATATTGTTAAGTAAACCAAAACCAAACCAAAACCAAACCATTTCATGCCTATTTGTATGCCCAACTGAAATTTTATGTGTAATACATATAAATTTTATATACATATTAATTTTTATATATCTTATACATTTCAAAATATATATTACATACAAAATATATATACTATATCTTATATACATATAATTTATATGTATCATATATATTTCAGGACATATATATATATATATAAATTTCACAATTTTGAACTTAAAGATCCATCTGTCTCTACCTCCTGAATGCTGGGATTAAAGGTATATGTCATCACCATTCAGCTTGTAAATGTATATTTTTTATTTTTTTATTATTATCATTTATTGCAATTTATTCAATTTGTATCGCCACTGTGGCCCCCTCCCTTGTCTCCTCCCAATTCCACCCTCTCTCCCTCTTCTCCTCCTATGCCCTCCCCTAGCCCACTTATAATAAGTGAGGTCTTCCTTCCCTTCTATCTGACCCTAGCATATCAGGTCTCATCAGGACTGGTTACATTGTCTTCCTCTGTGGCCTGGCAAGGCTGTACCCCCAAGGGGGAGGGGGGGAGAATCAGAGAGCCTGTCACTGAGTTCATGCCAAAGAAAACCCCTGCACCCCTTATGAGGGACCCCATTTGGATACTGAGTCTATGGGCTACATCTGAGCTGGGGTTTTAGATCCTCTCCATGCATGGTCCTTGGTTGGGGTATCAGTCTCTGCAGGGTCCCCAGGGCTGTTTTATTGGTTCTTTTGGTCTCCTTTGGGAGCTCCTATACCCTCCAGGTATTTCTATTTCCTCCTTCTTTCATAAGATTCCCTGCACTCTGCCCAAAATTTAGCTATGAGTCTCAGCCTCTGCTTTGAAACCTCAATCAGTAGAGTCTTTCAAAGGCCTTCTGTGGCAGGATGCTGTCCTTTCCCCTGTCTTCTGCTTGCAATGTCTATCGCTTTTGTCTTTCCGAATGAGGATTGAGCATCTTCCCTAGGGTCGTCCTTGTTGTTTAGCTTCTTTAAGAGTGTAGATTTAGTATGTTTATCCTATTTTATATGGCTAATATCCACTTATGAGTGAGTATATTTCATGTGTGTCTTTCTGCTTCTGTCACCTCCCTCAAGATGATCTGTTCTAGTTCCCACCATTTTCCTACAACTTTCATGATTTCCTTGTTTTTAATTGCTAAGTAGTATTCCATTGTGTAAATGTACCATGGTAAATGTATACTTTTAAAAAGCAAGTTTAAAATGTTTATAACATCACTGTTCATAATATGGACTAAAAACTCCTGTCCTTCAACAGCTGAATAGGCAAATATATCTTGGTATAATAACAAAATGAAATATTAAATTGTATTGAATGTGAATAGGCTATTGCTACATGTAACACAAGAATAAATTTTATTTAAAAAATAATGTGCAGAAAGCTTTGGCATACACAAAACTATGCACTACAGGATCCATTTGTGGAGTCTTTTGGAGACTGGCTGCTTTTGATGCAATCGGTGAGTGGAGGGGAATGAGGAGGGGGCTCCTGAGACTCCAGCCATGTTCTATATGTTGTGTTTATACTGGCTTATGAGGTAATTAACTTTGTGAAAATTTATTCCACCGACTACTCGGGATTTACACATTTTCCTACACATGTTATACTTCAATAAGAATATTTCAGGATGCATCGTTTTATAGTTAAAAACAATACTGTAACAAAAGGACCCAGAATTGTCATTTCTTGGGCTGTTATAAAATGCCACAAAGCCTACATCTTTATTTGGAATTTCACTGGACAGCTTTTCTCTGGAAGCTTATCTGAAAAATGGTCCGTTAAAAAGCGCTGGATCAATCCCAGCCTGGGTTTGTTGCTAGAAGAGTTATCTGGCAGAGATCCTAATGCTACTGAATCTACAAAGACAAAATTAAAGTTGTCGTAAGCCATGGTCATGGAAGTCACATTGCACTGCTAAGGAAGAAAATGCAGAGAATAAAAAAAGGTCCCTTCTGTCACCATCATCATTGTTGTTTGATTGATTTGTTTAACACTGCTAAGACAGGACTGAAGCTGAAAGATGAAATATAGTCAATATTCAAGGTTGGTATAGGATTGGGGTGTCTCACGTTGAGCTCGTATGCAATACTAAGAAATGTGGGTGTCATTTGTAAAGTTTGAAAAGAATCTATGGAGAATCTTAAGTAGAGTGATAACTTGTGTAATTCTGTGCTCACAGACCTTTCCATTGCCACTTAGAGTGTTCCCTAAAAAGAAGGCACTGACAGCAGTCAGCTATATACCTGGAAGTCTGTTTGAATGCTGAGGGCCAGCAACAGGATGTATAAATAGAGAGAGAAGGGGGCAGAGAATAAGTGCAGTTGAGGGATTGCTGACAGGAAGATAACAAAGACCTGAGCTTAGGTCTCCAGAATCCACTGGAAAGCTGGGTCTAGAAGCACTGACAGGCAGAAATGATAGAATCGCTGGTGCCTGCTGGCCAACTTATATAGTTGAATTGGTGAGTTTCTAAACCCAGTAAGAGACCTTCTCTCAAAAAATAGTACAGAAAACACCTGATCTCACCCCCTGTCCTCCTAATGTGTGTGCACACACATGTGCACACACACATACACATTTACCAACCACAGAATTAAAGAGAGGGTGAAGATAGTGAATAAAGAGTGTTCGCTAAGGTTAAGAACTTCGGAGAATACCTACATTTACACAGTAAGAAGAAAATTCTACAAACGCGTCCCATAGACACGTTCAGAAAATACTGAGAGAATGCTGACTTCAAAAACCCATAGAGCATCCATTCAGGAAATGTGTAGTACAAGAGATCCAATGAGCCATGTGCCCATGAAATTTGTTCTGAAGGTGGCCAGTCCTTGGCAAGAACTGCTTCCTTCACTGTGTTGAAGGGATGTGTTGCCTGCATCCTGCAGGCTGGATGAGACATTCAGACTGCAAACGCAAAGCAGAAACAATTCCAGCAAGAGTGGGTCACGTGAGATTAAAAGAGCCCATTTTCCTTTCATTTTAATCATGGGAGAGACCTGCCCATGCTCATATATTTAAAGGAAAGATGCTGCAAACATAGAAAATGGAAGCATTCATGGGGGGTAGGAGGGTTCTTAGTTCTATCTGCTGTACCAGATTAGGATACAGTAGATGGCTCAGTCAACAGATGTTTGACCCTTCCAACTCTAAAGGGTAGAAAAATCCAAGATCCAGGTACCAGAAGATCTCCAGAATTTGGTGAGTCAGATTTCTTCAGTTCTCAGATGGCCCCTCAGTGGCCAATCACCCCTCCTCAGGGACTCTCTTATCAGGACATCAACCCCATAAGGAGGACACCATCTTCATGCTCTGATTACCTCCAAAAAGCTCCCTCTAGAAGTACTGTCCTTGGGGATCAGGAGTTTCACAGATTGGGGGTGGAGTACAAATATTCAATTTGTAGCATAGAGTAATGTGCCACTCACTGCAGACAGCACAGAAACACAAAGTAAGGAGGGAAATCTGGCTATAGTAAGCAGGAGACAGAGGAGAATTAGAATTTGTCCTCTTTCATCTTTGGTGGTCCAAAGAATTCTAGTTATTTCCATGAAGTAAGCGGGAAGGCATCCCCAGAGCATGATGAGAGTGGTTGTTTGGTTAAGAGGTGTGCAGCAACTCGTAAAGTGGGAAACGTTTCCCAGAGGAGAGAGTTGGGCAATAACAAAAAACAGGATTGTGTAGCACAGTTGGAAACCCGCAAAGAGCAGGAATTTATAGACACTGCTCCATACAATTTTGGGTTTCTCTTTCCTAGTAGCACTCAGTACCTTAGAGTAGTCACAGAGCAAACAGATTCTGACGTTTTCCCAGAGCTGGGGTTTTGCCAGGAGACGGAAGCACAAGATGAGAGCTACGGAACCAGGAGCACCCATTAGACAGGAGGTCATGGATTTGGCCTCTTAGGCATCCAAGGACTGGCAGGGAAACACAGAGTTAACTTAGAAAGACAGAGCTTGTGTCAGACACATAGGAGTCTGTTGAACGGTGTCTTGAGTGGTGAAGGAAAAGACAGGAGTGAACTAATTCAGAAATGGGAGACAGACCATATGTTAAACCAGGTCTAAAGAGTCTGGGGTGTTTAACAATGATTTTCCTCTGGAATCAGGAGCCAGCAAAAGATCAGAAACAGGGGAGTCAGAGCCATCCCACACATCCTATTTTGCTGTTGATACAGGCTGGGTCCTGCACAGACTCCTCCTCAGGTTTTCAATACTTGGCCAAACTGCATTTAGCAAGCCATTCATCCTTCTCCACAACTGCCGCAGGGAAAGATCTCTCTCTTTTTTTTAAGTTAGCATGAAAAGTAACACATTCATGCCAGCACTTTCATACACATATGCCATCGGGTATTGATCCTCCCTTCCCCCACCACGGGCTCCCCCGTCCTCTGTGACTCCTCTTGCTGACCACCTGCCTCTTCCCATCTGCTTTCTTGTCTTCTACATTCTACTACCCCCATATTCCTGAATATCTCTAGACCTCTCCCACCCCTATCAGCATGGTCTTGCACTTCCATGGCCTATGCCTGTGTATGCACACGCACACATGTATACATATGTGCACATTTGCAAACTTAAATCCAGGGCATATATGAGAGAAAACTTGTGGCTTTTTGTTGTTGTGGTGGTGGTGGTGTTTTGTTTTGTTTTGTCTTGTTTTCCTAAATGGCTTATTTTGTTGGATGTAATGATCTCAGGATTTTACTCTTCTTTATGGCTAAGTAAAATTCCATTGCATGTATGTACCACATTTTCCTTATTCAGTTATCTGATGGACATCTAAGCTGATTCCGTATCTTACTGCAAATAGTGCAATGGATCATTAGAGATCTCAGTGATCTGTTGATCTGAAGTCCTTTGGATGGAAAATTATAAGTGTTAGTGCTGGCTGGGTCTTATGGTAAAGAACTTATGAAGAACCTCCATGCTGACTTCCATAAAGTCTGCACCAGTTTACATTGCTACTCACAATACCACACAATACATACAGGCCCCCTTTCTTCCAACAAGCATTTGTTTTCTTAATACCAACTTTGACTAGGGTGAGGTAGAATCTCAAATCAGTTTTCTTAGTAGACTATCCCTTATTTACTCTTTGACAATGTCATACATGTAAACAATGCACCTTGATTAAATCCATCCCTACTTTCCTCCTCCCGAATGCCAGCCCAGAACAGATCCTTCTCATGTTTCATGTCCGATCCACTTTTTTTTCTTTTAAATAACTCACTGAGTTGAGTCAGTGCTGCCTGTTGGAATGTTGCTGATTTTGTTGGCTTGGCCTTGTGTGATTCGTGTGCCTCTTAGCACAGCCGCAGTGAGTTCATGAGCACAGCGGCCACATCATGTCCAGAAGAGAACAGTTCACAGCCCTCTGGCTCTTACTTTTCTGTCTTCTCTTCTGAATTAACTCAGTTTTAATTTGTTTTTCCTTGATAACTAAGAATACTGAACACTTTTTCAAATATTCGTTTCTTGTTTTTCTTCTTTAAGGGACTGTCTACTCAGCTCATTTACCTACTCATTGGCTGATTCAAATAGTGATTTTTTAATTTTCATAGTTCCTTGTATATTTTGGATATCAACTTGAACACACACATACACAACAAATTATTTTTACCATTCTGTAAGCCGTCTAACTCTGTTGATTGTTTCCTTCACTGAATACAAGGTTTTTTATTTCATATAATCCCATTGTCAATTTTTGGTATTCTTGTGGTACTTGAGTTAGTTTTCAGAAAGTTCTTGCCTATGACAATGTTTTGAAGTGTTTTCTGTGTTTTTCTTTGTCAGTTTCAAAGTCTCAGGTCCTACATTGGAACCTTTGAGTCACGCTGAGTTTACTTTTATGAGTGTAAGAGATGGAGATCTAGTTTCATTCTTTTACCAGTAAGAATCTAGTTTTCCCAGCATCGTTTGTTGACAAGACTGTCTCTTTTTCCTCCTAATTTGTATTTTTCACCTTAGCCAAAAATTTGTAAGGATTTTGTTACTATGTTTTATATCCATATTCATCAGAGAGATTAATCTATCGTTTTCTTTTGTTACATTATTATCTGGTTTGGGGTCAGAGAAGTACTAACTGTCTAAAATGAAGTATTTGATAGAATTCAACAGTGAATACATCTAGTCCTGTGTTTTTCTTTCTGAGAACAATTTTTATTACTGTCTCAATTTCATTGATTGATATTGGTCTATTTAAATTATTTATATATTTTTAATTTGATAAGTCATATATGTCTTGGAACTTATCAAGTTTTGCAAATTTTCCAGTTCTTTGGAATACGTTTACAAAGTATTCTCCAGTAGTCCTCTAGATTTCACTGGAATACTTTTAATATCCGCTCTTATCATGTTAATGTATTTCATCTCTGTTTTTTGATTGGTTTGTTTGTGTGTGTGTGTGTGGTGGTGATTTTGTTTTGGTTTGTTTTTAGTTACTTTAGCTAAGAGTTTGTCACTCTGGTTTATCATCCCAAAGAACAAACACTTGGTTTGATCAATTGGATTGTTCTTTTTATTAATTTTCGTTCCAATCTTTACTATTTCTTGCTACTTAAGTGTTTGATTTTTAGCTTGTTCTTATTTTTCTAAAACCTTGAGTTGTGTCATTAGGTTATTTATCTGAGTGCTATCTCTCTCTCTCTCTCTCTCTTTCTCTCTCTGATTTTTACATAAACACTCAAAATGCGTTAATAATATATAACAATTATAAATATATGCACCAAATGTTGGAGTTTCCCAGTTTTGTCAGCAAACACTAGTGGGTGTAAAGTTGCAATAGTTCTGATACTCTTTGAACTGTCTTAACTGATTCCAAATAATTCTGGTAGGTTATGATTCTATTTTCTTTTAATCCTAAGAATTTTTTATTTCTTCCCTGATTACTTCATTGACCACCTGTCATTTACATGTAGTTTTTATGGTTTTGCTTATATTGTTTCCTAGCTTTATTTCAGGATGATCTCATAGAATATAAGAAATTTTGTTATTCTTCTCTATATTTTAGACTGACTTTGTGACTTAGAATGTAGTCTGTTTTGGAGATGGTTCTGTGGGCTCCTGAGATGAATGTACAGTCAGTTTTCAGAATATTCTGTAGTTATCTGCTGGGTCCATTTAATCTATGATGTAGTTCAAACCTGAAGTTTCTACTTGATTTTTCATTTGGATGAGTTTCCTAGAGATGAGACTAAGGTATTGAATTCACCCACTAGTATTGTATCAGAGCTTTATGTTCATTAGTGTTTGTTTAATGAAATTGGGAGCCCAGCATTTAATACACACATGTTTATAACTGTTATATCTATTTAACATACTGTTCCTTTTATTAGTGGAATTCCTTCTTTGTCCTTGCAAACTAATTTTGGTTCGAAATCTTCTTTAACAGATATCACAGTCGTTGTGCCAGCTTGTGTTTTATTTTGGTTTGGTTTTTATTTTGTTCTTTAGATAGATGGACTTTCAATCTCTGACTATCTGTGGGTGTCTTTATTAGTGAAGTGAGATTCTTGAAGGCAAAAAAATAGTTATATATAATTTTTCAATTCTGTCATCTAGTGTATGTGTTTTTGAAAAATGTTTACAGTCTTGTATCTTTATTGGTTCTTTCTCTTGTTGTTGAATTATTGTTTGTTCTTAACTTTATCACCTATTAGAGTGAGGGGCTTCCTGGTTTATTGTATTGAGTATGATGGGTTCCCTCTTAACTCTGCTTTTTCTGTTCCTTTCCTTAATTTATACTTTCCTTTAATTTGTGTGATTGTGACTGTCTTCCTCACATGTTTGCAGTATTCATTTAAATATCTTCTGGAATATTGAGTTGGTGGTCAAGAATTGTCCTAGTTTGTACTTCCTTGAAACATATTTCACCATCAGTTTTGCTTGATATAGCAGTCTCAGTTGATGGTTATTTACTCTCAGCCCTTGAAATATGTTGTTTCATGTTTTCCTGGCTTTTAGGGTTGTTGATTAAAGCTCTTAAGTTATTCTAACTTGTTTGCTTTTATATATGAATAATCATTTTACCCTTGCATCTTGTAATATTACTCTGCTGTGTATCATTGACATCTTGACTACATGTAATGTAGAAATTCTTCTCCGATAATACCTAATGTTTCTTAAATTTGGCTGTTTACTTCTTTCTTTAAATATGGAAAATTTTCTGAAATAATTTTAGTTTTTGTAACCTAAAATGCAGTCTATCTAAGAGTCTTTTTATCTTTTGAAAAGAATATATATTTAATTTTAACTTGATGGAATACTATATAAATGTCTGCTAGATCCATTTGATCTGTGGTAGGGTTTAAAACTGGAGTTTATTGATTTCACATTGGGATGGCCTATCTAGATATGATAGTGCCTGTGGGGTTTGAAGGAAAATGGCCTCTACAGGCCCATATATTTAAATACTTGGTCTCCAGTTAGTAGAAGAAGTGTTTGGGAAGAATTAGGAGGTGTGGCTTTGTAGAAGTAGGTGTGTCACTGGGGATGGCATTTGAAATTATAAAAGCCCACACTCTTCCCCGTTAGAGCCCTCTGCCTTGTGTTTATGGATTAGGATATAAACTCTCAACTACTGCTCCAGAACCAGAGCTGTCTGCCTGTTGCTCTGCTCTTTGCCATGATAGTTATGGCCTGTGGAAGTGTAAGCCCCAAATTAAACACTTACAAATTACCTTGGTGGTGGTGTTATATCACAAAATTAGAAGAATAAACACAACAGTGCCGTTAGTCTTTATCTCAACCCTTCTGACCCATGAGTTTTCACATTTAGTCTCTAGATTATGTTCCAGAGTTTAGAGATATTTGATTTTTTTTTCCTTCATGGATGTTTTGGTGTAGTATTTCCTCAACCTTGTCTCCCAGCACTGATAGTCTTTCTTTTGTCATAAGTAATCTTTTGGCGATATTTCCTTTTGTGTGAGTTATTTGGCCCATTTTTTTTCATTGCTAACACTGGTGCTTTGTGCTTGAGTTTTGTCCAAAAATCTCAGTTTCTGTGATAAATTTTTCTTACATGTTGGTAACTTCTTTTTTGTGTTGCCAATTTTCCCATCCACTTTTATGGCTTTCATTTTTCTTCTGTGTTGTTGGCTTTATGCTAAAGATCATGAACTGAGTTTATCTGCTTGTTTGTCCTCTCTGAAGTCTCAGCTCATTTTTACTAGTAAGTTTTTAAAGTCTTAGGCTAGCATTTTCTCTTATAGTATCTTTTGGAAGAGTCATATATAACAGCTGTGTTAATTGTTAAGCTGACAAAATCCAAAAGTCACCTAGGACATAGGCCTCATGTTTGTAAGGATTTTCTTCATTTGATGTGGGGAAAGCCTACACATCACAATGGAATCTGAATGGCATCACTTTGTGGGATGGACTTCATACTGAGTGATGGGGACAGAGGCAGATGAGCAACATACACATATTGCTTCGTGGCTCTCTGCTACTTTACTTCAGATATAGTTTGATGAGCAGCCTTGAGCTCCTGCCACTGTGACTTCTGTTGTAATGATACACTATAACCTCAAACTGTGAACTAAAATAAGCCCTTTCCCACGTTCCCTAGGTGGCTTTTCTGTCACGGTGATAAACACTATGACTAAAAGCAACTTAGGAGATAAAAACTTACCATTTCAGGGCACAGTCTATCATTGAGGGAAGTCAGGACAGGAACTAAAACAGAAACCATGGAAGAATGTTGCTCACTGTCTTGCTCTCTCATGATCAGCTAGATTCATTGTGTAGTACAGACACACTGGCCTAGGGCTGTACTAGCCACAGTAATCTGGGTCCTTATAAAGCAATTAACAATCTAGACAATGGCCCACAGGCAGATCTATCTGGTAGAAGAAACTGTTTTTCTATTTTTAGTTGTTGTTTTTGGTTTTTCAAGACAGGGTTTCTCTGTGTAGACTTAATTTGTAGACCAGACTTGCCCCAAACTTGCAGCGATCTACCTGCCTCTGCCTCCCTGAGTACCTGGGACTACAAGCAGGTGACACGGTAGAGGATATTCTTAAGTTGAGATGGGTTGTGTTAAGTTGGAAATTAAAACAAAACACTAAGCGATGCACCTCTCAGGGGTTTTTGGTCAACAAGAAAACAAACTAAGACACCTTGCTTCTAACATCTCTGTGTTTCTGTGATTTAGTTTGTGCATCTGTTGGTTTGGACACCTCCCAATTCTGTGTGTGGAACTTTTTGTTATACAATCTGTTTTTGAGGGCTCAGTCCATAGTAACACTTGCAGGGAGTCTTCAGCCTCTACTGACCCCACTAGGGAGCTAACCAGCCGAAGCTCTGCTCAGCTTGGATTTTTTTCCTCATTGTCTATCATGGTTGTCCCTGAACATTTTAGGTGTCCTGTCACGTTTGTCCGTTTCTGAAGAGCTTCCGTTCTTTCCCGTTTTGGAACTGGGCTCTACCTTTTCTGAACCTCCCAGGTCATACAAAGGCAACTCCCTCTCGTCCGTCTTACCTGGAAATCCAGAAAATACTTTTCTGTAATTCTTCTCCTCCATCAGGAGGGAAGGGGTCTCCTTTGGAAGTCAACCACTTGAGAAAAGGATGTTTTGCTCACTAGCATCGGCTCTGGGTAAAGTGGCGATCCAGTAGACTTCTGAGACCATAGTGTAGAGGGCAACCTAGAGTGGGGAGACCTAAGTACAGACAGAAAGACAGCAGTCGGTGTGAGAAGGGCCTGACCTACAGCAGCCAAAAACAAGGAGAGCCAGAGGCAGAGCTGTGAGCAAAATGACACTGGATGAATCTTTCCAGTAGTAATAATGAGACAGGATCATATGTTTGGTTTATTTCTCAATGTGTTCTTAGAATAAACCCTCCCACTGTTAATGGCAAATTATAATTTGTCAAATGAAGAGAGAGAGAAATGAAATTTCAAGCCCAAGATGTGAAATCCGTAAAAGTTCTTAGAAAAAAAATCTGTGATATTAGCGTGTTAATTACTTTTCTTGTGAAAAAATACTGACAAAGGCAATTGAAGGAAGAAAGAAATGATTTTGGTTCACAGTTTGAGGGTACAGTTCATAATGGCAGGGATGTTGTGTCCATGGTAACATGGGCAGAAAGCAGCTGATTAAAAACAAAGCTAAGACTGTACATGGGATTGTCAAATTTTTTCAGAGATTACACAGTCAGTATGAGGTATCTAGGAACTACAGTGATCTATTTGACATGCTATTTAGAAGACACACACACAAACTGAAACTGTCATCAATTTTGACTATCTAGGCCACATCAGGAAACTCCAAATTTTAAAAATGGACATATTTTGCTCTATAATTTTTGTCTTTGTTTAGTTTTAAGGTGAGAATATGGCATTTTTGTGCAGTGTTTTTTGAGCACTAGTCGATGTCAAAATAACAGTAGTTCTAAGATAATCATACTCAAATATTTATCGAAACATTTTGCCTCCCTTGAACATATTTATTACACTTTTTTGCCTGTAGAGGTATGTGTGCTGTGCAGGCATGTGTCTGCATATTTACATGTAGAGAGAATATACGTGTGTGCACAAGCAAGTGTCTGGCACATGCGTATGTGTGCCCTTTCACATGGATGCCTGAGGAAGCCCCACCAGATGTCTTCCTCAATCTCTCCTCACGGTGCTGACGCAGGGTCTATTGGCCAACCTGAGATCGCTGACTCCAGCTCTGTCTAGTTAGCCGGCCTGCCCCAGGTCTCCACTGTTTCTCTGCCTCCAGAGTGTGGGCATTAGAAGAAGCTGCCATACCTGCCTGGCTTCTACATGGGTTCAGGAGCTCTGAACTCTGGTCTTGTGTTTGCATGGCAAATGCTTTATCCAATGCCCTATCTCCCTAGCCTCATGTTGGTTAATTTAAAAAATAGCTCTTTACTTCCTAGCATTGCTGAGTTAACGTTAAGATTTGACAAAACAGCTACAAGATCAATAACTGCTCGGCTGAGTGTTTGTAGTGGACGTGTACACTTTAACAATAGGAATAATTCGTATTGTAAAGAAACTCAGAGTCTTAGAATCAGCTGTAAGTATGGAATCCAGACCCAATGCTATAACCGCATTCGTTCTCAGGATGAGGCAGAAGGTCATAACTATGTGAAGCCTGAGTAGGTATTGGTTCAATTCTGCCCAGCTATCAGACTCTGGGCTTCTGAGATACAGATAGGAAAACCAGTGCTGCTCTACAACACGTGAGAGACAGTAAAGAAATCGAGAAATAAAAACACAGAATAAAATCTAATTACACGGACTTTCACTTAAGACAAAAATTGATTGAGTTCTGCCCAAAGTGGCTTGTTGTTTCCTGCGCCAGGAACTACTGTGCAGGCCCAGCAGGAAGTGTGCTACAGAACGGGATCACCTTACACCCTCGTTTTATGGTTCATTTCACTTATTTAATGCAATCCGAGAAGCTGCAAAAGGAGCAAGTTCGAAGAGGGAATAGGCTTTTTGTCCCGCTTTGTTTTAAGTTTCTTTGAATCAAAACGTTTGTTTTTATAACAGAGAACCGAGAGTCTTAGAGTTGCCAGGTGAAGACATTTCTCTTTGTCACACAGCTGAGAGAAAGACACAAAGTTGAGTTACGTCTGCTTCCCTTTCTGTCCTACCCAACATCATTTTAGACATGAAGAATTACAACCATGCCCATGAATGGTCTCGGCGATCTTGAATTCCAGGCGAGCTCCTCGCAGAGCATTTAATTCGAGAAGGAGTCCTTGACCTGGGCGGGTTATATATTTAAGATGGAAAATCACCATTCATTTCTCAAGTGGAGGAACGAGTTCATTTTACTGTCTTGCTTGGAAATGTGTGAAACCAACAGCTGGATTTCCGTGGCATACCCCGCTCCTCACATGCTGTCTGTCTTCCCCTCCAGGGACCTCAGTATGAACCACCTCAGTCAGCTGCCCCCCAGTCTCCTACACAACCTCCGCTTCCTAGAAGAGTTGTAAGTATCACTGCTGTCTGGATGTATCCAGCCCTTGCTGAACACATTCCTGCGTTTGTCTCTCATACTTGCTGTGGGAACCAGATAAAACAAGGCAGGGAAGCTGTCAGCACCAACAACTTTGGCACATGAGGGAACACTTAGCGGGTGGGGCAGGGGGAGAACTGCTATGATTCTGGAAATCAACTTATAAAAGAGTTTACCATGAGGCTACAACTTTCTAAGGTGAGACTGAGCCAAACAAATTAAAATTTTAAAGCAAAGGCTGTTTAAAAGAGCTGGATGGCTCTCTGGAAACAGTTAAACAGCAGGGTATTAAAAGTATGAATGCTGGGTTCATGTTTATTAAAATAGCAAGTAAAGCTATAATGAAAACCAAAACCTGCCACTTGGTTCAGCTTGTGACTGGGAGAATTGAGTCCACATTGCATAGCACCAAAACTCCTTGTCCTAATCACTTTTAATTACTATTTCCCTACTTTTAAATTTAGCGTCCCTCAAGGCTTCAGCATAGAAGACACGAAATCCAGAATGGGTTCTTCTAAACTCACTATTTACCAGAAAAAAAAATTAGAGGAGATAAATTAGTTAATGATACACAGAGGAACCTTGATTAAGTCTAGTGATCGCTTTCCAGAAGATGAAAAAGAACTGCATAAACTGAAAATTTGCATTTCCAAATGCATTTGATCCTCTTACCCCTGTTGAGTGGTAGAAGCACCGTGGCATCCTGCTCCCTGTGAAGGATGCTTGGCACCATCAGTTGGGTAAATCCTCTGTCTGTTGATTAAAGGAATTGTTTCGGCAGTGACCTCTTTTGAAAATGCATCCTTTCTAAACCCGAAAGTCAGGGTCCAATTTGAGGAGTAATTTAAGTCGTTGGTGCACCACATGAGGCACCATGGGAGGTGGAATTCCGTCATAACCAAATTGCACAACATTGATCATTTCTTCAAGAGGATAATGTTCCCAAATTTTCCAGGCTAGAGCTTTATCTAGTTCTCTTTGGTGGAATTATAGTTTAAGGAACACTGTTGTTCTTATTCCTAGAAAGAGTTGAATATAACCAACTGGTTATCAAGTTGTGTGATGGGGAATTGAAATAATAAATTATATAACAAGTTTGTTTTAACATTTAGAGAATATATTCAGTCTATCTCTAGATTTCACTCTTTTCTTTTCTATATCCTATCAAGTTCACTTCCATGGCTACACCTTACCTTCCAAAAAAGCTGGGAGCATGTCTGTTTTAGTCATGGCTTATACATAAAAAATAATAAAATTCTGAAAAGTAACAAAGTGAAACATTGAAGAGGAGCTTCATATACATAATATATACATACATACCACATATATATATGTAATGGTGATTTTAAGTAAATTTCAAACATCTGAACTCTTTGCTTAACTATAACTCTTTTGTTCTCCCTCCCCTGCCCAATAAAAATGCAAAATTTAGTTCTCTGTACCATCACATTTCTAAGATAAAAATTATGTACCCTTCCCTATTTTCTTTTAAATATCACAAGGCACAATGCTTCCTTTCTTCCCCAACACATACCTCAACTTTAGACCACAAACTGAATCAATAAATAATTCACTTCCCCAAGGACTTTTAATAGAAAATCCCCCTTCTTCCCCCACTCTCCCTGGTGACTTAGCCCATTCAAAATAACTCCTCTTTCTTCTTGGGGTAAATGGTAATTCTGTTTCAAGGGCAGTTTGTCAAAAGATAATTGGGGGGAGGAGCAGACTAGGGGGAGAGGGAGAGAAAACTGGCATTCTAAAATGCTGTTTTTATGGATAAAGTCTCATATCTATCACTCCGGAAGCTCCATCAAATACCTTGGTCATAGAACCGCAGAATTCCAGAATTAACGGTAACTCTTGTACAACAACACCACTCTCTTTGTGTGTTCATCTGCAGAACTGACTGAACTGCAGAATTTAAGGTTGAGACTGAGACCCACGAGATGGCTCAGTAGGAAAAGGCCACCAGTCCAATCCCCAGACCCCAAATGGTGGGAGGAGAGAACCAACTATCCCAAGCTTTCCCCTCACCTCCCCCACACAAGCAAATGAGTACACACACACAGACACACACACACGGATGGGTAGGCAGTGAGTATCTGAAAAGAGTTGGGGGAGGGTAAAACCAGATCAACATATATTGTATGAAACAAATTTCATTTAAAATTTTTAAATTAAAAACAAACAAAAGAAGCAACAAAGGCTGGAACGATAACTCAGAGGTAAAGAATATACTCTGCTGTTGCAGAGCACCCAACGCTTGACTCCCAACACCCATATCAGCATCCACCTATAACTCCAGCTCTAGGGGACACATCTCCTTCCCCTGACCTTTACAGACACCTGCACTCACGTGCATATACCCCTACACAGACACATACTTACACAATAACACACGTATAATGATAAAAAAGAAACAACAAATGATGGTAGGGATATATACAAAAGGAAACTAATACACTGCTATGTACAAGTCTGGTCTCTGTGAAAATCAATATGGAGACATCTCAAAAAACTAAACTAGATATGCATTATGACCCAGCTTTATACCATTTCAGGGTGTTTATCCACAGGTTCTAAGTTAACACAGCACAGCAATAGCTGCACATTGGTAGGTTCCGCAGCATTTTTCACAATCGCTATGTAACAGAACCAACATGGGTGCCCAACAACTGAGAGAGATGGACAAGGAAAAATGTGGCAAGTATAGACAATGGAATACTTTTCAGCCACCAAGAGAAATGAAGTTATGTCATTTGCAAGAAAAATGGACATAACTGGAGATAATCCCATTAGGCCAAATAAAACCAGGATCAGAGAGAGACAAATACGTTCTCTCATTTTGGGGTCCTAGATTTTATATTGCCACATAAAACCATGCATGTATATACAGTATGTATACAAAAAAAATGACAGCAGAAGTGAAATTATCCACAGGAGCAAAGGGGACAAACGGGAGTGAAGAGGGATGAGCAAAGACAGGGCTGAAGGAGTCAAGAATGTGCTCAAAATAACTGTATGCCTCTATGAAAATGAAATAACACATTAAATTAAAATGTAAAATAATAGTCTTAAAGCAAAAATAGCAGCTCACTTCCTATCGTTCACTGTGCTTGTTATACATTATGCTACTCCATCATCTCAATCCAGAAAGGTAGAAAACATCAATACTGGTTAGCAGACAGGAAAACTGAGGCCAAGAGAAAATAGAGACCTGAGGTAAAAGAAGCTTCAGAGCTGAGAGCTTGGCTCGGGCCACAGCTGTGATTGGAAGTGACTTTTAGAGCTAAGGAGCTATGTATGGCTCACTTGTGACCTGAAGTCGCAGGTGCAGGACATTTCACAACCGAACGCCTTTAACTTGGTGAAGGAACCAGAGGCACTGGATGAAGGGTATGCATCCATGTGGCCTTGCCTATCTGTGTCTGTCTTGTGGGAGAATGAAAAAGGATGAACAAGAACACAAGAGCTGTACATCCAGGGAAGGAATCATATATTCAGACATCAGTCCCATAGGCTTTGCCCCTGAAAACGACATCATCACAGTCTGGAAGTATAAAGTCTAGCATTGTTCAACAGACCCAAAACTTTTGTTAATAACATTACATATAAAAAATACATGCTTTATGAATTATTTTCCTTGAGCAAATAAGTTGCAGGCTGTCATGGCTGTTTAGAAATCTGTACCGTGTAATTTTACATTTAAGATATCACCAACAGGGTAGTAGTGTTCCACTAGGACAACAAAATCCCATCATGAAAGTCTTTAGAACTCACTATTAAAGAATCCGAGTCACCATCCTTCTCCTTTGCTCTAACTTCCCAATACATCATTTCCCCCAGTTTGCCTCCTTTAAGTGTTACAGTTACCGACGTAGACAGTTGTGGCTCACCCCTCCTCTGTCACTAGAACTTCACAAAGGTACCAGAGTTGAAAATATAGTAATGACACATAACTGTAGAGGTACTCGGGGAGTTTATTTATGTTCGAGCTTTGGCACATTCGCGTCTTCATTTGTTAACTTATTCTAGTGACCTGGTATGCACAGGCCACTTATTCTGCCCCAGGTGATACTAGCACTAAAAAGAGGGAGAGAAAGGGAGAGTCTTTCTGAGTGTGTGGAGTCTGTTTCCTGGAGAGAGGTACACAGCACCTACATCCAGGAGGTCAGGGCACCCTGACCTGGCTGTGCCAGTTACTGGCATTGAACCTCTCTGGGCCTTGGGTCAAGGTAGTGAAAGCCACTTCATCTATCTTTAAGGGTGTTTCTGAGAACCAGACAACATTATTTAAAATGATCTGGGCAATCATCAGCTTATAATTTGAGTTGTCATGAAATGCAAACACCTTTTAAGGTCTTCCTTTCTTGTTTTGTAACCTGGGACCAGTGGCGAAAAGGCTATTTCTTGCTTCAGCAGATAGAGGCAGTGATGACAGATAGCTCCTTACCAAATTTTAACAGCCTGAACAATCACTGCATTTGGCACCAAGATTTCTTCCTCCAGCTTTGCTCACTCCATCCTGTTAAGGACTTCGTGTTCTTCCTTTGTGGGCAAACAAAAGATTCTGCACTTGGCCTTCAAGTGTGGCTCAGATCTCAGGAGCTAATGGCAGATGGTGTCTGTTGCTGGCATCTACAAGTTAGAGTAAACTTAGATTGGAATTCTGATTAGACCAGGCAGTTGTTTCCATTTTAAATATTCTTAAGTCTTTATTTCCAGCTTGCATCTTTAAAAAAATCTTCCCAGATTTTAGTGCTATTGGAAATCAAATAGTCGACTCACAAAGAAACATGAGAGGCCCCAGGGAGGTCTACTTTTAAGTTACCATTGTTCCATGGAACAGTTTGCTCATATTATGGTTGGCTTTGAAGAGCCTCTACATAAATAGTAGATATCTATCATTACGAATAAAATTTGGAATGAGAGATACAACCAAACATTCTGAAGTGTAGTCCATGCTTGCTATTTTTACTCCCTCACATTACTGAAAATGGTGAGAACTGCCTGCCTGTCTTTTGAGATTTTTTTTAAGGAAGCACTGTAGTAAACTATAACACACATTAGGTTTTACTTGTCAAGTGAAAATAAAATCACAATCTTTGTGCCCTTTGGCCTTATCACAGTCTCTTATATACATAGAGCTGACAACTGTTTTTAAATTCCACCACCTAGAACTTCCAGTGTTATTTCATGGCAATGGCTTTGGTTCTCTTCCAAGTAAAAACCCATCTATCTAGGTTTACACACTTAGATATTTTACATTATATGTATCTTGTTGGCACTTAGAACACTTTTTTAAAAATGTTTTCCTCTGCCTCTTCTTCCATATCCCTGTAATATTCCTTTATCCTCCATCCCCAACTCCTATAAAATATAGATGTCCACCCAAATTCCTCCACTCAATTTTATCATTTCTTTTCTTAGTGCTTTTTATATCCATCATTAGACATGTGGAGAGGAGTTGGGTTTGGTTTCAAGCACCCACATGGAGGTTCACTCCCATGTGTAACTCCAGTTCCAGCTGATATGGCACCTTCTTCTGGCTGCCATGGGGTCTGCATACACACAGTGCATTTATATACATGCAAAAAAGACACACACAGAAAATAAAAATACATGGAAAGAAAAACTTCATAGGGCCCTGCCTCTAGGAAAAGTACTATCAGCAACCAGAGAATGCTAAGAGTAGGAGAATCATCAACAGGAATACACCCCGTGATTTTTATCCAATACCAAGTGGTCATCCATGAAATGATATACATATAAACAACTCTGAGTGGACTCAACAGATTACTTATACATCTCTGTGAATATCACCATCATAATAACAAATTATGATGGTGAATTTGAGAGGGAGGTGGGATATATGAGAGGGCTTGGAAGGAGGAGAGGGAATGGAAAAACAATGCAATTGCTTAAATCTGAAAAGAAAAAGATGACATCTAAACTAAGAGCAGGAGTTGGGGAGTGGGGGAGTTGGTCCTACGGCTAAGATAGAGCATTTCTGCGTGAGGAGGAATGAAAGCAGAGACCTTGAGATAGCAAAGACTGAGATGTGTTGTGGGAAGGAGGACAGGGAGCATCAGTGCGGTGTGAGGCTAAAGGAGCAGAGGCTGGATCCTCGAGGGTCTGTCAGGACAGGTGTGGAATTCAGTAAGAGAGGTGGGAAGTCATTGGAGGGATTCATGCGTGCAGCTAGCTAGTGAAACGATATCATTTTTTATTTTAAAATATGTCTCTTTTCTGTTTGAAAAAAAATGGATCAAGGAATTATGGAAGCAGAACGACTCATTAGGAAACCAGTAAAATTGGGTGTGGTGGGGAGTGACAGAAATCCCAGACTATTTATCATGTACAGATGACACCCATATTTACTTGGCCAGATGGTTTTGGTTTGGGTTTTGATTGACAGATTCTCAGTATGGCTCACAGTATTGCTCCTTGGACAGTGGCATAGGAACCATCTTACTATTTAGTCCTCATCTAGATTTACTCTTTGAGCTTCGGGAAATGCAAAATCATGTGCTATCCCCAACTAGTCAGTCAGAAACTCTGTAGACTACGCTCAGGAAATTGCCTTTAATATGCTCTGTGTGTGATCTGGATGTCCAGCAAGTCTGCAGACCATTACTGTAAGTCTTCAAACTAGTAACATCAGCATGACCTGGAGTTCTTCACACACTTCTGAGCCCCATCATGGAATGTCTTCAGACAGATGGAGAGTAGGAGGAAAACATCAAAAATGTATGTCAAGGAAGTTCCCAGGAGGTGAGGAGTCTGCTTAGCTTAGGTCACACTGTGATAACCCCAATTAGCTCCTTTCAAACGCCACTTCCACTTACTGTCCGCTCAGTACTTTAAAATTCCACATGTTCTGAACCTGAATAATCCATAAGCACATGCCCAGCAAGCTTTTTCTTCTCTGCCTTACCTGCTTTTGACTGGCACTGGCATTATCTAAACTTTTCTGAGGCCCACTTTACCACCTGTAAAAGGAGAAAAAAATGGTGGTTTTTTTTAATTTTTTGTCTAATCATAATAACTGAATAGCTCCATAAATGCCTAGCATTTATGAATTGCTTAGTAGAAAATGGTAGCTATTATTTATATACCCACAACGCATTGTACGTGGCTTACTGGAAGGACTCAAAATTCCTTAATTTCAAATTTGTTTGTAATACAAGGGTAATATTCTTCAATTGTTTCTAATCTGGCTACATAGGAATTAGCTATCTTGGAGTCTTTGTGCCAGACATGAGTTAACTATGGCCAGTTATATTTAGAAGCAAGGTCAATTGTCGTGATTGGTTGATAATAAGTACCTTTGAGTTCCCAGTTCTGTGCAGGCAATGTGATTCTTGACCTTAAGAGTCAGTCATCTACCCCTGCACAGATGTAGCCCATGGCAGTTAGGTATCCAAGTGGACTCCATAGTAATGGGAACAGGAACTGTCTCTGACATGAACTGATTGGCCTGCTCTTTAATCACCTCCCCCTGATGGGGGGAGCAGCTTTGCCAGGCCACAGAGGAAGACAGTGCAACCACTCCTGATGAGACCTAATAGACTGAGATCAGTAGAAAGGAGAGGAGGACCTCCCTTATCAGAGGACTGGGGGAGGGATATGGGTGAGACAGAAGAAGAGAGGCTGCATTTGGGAGGGGAGGAGAGAGGTAGGATACAAAGTGAATAAACTAATTAATAACAAAAAAGAAAATTTTAAAAAAGGAAAAATAGTCAATCATCTAATAGATGGTTGATAGACTCACATTCAAAGGGCAGAAAGTGAAAGTACTGCACAGAAAATGGCAGTGAAGCTCTGCAGGCGGTACCGTGTAGAACCCACCTCTGGACTGAGGCGATTCAGGCAAATTTCACGAAGGAGTTGAAACTAAACTTCATTAGTCTGTGCTTTGGAAACCACAGGTCTCTATGCTCTTTAAAGATCTCCTAGTTGTCCTGAAGAAAAGGTTCATTTATTCATTCCAGAGGTTTTAACCTTCAACAATTCTTAGCCTTTGAACCCTAAATCTGAACATTCTTCATTCTACCTAGTACTGAAAGTAAATTCACCAGTTCATGAATATGTGGTCCTTAGACCTTTTTGGCTGGTTTTGACCAAACAAATATCTGTAGCTAATTGAGCTGGAGGAAGTGGTGGTGTGGTTATCATAGCTTTTGAGTGATGTGTTAAGACATACTTGAAAAGGCATTTCTTTACTGGTAAGAAAATCAACTAAGAGAGTGTTGTCATCCATATAAATAAGACGTCTGCAGCAAAGGTTCACAAAGATGGACCCAGAAGCATCTGCATAACCTTCACATTTGAGTGATACTTTGACAGTAATTATTCAGGTAATTTATAGCTTAAAACAATACAAATAAAGCCAGAAGCAATAATCACAAAGAAAAATCACAAAGAAAATGGTTCCAGAAAACCGGAGATAGTTACACGTCACCTAGATCTTCAGGATGGGAAAACTATCTAACCTGATGTCAGTACTCATCAAACTTCTAAAGCAAAGTATTAGCTATTTATAACGATTCTTTACCTTCTTTAGCTGTCATGTGCTTTTAAAAGTTGGAAACGTAATGTCAATGAACCAGCAGAACTTTTCTTAGTCTGAAATGTCTTCCCTTTAAATCCTGAGAATTATCACACTGAAGCTCATGTGGCTCTGATTTTTTGAGCTGCACTGTGGTGCACAGCTCTATGCTCCACAGAAAACAGCAAATATAATATGTGTAAGTGGAACTTCAAAAGAGACAGTGTTTCTCCACTTTACATAAAACTTCCTGGGCTTTCATTTCCTCATATACAAAATATGGGTATGTAGAGTCCTTGCCTACCTGCATTAAAGTAAGAGAAAGTGCTTTTTAAAATGTTAGTGACAAACTGTGATTATAAAACCTTACAATAAACAAGAAGGAAAAACTAATTAGAACAGACATGAAATGCACATATAATATAAAACAAATCTGTGGTAGAAAAGACACTTATTTCCAGGTGTGGTGGCACATACATGTAATCCCAACTCCAGGGAGGCAGAGGCATGAAGATCTTAGCAAGTTTGAGGCCAGCCTGGTCTACATTGGAAGTTCCAGGCCAGGCAGAGTTCCCACGGGAGAGCCTTACTTAGAAAGACCCTCACGGAAGAATACTGTTTTCTTTTTTCCCACTTAATAAGGGAAGTGAAGCCAAAGAAGTAAAGTAATTTTCAAAGAAGAGTGTTTTTACAGCAAGTTAATGAGAAGAAAAACAACCAAAAAGGGAAAGGAAAAGAAATTGACTAAACTAGAAGTCACGAAGTTCATCTAAGAGCCAGCCAGCCATTTTGCTTGCTTAGCTCGGAAAACACTGTGTGTGGTTCCGTGGGCCCGCCCCTAACAGTGGTTCCCAACTGTCTATACATTTCCGGAGGGACCCCAGCAGGGAGCAGAGTCCAACGCCCTGAATACTCTCAGAACTCAGCCCACAGAATATTCAGAGCATTCCCTGTCTTTCTAGACCAAAGTACAGGGCAGGAAAAAAAATACTCAATTTTACACAATGGAGTCTCTCCACTCCCAAAAATAAGGTCCATATTTCTTTAAAATTTAAGTTACTTTAGAGGTTCAATAATATTTATACATTCTCATAGATGTTTTAGATTGTTATTACAGTAGCAAATCATCTTTATTCGGGGGAAGAGAGGTGCACCACTAGTTCTTTGCAATTTAATGTTCTTTTTTTTTTCTTTCTATGGAAGTTAAATAAACAAATAATGTTAGAATAATGCATTTAATACATGGTGCAGTGTCATTCAGGATAATTTTTATATTATAAAAGATATGAACATATTTTAAATTTCTAGAGGTATTTAGGTTTTAAAGTTACTTAAATTACCCCCACATGATAAAGAAATTAAATAAAGAATTATTTACTTCAATTGTTATTTCTGTCAATAAAACAGGCCTGTCATCAAGCTGGACCAGAAAACAGCTAATGGCACAATGTAAATTGCTTTGTTTTGGGGCAGACTGCCCTCATAACACAGGTCAATGGTTTACAGGTTAGTTCTTAGTACAGACTCCGAGGCATTTGAAGTCTCTGCACAAAGAAGAAGAGTGAAGTTACAGGAAACACAACCCAGAGATATTTATCCTGATCAGTTAAGCTGACTAGAATACAACTTTTTAAAGTATTTTTTAATATAGTATAATCTAATCATGGTTTCCTCTACCTCACTTCCTCTCATATCTCAAACCTCTCCCCTCAGGGCTCAGGGAACTGGAAGGAAGATGTGGAAAGATTGTAAGAATCAGAAGGGCTGCACGCCACCCATTCATCTCTGTGCTCTCGCTCTCTCTCGCTCTCTCTCTCTCTCTCTCTCTCTCTCTCTCTCTCTCTCTCTATATATATATATATATATATATATATATATATATATTCAAAAAACAGGCAAAAACAAACAAAAATCAGAATAAAATGAAGCAAACAGACAAAAAAATGAAAGCACTAAGGAACATACACATGCATACACACAGAGAGAAGAGAGAGAGACCCATAAAAACACAAAATTGGAAACCATAATGATAAGCAAAAAAACAAGTAAGGAAAAAAATGCCGAGACAAAACAACTCCAAAAATACCATCTAAAGCTGGGTATAGTGTGGTTTACATACCCAGGAAGATTCTGTGGGAGAAAAGTAACTCTTCCTATGCAAGCAGTTGTCTTGGAGATAGCTTCTAGGTTGGGGGTGGGGATTTATGTTCGGTTCACCTCTCAGTGTTGGGACTCCATCTGGCTTGGTCTCAAGGCTTGCACATGCTACCTTAGTCTCTGTGAGTTCACATGTAGGCTGATTCTGCTGTATTAAGAAGACCCTGCTTTTTGTTTTGTTTTGGTTTGGTTGGGGGGGTTATTTGTGTTTTGTTTCTGGTTTTGGTGGTTTTTTTGTGTTTTGTTTTGTTTTTTGGTGTCTTCCATCTCCTCTGGCTCTTACAATCTTTTTACATCCTTTTCCTCATAGTTCCCTGATCCCTGAGGGAAGAGGTTTGATGAAGACATCCCATTGAGGACTGAGTGTCTTGATTCAATAAGTAGCTCTTTCGTGTCACATACAACCCATTACATAGTGTATGCATACTCTTGTTCAGAATTACAAATCATACTGTGGACGAGATCACTAACAAAGTCCAGGTGGGCAGTGCACAATACTCTCGTGACTACGGAATGTTGCTTTTCCTCTTGTGAATCATATTCATTACACCTTGACTCTGGTGATGTGTCCGTGGTAACTGGATTTTTTTTCTTCTACGCCAAGTCCTACCACCCTCACTATTGCGGCACTGTCTACTACACCAGGTCTCCTGTCTTCATACTCTAATCGCCGTCCTCCACCTGGTGCTTTCACTCTTAGCCTTTTAAGATATTCCCAGAAGAAGGATCCATTCAAAGTACAGGTTTGTTCATATCACTCTCTGAGTCAAAAAAAAAAATATATATATATATATATATACATATATATACATATATATGAGGGCCTACAAAGCTATGTAAGCAGCAGCTCTGGAAAGCTTCTGGCCCCAAGCCCTGGCACTCCCCTCCGTGACCATTCTCCATACTCAGCCTCTAGAAGCATCTAGAGCACACCAGGTATACAACACTCTACTCTCCCCTTCACAGTGAGGCTCAGACCTCTGCTGAAATGCCCTTACAACAGAAAGGCACCCCCAAAATACCATTATATCTAAAAATAAGTCACCCTCCACAACCACAGTCCTCAGTCCCCCATCTTTTTGCCCTTGTTATTCTTTCCTCAAAGAATTTTCATGTTGTACTGTTTGTTTACCTTTAGGCTTAATGACTATCCACTCACATTCAAATGTAAGCTTCATGAGTTTGGGGTCTTATGAGTCTCACGTTCACTGCTATACCACCAAAGCAGTCCCTGCATAGGGACTCGACAAGCTAGTTTGAAAAAATAATAAGGTGCATTTCTCCCCAACTCCTAATGACTGTTAGGAGCACAGAAGCCGACAGCACTGTGATAGCTCAGCTGTTCCAACTGCAAGTTAACAGTGCAAAGATGAAAGGGAGCAAAAGCTAAGACAGTGAGTGCTGAAGATTGGAACAGCTTTGTAAACATGCTTCCTTGGGGCCAGCATTCAGGCAGGTGTGATACTTCCTTGCCAGCTAAATAAGCCTTCAATCATCCACTTGTTTGCAGAAGATAACCCAGGTCCATACTGATCCAGTTATTCATCCAAAAGAGACCGCAAGGCTGTGGAACAGTTTGGATCCACAACTCCACAACGTTTTCTGGGGACCCAGGTCACTTCGCTCCTCTTGGGGGAGGTTTCATTCGAGTGTATGGGTGTAGGCACATGCACATACCACTGCTTGCATGTGGAAATCAGGGCACAACCACGGGATCATATTGTTTGAGGCAGGATCTCTTTACTATTGAATGCTTAATCAAGCTTCAGGGATTCTCTTGTCTTCGTCTCCTAACTCTTGTTGGAGCACTAGCGCTACAGATGTGCACTCCTGCGCCTGGCTTTACGTAGCTTCTGGGGATTAAACATAGGTCCTCACATTTATCTGTCAAAGCCAATGAACCATGTCCATGGCCTGCTTCTGTCCTTTGCATTCTTCCCATTTCTCCTTCCCTGGAATGTTCTTCACATCAGAATCAGTTTTACTAGTCACCTGTGCAGGGAAGGGGAAATAGAGGAAGTTGGGAACAAGCGATCTCCTTTTAGGAGGTAATAGAGAAGCTGCACATCCCATTCTTATGTAGTCTGACTTAGGCGTGTAACCACAGGAGGATGAAAGAGAGAAAATGGCTACAAACTGAGACTCTCGGTGAGTGTCCATTTGTTCTGCTGAACTTTAAAAACTAGGTAGGGGAAATTATCCTTGAAGCAAAGAGTGATGCATAGTGGAGGGTGTGTATCGGTCTTAACGTTAACTGATTAGCTAAATACTCTTTAGCCATGCACTCTGCCTCCAGCACTTTTTGAAGGCCCTAGAAGACGTACAAAAGGCAAGTCCCAAGGATGTGTGTTATATGATAGGCACAATACAAAGCACAAAACTCTATAATCCACAATCCAGGCACAAAGTGCTACCAAAGGAGTTCAGAGTAAAGAAATTAGAAATCTCAGAAATGAGGTTGCTTTGAGAGACAGGAAGTGAGCAGCAAAAGATGATTCATGACCAATGGTCCTCAACATGTGGGTTGCGACCCCCTGGGGGGTCAAATGACCCTTTCACAAGGGTTACGTATCAGATATCCTACATATCAGATATTTACATTACAACTCAAAACAGTAGCAAAATTGCAGTTATGAAGTAGCAGCCAAAAATAATCTTATGGTTGGGGGCATCACCGCAACATGAGGAACTGTGTTAAAGGGTTGCAGCAATAGGAAGGTTGAGAACCACTGTGCTAGATGAAGCAAAAAGATAAACATGACAGCTAGCCTCACGGTCTAGTTCAGCTTCAGCATAAAGGGATTTGTGGAAGAAGCTGGGGGGCTTATTTCTTCCAGGTATGAAAACAGACAAGAGCTTTTTTAATGGGTCACTAATACTGCCAGAGCTGACCATACAAACACCATCAATGAACAGGAATGACGAGGAGCAGGAGGGAATGAGCTGGGGTGGTGGGGTGCGAAGGATGGTCACCAGGCTTCTTATAAGACCATTTTATAGGAAAAGTTTAAACCCCCTGGAATCACCTTGGTCAAATATTAAGCTGAATCACACATGATAACACACATTTTCTGGGTGCCTGCCATGGTTAGGTCAGTAGATCTCAACTTTTTTCCCTGTATATATTTACAAAAGAAACATTTCTTCCTTTTTCACAAATATGTCTGGAAACAAAGATTGTACAAAACAGCATTTATCTAAGCCATTCTCTTTTTTTATCCTGAATTATAATTGTTAATTTCAGAATGACAACCTAAATGTATTTTGAAAAACATGTTCTAAGACCACGAGAAACATGGGAGGAATACAGAATGCAAGCTCTCTAAGCCTTCCAGATTACATCTGTCATAGGAAGAAAGAGCAGCACAAACTACCACAAGACAAAAGAGTAGAGCCATGGGCCTGAAAGGGACCTCAGATGGCATCTTGTCTAAACATTCCATGCTGTTAGTGAAATGAAGAAGCACAGGAATATCTACTGACTCAACAGTTCAAAGCAAATTAGTCCACACAAAAGAAAGCCAGGCAAAGCTTCTTTAAGAAGCCCAGACCCCTTGTGTTATTAAATTCCTTCTGAAACTCAGAACAAATATTGTGGTATATGTAATTTGAATTGAACAAATGCTTGTTGGGTTTTGTGTTGGTGTTAACTATTTCTGTTTTGGAACAGGATCATAATTCATAGTCTAGGCTGGGCTCAAACATTAGATCTTCCTGCCTCTGCCTCCAAATTACTAGTATTGCATGACTGAACCACTTTCACACCTGGTTTCAAATACTTGTGTGTGTGTGTGTGTGTGTGTGTGTGTGTGTGTGTGTGTGTGTGTGTGTGTGCGTGCGCGCGCGCGCGCGCGCGCGCGCGCCACATTGTGCAGGTGCCAGAATAGATCAAAGAGAATATCAGGTCTCCTGCAGCTAGAAGTATGTGCAGTTTTGTGGGCCATTCCACGTAGGGACTGGGTCCTCCTGAAGAACAAGTAACTTAACCACTGAGCAATCAATTTCTCCAACCCCTCAAATACCTTTAATACAAATACTATTTAGTTCTATTCATAATATAATTTCATTATTTGTTTAAATATTCTTGTATGGTCTAGAGTCAGTGGTATGGGCCAGCAATATGGATATGGATACAGTTGTCCAATGACCAGCTTATTTCAGTCAAGCCATTAGTTCTCCATCACTGAATTGTCTACTCTTTGGATATATCAAAAAGATGTACTTGAGTCCATCAGACCCTTAAGGAAAAAGTTTCAGTCAAATGGACCAACTCTACCCTTATCACTAACCTACATCTTCATTCCTACAAGACGGAGCTGTCTTGACTTGTAGGTGTTCTGACCCTAGGATGTGATGAGATCCTCAGAGTCTGTGTTCTTCTGACTCATATTATTCTGGGTTTTTCTGCTTGATAGTGCCACCAAACATCTCAGGGGATGGCTTGAATATGGCTGTTTAGTACAGAACCAAACATTGGAGCTGCACACTTCACTAACCATTCTACATATTTTCTCAATAAAAGCGTTGTAAGGCTAACTTTTCAAATGTTACTAGGAAAAGTTGTCAAAATTTACCATTCTGTCATCTATGGTAGAATATTCTACTCTAAGCTCTCTGTGTTTTCAAATTAACTATTATTCAATTAAGGCATGTTAAACTAATCTTCTCTATCTTTACTTGTGGTTCAGGGAGGAAATGACTGTTATAATACACATTCTTATATTACAATAATAAAAAGTGAGTATGTCCTGGTCTAATTACAGTGAATATATTCTTGTTTGATTATTTCATATTATAAATGGTGATTATAAAATTTATGTAAGTCACATTCTGATATCACAAATTTGTTTCAAATTATTAGTTTTTGTCTAAAAAGTAAAAGGCAGGAATAGATATATATGTAATATAAGCTATTGAATGATTTATTGTAACATAATTTATTTCATTTTTCCTTAGGCACCCCTTCTGTCAACACCTTTTTTTTTGGAAATTTAAAGAAAGTGTTTACAAAATATAAGAAGACAAGGCTCTTCACAATTGCTTATGTTTGAACCGATTTATATTGCATTTTTAAACAGTGATTTCCACTTGAATACAACAGTGCTCACTCTCTCTCTCTCTCTTCCCCCTCTTGACTGAAACCCACAGACGTCTTGCTGGAAATGCTTTGACACACATTCCCAAGGGAGCATTCTCAGGCCTTCACAGTCTTAAAGTTCTGTAAGTAAACCAATTGTTGTTAGAGACCGTTCTGATTTTCACATGACTGCTAATTAATGCATAAATATTGGGTACACTTTGGATCTTTGCAGTGATTCATTTAAGTCTTTCACTGGTGTCATAAAACCATGTTATACTTGGCTTTACTGTGTGTGACAATTGCTCACTCCTTCTCTGACTTTATATCTAAAGTTGTTTGCCTCTAAATAACTACCTTACCTACTCATTCATGCAAGGATGTTTTTCTTTCCCTGTGTCATGCATCGGGGAGCATGTCTCTAAAGATCTTGGTCACTGAGTGACTAACTCACTGTGATTACCAGCATAATGAGATCACAGCTTCAAACTTACTTTGAAATTTGTTTTCTTATGATATACCAAGTAAGGACCCACTCCAAAATACTGTTTGTGTGTATGAGTAGATATAGAAGACCTGATGTATGACCTACTAAAAAGGATAGCTGTTCGCTAAGAAATGTTGGGTTAGTGATGTAACTCAGTGGTACAACTTTGGTATTAACAGAAGTATTTTAGGTTATATTGCCAACCCTAATGCTAGCTTATTTTATGCGTTAGCACCAGATATAATGAACCCAATGACTATCTCAATGAACACAACAAGCTATTTGGACCATTCAAAATGCATCATGAAGTTGAAATTTAAATAATATGACTAAAATGATTTTCCCAGATTGGATTATGTCCAGTAAAATATTTGACTGCTGTTAAATAAATTATTTTGTAGGGTCTGGAGAGATGGTTCAGTGGTTAAGAGCACTGGATGCTCTTCAAGAGGATCCAGAATTGAATCGCAGCACCCATATGGCAGCTCACAATCACCTATAACTCCAGTTCCAGGGGACCAAATGCCACCTTCTGTCCTCCAAGGTCCCCTGTAGGCTTGTAAACATATAGGCAATCACACACTTACATATAATGAATTAAAAATAAAATTCAGAACAAGAAAAATTAATTATACTATAATAAGCTACTTCGATTCCCTCAACAAGCTGTATATTGAATATATGAGCTAGCGTGTAGGTGTGTATCTCAAATCATCACACTTTATCTGAAACACAAGTTCTTAATATGAATACAAATGATATCCTTCCTATCTTATGATAATTACATAGAAATATAATTTTAAATCCCTAAGTTTTTAATTAAGTTTGAACTGCTCAGGTTTTATGCATGGTTTTTCCACCACAATTTTAGTTACGTTTCGTAATTTTACCACTGTATAACTCCAACTGCACCACGTTTCCATTGACTGCTTCTCATAATATACTACATGTCTAGTAAATTGAAGACAGTTTATACCTTAGCCGCTGGTATAGCCCAGCTCTCTGCAAAGTGCCTGAATCACACTATACACTCAGTAAGCATTTGTGAAATAAATGACTCTGGTTCAGGATGCAGAGAAAACACAGATGCTCTAGACACCAACATTTTCTCAATTTTGTATACTGTGAACCCAATGGTTCAAGTTTGTTTATAGAATGCTTATTGGATACTCAGCAAGAAAAGGTGTCTGTGTCTGATATGGGTTTCTACCTACAAGCAAGTTTCATGTGCCCAGAATGATTCTGCACACCATTAGGAAAGATGTTAGGAAAGAAATGTTTAGACTTTGCCGTTTAGTTAGATCCCTACCAAATGGAGATGATGAGGATCCGAGAGTAGCAAGGTCCTGCAGGGATTTTGTTCATTACTGTCATTGCTGATTTTGAGACTAACCACAAATTGTTAAATAAACTGTCTTGGCATTAGAGCAATGGTGCTCAGCATAGAGGCTCTTCCAGCGATGGAGAACTTAAAGAGCTGTGGGAACATCATTCCCCAGATGTGATCCAGAAGGATCACAATGTGAGTACAGAATTATGTCCCATTCCAACTGATATGTGACTGTGCCTTGTCACCAAATGTAGGTCACGACTACTTTAATGTACAATCCTACTGAAAGGGTTCTACATGGTGTCATATTTTGTATAGGAAAATATAGGATTAAATGTATCCTGTCAAAACCATTGACTAATTAATTAAATTTGTACATTTTTATACCTAGTATTATAGGCTTTCTAATAATAAATTTAATTCAAAGTAGTATTTATTCAGTAGAATCATTTCAAAAGCCACAAAATAAGATACATAGAAATACATGTAAATATAAAATTTATTTGAAGACACTATTAAATTATCAGAAAAGTAAGAAGCAAAGAAAGGGCACGTTGGATTTAGTTAACAAAGCCTTGCTTTATAAATATTTCATACTATTTCCTTTTTAACTAACTGGGGCACAACCAACACAGTTCATATTGTAGCAATTATTCAGTGGTTTTTTTATTTGGGGACTACCTGTTGCTTTTAAAATCTTACTCTTCCACTACCTACCAAGTTTACTGCCCAACTTTGAAGAAGGCAGTTTTGTGACTGTGCCTTCCTCCTAGTCAATCTTGAATACCCATTTGCTATGAAGGGGATTGATCTCCAGAGCCTTTCAGAGTACTGTTGAAGGAATGCTGGCCTCAGCCTGTTCACATACGACAAATGTTCTGGGCATTTCCAAGACTGTCCTGTCCAGAGGCATCGGAAATGAGTTGAACTCATCCTGAGGATGCCTATGCATGTGTGAGCTTTATACTTCTTCACCTGAACTGTAACCCTACTAATTTGCCGGGGGGAGAAGGGGTCTGTTATTTTTATTTTAACAGAGGTTATTTCCTTTTTCCTTTAAAATATGCAAGAATGTTCTGTTTCTACACGCCTTCACTAGTTTCTATTGTAGTTTCCATCTATATTCCATATCTATGTTTTTATTCTTGTATGAAATGACTTCTGATCGTGTTATTTTTATTACACCTTAATATTAAAAGCTCAGGCGAGGGCTAGGGGTGTAGCTCAGTTTGTGAAGTGGCTGCCTAACATGCACAAAGCCCTGGGTTCTATCCTGAGCACCTCATATAGGAGGCTCAGCAGTGCCTGCCTGTAATCTCAGCACAGCTGAGGTGGAGGCAGAAGGCAGAAGTTCAAGGTCACCCTGTGTTAATGAGATTGAAACATTATTGCGCTGCATGAGATTTTGTCTGGGGGGGGGGAGAAAATAAATGTATAAAATAAAGCATCAGAGTCATTCATTAGAAACGGTTTATGGGGTTGTCACATGTAACGTCATGCATTTAGTAAAGCGTTAATGATTTTACTGTGGATTACTTTTTCATAGTTTGCCTTTGTGATCTGACGAGGGTGAAAGCCACAGCACAAGTGCCAAAATTCTGAGCAGAACGGTCCGTCACTGTCCTCTTAGAAACTCTCAAATGTTTTTTTAAAGTTTGAAAGCGGCCACAAAGATAATATAAAGGCCATGTTCATGTACAGCCATGACTTGCATATTGTGGATGAGTCTCTTGTTTTGATGGCAAAACAAGAGAAAGGAACTAGAGATCCATTCCACTAAGTTGAAGAACAAAGATGACAGCAGCCCTTGTTGCCTAGTCTCCCTCTGAAACATCTCAAACAAAAACAGAATTTTCGAATTAACTCACTGGAGACTTGAGATAACCTGCTCTTGTTCTGAGAGATCTGAGCTTAATTGATAATTGGGAGTTTTGTAGGATTTTTTATTGTTTGTACTCCCTTGCAAATTAAACCTTCCCAAAACTTTGCGTGCGTGATGGCCTGTGTTCTTTTTCTTTCTTTCTTTCTTTCTTTCTTTCTTTTTTTTTTTTGAGATAGAGTTTCTCTGTGTATAGCCTTGGCTGTCTGGACTCAATTTGTAGACCAGGCTGGCCTCAAACTCAAAGATCCACCCGCCTCTGCCTTCCCTGAGTGCTGGGATTACAGGGCATGCACCACCATGCCCATCTGATGCTCTGGTGTTTAAAGGTACCTGGAAAAGCATCTGATGCTGATATGTTAGGGTCAGCTATGATTAGTTCTCTTTAACACCTTTCTTCATTTGTTGTCATGGGCAGCATGCTGCAGAATAACCAGCTGAGACAGGTTCCTTCGGAAGCGCTACAGAACTTGCGACGCCTTCAATCCCTGTAAGTACAGTTGTAACTACAAAACATGAATCTCAGTTTGAGAAGAAACACTGAAATGTCCTGTTTTATCCATGAGTTGATGGCTTGTGTGGACTTGAGGTCCTAGCCCTGTAGTTTGGGGGTTCCAGGCAGATGTTTAATTATACTAGGCAACCAAAAGCCTCCAAAATGTTGGTATCTCAAGACCTAATGTCTACTTCTGTCATCTTCCCTACATTCCCATTAACAGTTTTGCTTCTGAATTCCAGTGAAAAATGATGCTTACCTTTTACCTAGGAAACTGGATGGGACAATCTGATATTTTGACTTTTTTAATTTGATTTTATCTTTAAACTGCCTGAGCTTCTTCATAATCCAACTTTACTTAGCAAAATAAATACAAGTGTGTTTTTTAACTCTGCATATCTCTCAAGGACCCTCAAATTAAGAAACCAAGATCTACCGTACCTTCTGAAGCATGGCCACTGCATAAACTGCACACACATAGATAAACGCTGCACACATTGCCCATCACTGCACACACATAGATAATCACAAACTGTCCCACGGTGCCCATACACATAGACTCATAGACCACACACACACACACACACTCTCTCTCTCTCTCTCTCTCTCTCTCTCTGTACTAGCACTGATGTCTTTTTCTCTGAACATAGCTTTCCATCAGGAGTTTCTCTCCAAACACCCACATAAACAAATAAGTATTTCCTCACATGAAGAACATTCATACTGGCTAGATGTTTGGGAACTTGGGTTGGAAGTAATTGTCCTCAATCACTACTTGGCAAGTCTCTGCCACAACTGTTTTGTTAGTATGCCATCTTCTCATCAGAATGTATGAGTGATCGCAATACATTGCATGATTTCTGATATACATGTGAGTCATGTACTCCCTAATTATACTTATACTGGAGGTCCTCATCTGTCAAACAAAGCACTGCTTTCTGGTCTTGACTGATGAGAGAGATAAATGCATGAACAAAGCAAGAGAATACTGCAGGCTCTAGCTGAAAATCTTCGTAAGGAACCCATCAGTTAATAATTACATACAGTTTGCTTAATGCTTTTTACTGCGGTGACTTGAGAGAAGGGGATGGGAGATCTGAAGATGAGACCTTTATCCTTTGATCTTTCTTTTTAATGAAAGAAAAATCTGTGCTTGAGATCATTTCAAGCTTTTTATTCTGGTCAAACAAAGTGACTTCCTAGGTTTTCAGCAGCCTATAGATAAACAAGCCCACAAGGGCCCCTTTGTGGCTGGGGATGGGGCCGTTGCATTTCCAGCCACTCCTTAATGACAGGACTCTATCACCCTGCTTTTGTTGCGCTAGCTTTACCTAAAGGAAACAAGCAGACGGAAGCCAACTGCCTCCAGTAGGGCTGTCGGGGCATGGGGATCGAGTGGCTAAATTGAAATTGAGATAATGGCAGTGCCCAATAGGAACTTTAAACAGCTGCAAGGCAGGCTGTAGATACTCGGATAAGAGTTTGTAACCAAAATCCCCATTGGCTGAAAGATCACAAACAGAAGTGAACTCTTTGAGAAAGAGAAAACCATGGACCTTTTGTTCACTTGAACTGGGTGGTGACTCTCCGATAAAGGTGTTCAGATTTGGTTTCTGACCGGCTACATATTTACTGTTCACCAGGTGTCTCCTGGTTTCTGCTTCACAAAGGAATTACTTTCTGAAACCTTATAAATATATAAATACATGTCCCCTGTGAAAAAGTCAAGGGTTAATTTTCCAGGGTGACATCACATGGAAAGGAGGCGTCTAGATGGGTTCTCAGCCCCTGCCTCACAACGCAATGCATCAGCTGGTCACGGGGTCTCTTTGCCCAGAGCACAATTAGAGTGCGGTACGGGGACAAGGGAGGTGTGTGCTGGCATGCTCCTTTTTCTCGCTGATACTGTTTGTGCTGCTGTGGTTCAAGAAATAGGATTTGTTCACAAGAAAGTCATAAGCGCAAGCTAATCACCAACTCTACAGACCATGCTGTACCAACTGAAGGTGCCCCCTGCCCTGGCTTAGAGGCCTGGAGAACTCCATTCAAGTCATATTGTTATCTTGTGCTTAAAGTGGTAAATCATCTTTTCTCACGCTTCTTTTAAACAGCTCCAAAATTAAAGTACTAGAGTGGGACTAGAGGTCATCATAGTCCTTGTCTGTTTCCATCCTGATGCCAGACCTTCCACCGGGAATGCAAGGGCATATCAGCTTTGTGCTGCTTCAGTATCAATAAGAGGAGGCTTGGGCAGTGGGGGGCGAGGGAGGATGAGACTCCATCTGCTCCACTGTGCCAATACCAGGAAGTCTCTCTTGAGTCAGCACTTACATTATCACTCAGCCCCTTAGTTAATATACAGTGGTTCTTTTATTCTACTCTCTTAAATTAACCCTCATTTCCCCTACCCCAACACAAACACACAGTTGGTGGGGGGTAGATTTCCTTACCCTTTAAGAGACACTGCACTATACGCTTCTCCCCACCGCTGAGGCCCTTCAGTGTTAGTGATAAACAATCATCCACAGAGTATCAGCACCTAGGCCACAACCCAGAAAAATGCAAATCAGAATCTCTGAGTGTTGCTGTGGCTGACGACTGACCTAGGAGGGAAGCATTCCTTTGTCTCACAGTGTGAGGGAACGCAGACACAGTCCATCACGGCAGGGAGAGCATGGTGACATGAATGGTCACGTTGCACTCACAGTCATGAAGTAAAGAGAAAACAGGAAGTGGGTCCAAGCTATAAAACCCCAACCCCCACTCTCAGCAACCCACTTTTTCCAGCAAAACTCCATCTTCTGAAGGTTCCACAACCTTCCCAAACAGTGCCATCCTCTAAGGACCCAGTGTTCAAACACAAGATCCTATGACTGACATTCCCCCACTCAATCCACAGCCCTGAGGATGGGATCCATGCACGGGTACTCTCTAAACGCTTTCTTGTATGTGTAAGTATTTCTTAAAGGAAAAACTTGGAAATTGCTTGCTCTGCAGGCGGAATGTATTCCCTCAGGTGATATGAAAGCCATTCTGAATTCTTTCTAAGCCTGAAAAAATTTTTAAAAATTCATACTTTGCAGTCCAATTTGAGCTAATACTATAGGTAGAATATAAAAGTAAAGCAATGCCTTGTGTTTAATTGAAAACAGTTTGCCTCTCTGCCTGTTAACTCTACTGACTACCTTCAGCAGACAAAGTTGAAAGGCCACATGCTGTACTGGCAAGATACTCAAATGTGATGCCAGAACAGCCACATCAGCACAACCTCGACTAAGCAGAACTTGGGGTCCAGCTCAGAGTTGCTTAATAAGAATCTGTATTTTTACCCAAACTCTAGATGATCTGTATACAAAATACGCTTGAGGAATTAAAATTTTGGTGTTCTGTCACCCTACCAAGTGGTCAACACACCCAAAAGGATGGAGGAGCAGCCAACCCAACCATTTCTAGTCTCTGCTCCGAGCTACTGCAACCAGCAACGTTGCTGTGAGGGCGAGACAGATTGTTCTCAAGTTTCAAGGGCTCTGATTCTCCACTTGTTCCCCATAAACAGAAACTGGTTTGTTCCTAATGAAACGACTTCGGCACATTTGTGTTCTTTTAGCTGTCTCCTGATGCTTACAAACTGTTCGGCTGAACTGAAAGGGTCAGAGGCCAGCAGCACAGAACATACTCCTGTGCTGTATGTCCATTTGACTCCTGACAAGGCAATGACTGCCCAGACACGAAATGGATATTTGTAATGTAATCAAATGTAACTTCGTTTCCTTTCTGTATTTTTGGAAGGGGATAGAAATGTAATCAGAATTCACCGTGAGCTGTATTTCACTCAGAAACTTTTGGCATTGTGGACATATGAGGATTAGTGTTGGGTTGCAGTCATCTGATGATAACTCACTAACCCTCCCCTGCCTCTTACCTCTATTAGTAGTTAAAAAATCAGTCTATGTGTAATGACAGCCTCATTTGTGATGGCCAGTAATGGATTTCAAATACCACAAAGTTAGACATGAAGTTTAAGCTGACCAAGGAAAATTATACACTCACATTTGTCCAAGTAGCCAAAGGATTATTTGAAACGCTCATTCTCATTCCAAATCCTCATCAGCAAAGCTAATATTGTAAAATACATATCACAGAAATGGTGAGATGCTACATAGAAAATGAAAGAAGAATCAAGCAAATCTTTATTGTAGTCTCTATTTTCCAGGAAATAGAGACTGCAAGTTCAGGGTGCAAGGGCATATTTAAAAAACAAGCTGAATGTACAATTCCTGTCTTAAGCACAACCTACCTATACATATACATAACTTCCAGGACTGCAAATTCTAGCCAGGGACCATGTGAAATATCTGTCAGTAACTTCATCCAGACTCTTTGCAATTTGTTTCTGCTGATAGTTGTTAAGAAAGAAAGAAAGAAAGAAAGAAAGAAAGAAAGAAAGAAAGAAAGAAAGAAAGAAAGAAAGAAAGAAAGAAAGAAAGAAAGAAAGAAAGAAAGAAAGAAAGAAAGAAGACAGTAAGCCAGATGAGCCAGAGAAGGGGAAGAGGCAGAGCACAGTCCTGAGCCACACTAAGGTGAGCCTGGGACAGCATCACGTTCTCTTCTTGACATTCAGGAGCCTATCGGGTTTCAGGCCCTGGATACAGAATGGGAAGGAAGTAACAAAGGACAAGGAAGTGTAAGCAGACAAAAAGAAAGGAAGATAAGACAGCCTAGAGGGTAATCTTATAGAACCAAAGGGGCTAAAAATAAAGTGGCTTTACTATTGAATTCCACTAAAATAGTTAAAGAAACAACAAGCTCGCATTACAAAAAATATACTGTTTTGCTCCTTCCCTCTCCAAGCTGCCAATGTACTGGAATGGAAGTACACCTCATCTATCAGACTATCAAGGTTCATTTTATAGAAGCATCTGCAAATGAGCGTCCAGTGAATTCTTACAAAAAGGGAAACTTTTTTTTTCTGCTTCCCCGTGTTTAAACATGAAGGGAAAGCCATTTTCAGAGGAATGGCTCTATCTAGATAATATTTACAAGAGGAAAAGCTAAAATGAGAGCACAGTCTTCAAGTATGGGAAGTAACGTGAACTGTTTATTTTTAAAAGGCCATGCATGAAAGATCCTTAGGCCAGATCACCTGCAGGGCTGTGATAAATGCATTCATGGCAACTCCACCAGCCAGGTAAGGAGAACATGGCTGTTAGGAAATTAGAAGTCAAATAAGCTTTTTAAGGCACAGTGGGCTCTTTGGAATCGCTAACCAGCTAACAATTTTGGGAAGGCACCCTGGGAGTGGAGCAAAATGTTTCAGGATGGATGGGATCTGTGATGAATGAAGAGGAGCACACAGAGAAGCAGGAGAGAATGGGGACAGTGAAGAGACAAAAATGGGAAGGTAGAACTGACTCACCAACGTGGTGATAAGAGAAGGCAAGGTTTATTAGGCACCTTTGTCCCCATCCTACCTCATCCTTGAGGCAACCTCATAAGTAGGTGATAGGATCCCTTTCTTGGTAATGAGAAAGCAAAACTATCTTTCCAAGGTCAAATAGCTTGAGGAAAAAAATTCAGGATGGAGTTATGTTTGAGGGGACTCTAGTCTTATCAGAACCCTAAAATCTGCCCATTTCACTATCCTTGTTCTCTGCCTCCCTCCCTGCAGAGAGTGGGCCCTGGTGAGAGAGAGAAGTGTAGGGCTCGCTAGAAACACACACATCGTAAAGAGATGTGACTGTGACCCTTCATACAAAGAAAGGAAAGGTGTGATGCTGCCAGAGAGCAATAAGTGAATTGAGCAAGAAAGGGGAATACTATTAAAATATGAGCCTGACAGCCCTTGTTGGGGTTTCTCTAGGCATTTGGTTATCTGATGCCTTGTGCCTATGAGGTAGTTATTACTTCTACTCACCAAATGACAAGACTATGTGTGAGAATCTTGCCTCCATTGCCAGGGTAGCAGTCAAGTAGACAGAGGCTAGAAAAGGAAGTTGCAAATAGCATGGACTACATGTCGCAGCAGCTCCTTATGAGGGTGAAGAAAACCTATACTATCAAAAACAGAGAACAAATCAGTGGCTGAAGCAAGATCCCTGAGGAAGAGGTAAGTAAGTATCAGGACAACCTCAGAAGTCTTGTTGGGGCCAGACTCTGTGAAAGTCATCTGGGGCAAATGAAGAATAACATCGGGCTTACTGCAACATGCAGCCCCACAGAATTAAGCGGGAAGGGATCTGATCAGATCCCTTATTATCGAAGAAGTCAGAGTGGAGTCAGGAAATGTTTGTCAGGGTTAAGATTTAAAAAAAAAAAAAAAGAAAGAAAGAAAGAAAGATGGATTTGAAAGACACATAGAGCAGGAAGTTTCCAGTGTTTGAAGTATCAACAAAAATGAATGACCAGGTGTGATGGTATATGCCTTTAATATCAGCACCTGAGAGGCAGATCTCTGTGAATTTGAGGCCAGCCTGGTCTACATAGTGAGTTCCAGGACAGACCCTGTCTCAAGAAGAATGAGAGGGAGGAAGTAGGGGGAGGGGGAAAGGAAGAAGAAAGGAAGAGGAAAGTATCCTGAATACCTCTAAGTTCCTAGTTTCTCTAACAGCTTTCTACTGAGGCAGTGTCTGGGATAAGCACCACTCTAGAGTACTGCCATAGGAGAGGGGCAGATCAGGATTTTGGTCCTATCTCTTAGGATAAAGAACTAAATAGACACAGCATGTAGTTTGATTTCCAGATCTAGACTTTAAAGGGGTTGGGGTGAACCCTGTGTTAGTTAGTACCTCCTACTATTCATTTCTCTTCCCTGAACACTTCATGATATGAAATTGTCTCACTACTGTTTTTGAAATGTCCCAAAAATGTCTGCCTGGTTTAGTGCTGTATCTCCTGCATGAGACACAAAGACGGCCTTTCTGGCTTTGTTTATTGAAATGAACTGAAGATCCAGACTCTAAGTGATGTAGACAGCTGCTCTGGGTTCTCTACTTCGGCTGTAACCTGTATTTACTCACCTCCCTGGCTCTAGCTTCTAATCTATGTATGGCTTTTTCCACATGCCTTACCCGGACTATGTTGAACCCAATGGTTTCTGCAGAAATACTAGGGTTGACCTATTTACTAGAATTAGTTTTCCCACTCTGTTAGTTATGAACTCCTCACTTCAAGGGTAGGGATATGGAGAAAGAAAAAAAAAAGAGTAGGGATATGGGAAGAGAGCTCACTGATTGGAAGAATGATGCAATTTGGACAGGTATGGAGATGCAGCTAAACACAAGAGGTGATTGTGAACACAAAGCCTAGAAATACTGTGGGAAAGAGAAAAAAATGACTACATCAGAAAAATAAGAGAAAGGTCTGAACAGATTTGGTAGATAGAGGGCCTTGAATATCAGAATGGGGGATCCGGTTAGATTTTAAAGGAATGGTAATTTGGGAAACGGATAGATTCCTACTAAGGGAATGACATAGAGGACGATTTCAGGGAGATTAATCTGGCAGCAGCCTGCAGGATTAATTGAAGAGATAAGAGATCAAAGGCAAAGTCCCCTCACCCCTGCTCAGAAGCTGTGGCAGCAAAGCGGGTGTGAAGAGATAGGAGACTTAGCCAGGCAGTCATCTCAGAGATGAAGATAAATGGAGAGGGACTTACTGAATAATTGACTGGAAGGCAATGGGAGATCCAAAAAGAGACTCTAGGTTTCAAATCCTGGTGGTTTTGGTACCTGAGAGACTAATGTGTCTCTGACACAAAGAGAGTCTTTGTTTTATATAAAGAAAAATGAAACTGAAAAAATTATTGCCCTTGTTACTTTTGCTGTAGTCTTCTCCTTGTCACAAAATTCACAGTCATGGTGATCTCCTTTAAAAAAAAATGATCAGTGTAATGAGCCTTGACCCAAAATCTATTAAATCTATCCTTCATTGGGGTTGGGGCTCAGCTCAGTGAGAGAGCCCCCACCAGTCACCTGTGGGAAGTTTAAACTCCATCTTCAGCAATGCTGGAAACAATGCCAGAGAGGTAGAGGCTTAGCTCCTCTGGCTACTTTTTATCCAGCTTCTGAGGCAGTTGACAAGACTCTAAATTATGGCATTTCCATGAACCTGTAGGCTCTCTTTGCCAAGAGAGAAAAAAAAGAAAAGAAAAAAAGAAGAAAAGAATCATTGCCACTTCAGACATATGGCTAAAGCAAGTATTCTGTTTCTGGGGGCCACATCCGTGTTACAAGTGACTTAGGAGAACACAGGGAAATGGAAGCAGAAACTTTCCACCCAAGGAACCACAGCTTTTACATGAACCCACACACTTGTCTTCATAAGGTATAAGAAATATCTCATCCTTATGGGAAATGTATTAAAAGATGGAATCCCTATGTTATGGCCACACCACAAATATTTAAAAATAAGAGCAACAGCAAAAATGATTATAATAATATGAAGAATGCATTTAAACCCGTATTGATCTATTTCATAGATAAACTTTTATCTTATCACACTAGTATAATGATCTTGTGCCTAATTCAATGGCAATCATCCACTAATTCCAGAACAAAAGGTTCAAAATAGTAAGATTTTTGTAACAGAGAATTTGTTCATTTTGCTGAACTATGTTTTAAAATGGATTCAGAGTCAAGTGGTTTTCATATTACTAGAAAAATAGAGTAATAACTGAGAATGCTTTTATTTCTCAAAGTTTACCAGACAGAGCACTGTGGTTCTCCAGCTGCTAACCATGCCTTCCTCAATATGGTCTCACAAAATATAAAACTGTATCTATTATATGAGAGCGGTGGATCATATCTTTAAGATTTATGAGGAAAAATGCTATTCTGTGAAAAGCTGGTCATGAAACTGCCATGCTCCATAATTCTGTTTATTATCGAGTCTCTGCAAGCTGTATAGTACAGCTGCAACTGTCTTCACACTTGGGCCCTCTTTCCTCTCAGCCATCATGTTAATAATTGACACTCTTATGGTCATCTTGGTACGGAATTAGCCAAGATCAATGGCTTATCTTTTGACTAACGCTTTCTTCCTTGTAGTTAATGGCTCATCAAAGACATTCTCAAACAAAGATACAAGTTTATATGATATGCTGGCAAGGTGTCATATAGAAAATAGATAAAGAATCATTTTCAGGAATAACAACAGCAGCAGTGACCTCATAAGGTCTCTAATCCCTACAATAATGCTACTTATAAATCAAGGGTTTCTTTCAGGAGAATAGAGCAGAAAAGGTTTCTCTTAGGAGAGGAAATTTGAGCAGTTAATGCCTTATGCATAAAAGCATTAAGATTAAAACTTCGCACAGAAAGAATAGGAGTGTTTTTGCCCTTGTTAGTAAGAAATGACGAACATTCTGCTTGCTAAGTTGTAGCTTTGCTAGACAGAGCACAAGCTATTGCAGAACTGCGTTCATAGTGAGCTCGTACTTCTACTTTGTTTTTATTTCACATAAAATAGATCTGCCTCATCCCTGCTCTCACATGCCCTCTATCAGCCCAGTTGTCCAGACCAGGAAAGCTGAATCACTAGAGCTTTCTTGCTTCCCTTTCTAGCTACACTGATGAGTCACCAAGCTCTGTGACTTAGTTAACACCCCTAGGTCAAACCCTTCCTGTCCCTTTCCACACTTCTTCTGGGCATTCATCTTTCTCAAAAGGTTGACTGCAATTACATCAGATTTTTTTTCCTCCTGGTTCCTCCTACACATCACTATCAGAGTGAGCATTCGACAGTACTTTATCATCTATGGATGTCTGATCAGTCTAGAGAAATGTTTTCACAGGACCTTGAAGCGTCCTTGGAGAGGGTGGGACATTTCTCATAGGGAGGCAGTCCAGACGTCTTCTAGAAGTTAAGCTATTCAGACTCAAAGCTCTTGAAACCTGTAAGGTTGAACTAGACGGTCTTGGCCATGTGGGAGTAAGGAGAGGTAACACAAAAGGCACAAGAGACAGTGCTTTTGGCTGCCCAGCTTCAACACCACAGTCACGTTGGTAATTGCGGAACTCCTCAGCTCTTTCCTCTAGGAACTGAGTTATTTCAATACATGATCCCCAAACATCATGACAAGACCAAATGGTCTTGTTCATTCTAAGTGATTTTGCAAGACTCATATTTAAAAGAATTCTGTTCTTGTACCATATGATGCAGTTTTCCTCAGTCTCTTTCCTTAGGTGTCCGTTAGCATCTCCTGCTCTCTGTGATGAAAAACTTACTGTAACAGGCAATAAAGCATGCAATGTGGTTGCATGTACTAAGGGGTGTGTGATGACTAAGAAAAATATCCAGTTCTGTTCATTCCATACGACCAAAGCATGGTGTTCACCTACAGAAAGGTGTGAAATTAGAGTGGTTTAAGGAATTGAAGGAAAAATAGACTTCCATGGGGAGAAAAATGACACTGCCCACAAGTCTAAAGACTGCCCTTAAACATTAAAGTTCATTGGCTTTCAAAACACTTCCACTTAATTCCCACAGTAATTCTGTGATATAGTCATTCTGCTTTATAGATGTGAAAACTGATCCAAAGAGATATTTATCAATATATCCCAAATTTTCAGAGATGATAAGGGACAGGCTGTTGACTTAAATTTGTTGGTTGGTTGTTTGTTGGCTTGGTTGACTGTTGATTACTTGATTGCTGGGTGGTTAATTGGTTGGTCAGTTGGTTGGTTGGATGGATAGATAGAAGGCTAACTGGTTGGTTGGTTGACTGGTTGGCTGGTTGGTTGGTTGGTTTTGGTGATGTTATCAGTGGAACTCAGGGCCATGTGCAGACAAAACAAGCACCCTACCACTGGCCTACATCCTGGCCCTTAGCTTTGCTTGTTTTTCTTATTCGATATGCTTTCCAATTTTTCATATGGCCATTATGTTCATTGTTGTCTATGATAAAAGAAGTATGAGTAAAAGAAACTGGAGAGATGAGTCAGCAGATAAGAGCATTTGATCCTTCCAGTGGTCATAAATTCATTTCCAAACATCTACCTCAGGCAGCTCTCAACTGCCTGTAGCTTCAGCTGCACAGACCCCAATGCACCTTTCTGGTATACACATTTTAAATTTTTTTAAATAAAAGAAGTAAAATCTACAATTTCAGCACAAGCAATAAAACACTTGAGAAGTATAAAGTAGATGCCACTTCTCATGTGATCTCCTTTCAAATCATATTTCAAGATAGTAATGAAGAGGCTTTGTCTGAGCTGAATGCAAGGACATTCCTACCGTTTTTTAGATATTTCATTTTTCTATGCATAATTGCATGTAGGCTCTCTGCTGCCTCTGTTACATTTTGATGGATGAGTCAATGCCAAGATTGTTGCTAGAACTTTCTCTGAGAATGTGCCATCTGTTTCACATCAGCACTTGTCTTATTGCTCTGAAGCAAAGATGTTATATATTCAGTGATGTATTATATTATGCATCTATGTGTGCACTCATATATACACAAATACATGCACGTATATAGATAGAAAAAACTACTAAAGTCAGAAAAGAAGGGGCCAACAAGATGGCTCAGAGGGAACAGGTGCTTGCTGCCAACCCTCATGACCTGAGTTTGATCACCAGAATCCACAGGACATAAAGAGAGAACTGACTCCTACAATTTGTCCACTGATCTCCACACACATAAGGCAGCACATGCTTATACACACATACACGCACACACAGATACATACATAGATAAGACTAAAGAATAAGGAAGACTTCTGCCAAATATAATTGCAGGTCTGTTATTTATTTCAGAGATGATACGTGAAAAGCAGCCTATGCTTCTCAGAACTGAAATTCACTGACAATCTAACACTCATTTGGTTAACTTTTGCCCAAACAGAATCTCAGTTTGCCTTTTTTTACCATTGACATCTTATTGGTAAAATGACAAAAACATACTATACCTCCTCAGAAAATAAGAATGATTTCACCTTATCAAGGTGCTTTATTTTCACAAAGCCCTGTTACGATATATCCATTCTCATCAAGCAACCCTAGGAGAGAAGTTATTCTCCACTTGAAAGACGAGGTCTGTTGACTTATCCCTGGCTCACAATTTGAATCTCAGCATTAACTCTTGTGAGCTGCCTTAGCAATACCCACCTTGTGACCTGCTTAAACAGAAAAACAATGATGCACTCTGAAAGTGACACAGTGTGATATAGTTATCTTTGTTGCTCCTAATAACAAATATATAATGGGGCCATACTTCATATACATGGATTATATATGTAGTGTATGTGTGTGTGAGAGAGAGAGCAAAAATGTATGTATACATGACTGCAAGTGTATACCTTGGATACCTTGGAACTGGAATTACAGGCTAGGTCTTTGCAGGATGAGCACATAATTAGGTGGATGCTGGGGTCTGAACTCTGGTCCTCGTGATCTCACAGCAAGAGTCTGTGACCTATCTCACTAGCCCCCAATATGTGGGCTTTCTTTCTTGTACTGTGCAGTGTTATTTTCCTTATATTTATCTGCTTAAAGGTTGTGTTTTCCAAGCATATAAATAAAAAAAAAGTTCACTTGCCTGAAAATACTAGATTGGCACAATATGATCCCACTGCTGACTCACTGAATAGATACAAATTATGCCTTGCCAGTTCTTAACCTTGTTCTGTCAGGACCACCTGTAAAGCAGGTAGATAATTAATTCCATACTCTGGTTTAGCCTTGGGATAGTTTAAAATTAAATCAGATATCAAAGAAGAGAGCAGAACGATGGTTGTCAGGGGCCTGGGGGTTGACGGCAGGAATGGAAAAGGCTGGTTAAAAGATGCAGAGCCCTGGCATATATGTTATGGCGATCTATTGTACCACATGGTGACTATAATTAACAATAATGTACACTTGACGTTTGCTAAGTGATGACATCCTAAATGTGCTCGCCACAGAAAGGAAGTATGAAAAGAAATAAATATGTTAATGAGTTTTATTTAATCACTTAACATTATAGTTTAATCACTTTACATTATATAAACTATACATTTATAGACTTTTAATGAGACATTACAATACACCTTGTAAACCTATATGATTTTTGTTTGTTGATTACATTTCAGTAAAGTAAGAAAGTGTGAACAATACAGTCCTATCTGAATGAAGCTGGAACTACTGAGGCCAGGCAGATGCTGATTCTGAAACACTGCATCTAGGAGCATGGTTTGAGGGAATTTCCTTTTCCATATATTTTAGTAATGCCCATTAATTTTTAAAATAATGGGGTTTATTATGACATTTTTCACATATGTATAGAAAATACCTCAGCTATATCCATGCCACTGCCCAGTGACACTATTTTATGGGGAGTTTCTTAAAGGATGAAACTGTATCATGAAATGTCATAGAAAGACATTTCTCAGGACACCTAAAGTCTATGTGTTAAGAGTCAAGAGTCTGGGAGTATTCATTAGTATTGAGAATGTGAGAACACTGAGCAATTATTCTGACTTACTCATTTAAGACAGAAAATTGTTTAATAGTGTGGCCAGATTTTAACCTTTCTTCGAGGAGGAGACAGAAATGATTTCTAGAGGATCCTTGCCCCACGTAATGGATGTATTTCTAGAGGATCCTTGCCCCACGTAATGGATGTATTCACATAGGAGACTGATATCAGGCCACTCCTTGCTGGTCACAATTTAAAATATCGAAGAAGAAAAGCCCGTGACTCCATGCTGGAAAAGCCTTTTCTCTGGTTCTCCAACATTGCACTGAACTTTGCAGCTTGTCCTTTTCAAGGTTTTTTTAGGAGCTACTTGCAATGTTGACGCCTAAGCAATGAGGGTGAAAAGATGATGTGCCCAGCAAACGCAGAGGCCCATGCTGCACGGCAGGAGTTACATCCAGCTTAAACACAGACTTCTAGCCAAATAAAAGCAATTGCCCCCTCATCCTTAATGAGCTTGTACTGTACGAACAGACTGCTGAAGAGAGAGTGAGTGCTGTGATGGCTTTTCCCAAGCATTTCCAGGTCATTTGTTGACAGAACCCTGCCGCGTTAGGAGACCGTGTCTCAGCTCCTATAATCATGGGCTGGTCTACTGGAAAAGTGAGTGAGTATTGGCAAAGACAGCCAACTCCTAATATTTGTTCCAAGTGACCTTGCCTCAGTTATTACTGAAACTTGGCGCGGATCCCATCAGGGGTCACTTGTTCCCGTTCACAGAAGAGATGTAGGAACTGGGGGATGACAAAAATGTTGTACGTGGCCAAAAGTGAGGAAGCCCCTTCTCAGAGAGCTTAGCTTTCTACCACAGGGGGCTGTCTTTGCTCCGAAACCATTTAAGTTTGGTTTGCAGCAGATGATTTTGCGACTCTCATTTGCTTCCTACATCTGTTTAGTCTTAAATGCTTCCAAAACAATTTTTGAAATCTCACAGTTTTCCAATCCTTCCTAATTCATAAGCTGCACAAATTGCAAGTCTTTGTTGTTGTTTTTTTAATTCTAGTTTTGAAAATGCAAGCAAATGTAAAGTTTTTTTAAATGAGTGGTGAAGGCGGCTGAAGGCATAACTGATTGATAGAAGTAGCATTGTTCGTGTACCTCACAAAAACTTTCTTAAACTACCTCAGTTTTGTCATTTCCACAGGAAACCTTAGCTCACTTTAATTACTGCCGTCGTTTAGCTTGAATTATGACAAAATAAATGCACTGCACTCCCTCTGCTGGCTCAGAGGCAACAACAACAGCTTATTAACCAGACAGACCTACAGACCTATTTTTAGAAGCGCTTCACCATCTAAAAACAAAACAAAGGAAAAGAAAGAAAGAAAGAAACAGAAAGTGGAAAAGGAAGCAAGAGCTGCGAAGTTGCTAATTTTATTATGCGTTTAAAATGTCAGAAAAACAAATGTCTGCCCAAGGCAAATGGTTCGGCCAAGCAAGGCAGCCAGCACTTGAAGCTCTTCCCAGAGGCCTATCTAACAGCCTTTCAAAGTTACTGAATCTTTTCAAATACTGAAGCAATCATTTCCTAGCGCTTAGGAACGACCCAGTGGATTGCTGTTTGGTATGTTCCAAACAGTCTGGGATCACAAAGTCGTTCATTTGGCTTGGGGTGGGAATGAGGTGAGAGAATGTCTGTCTTACAGTGTCTGAACGGGGATTGAATTTTACACCTCAGGCCATGTCCGTGCATGAAAGCATGTTACCCGCAAGCCTGGAGGAGATGAAGAGTTCCTGGGGGGGGGGGGGGGGGTCTTAAGGATCTAACCATGAGTGAAGACAGCTGATCACAAGAGGAAAGCGTTCCGGTTTGTCTGGGGCCTGGAGCTCCCCACACTGTTTCTCTGTTTCTCTGTGTCTCTGTGCGTGCGGCGTCTTCCGGCTAAGCACTAGTCTCCTTGAGATTCGCTCTTTCCCATTCTGGCTTGCTTTCTTCCAGGCGTCTGGATGCCAACCACATCAGCTACGTGCCGCCCAGCTGCTTCAGGGGCCTGCACTCCCTGCGGCACCTGTGGCTGGATGACAACGCTCTGACAGAGGTCCCTGTCCAGGCTTTCGGGAGTTTATCAGCCCTGCAAGCCATGACCTTGGCCCTGAATAAAATACACCACGTAGCAGACTATGCCTTTGGTAACCTCTCCAGCCTAGTAGTCCTGTAAGTTTTATTGATTTTTTTTCTCTCTCTCTTTTGGCAGTTTCTAAATCCCCACTGAGATCTTAGCCTTAAAGTGCTGGACCTCAAAACTTGAATGGAGGTGTTTTAAAGGGATGAAGAAAAAGTCTTCGACCCTCTCTAAAATGACTTACGAATGCTCAAATTTTGTGAATGCTTTAAACAACATTTATCAAATACCTGATTAGTAATAAACATTGCTGGGCATACAGTAGCACTCTACCTTTAGCAGAATCCATTGTACAGTTTAAATCATTACAAAACTAATAGAAACTTTTTATTGAAAGATAATTTAACTATTAATAATACATATGACTAATAAGGATTTTTTTTTGTAGTTCTAGAGATGGAACTTGGCATCACAAATGCTAGTGAAACAAGTACTAATACTTTATCAATAAACTACACTCACAGCCTTGAGAAGTACATTTTTTATTATTTTTTATTTATTTGGCTAAAAAGAAGAAAGCAGATCATTCCCAAGCCAGGATATATCCCAGTGGCAGACTGTCTAGCATCAGCACCTGGGGTTAAGCCCTAGTACTGATGGAAAGAAGACAGAAAAAAAAATAGGAGGAGAAAGAAAAAGGAGATGAAGGGCCAGATGAAGAGAAAGAGGGCAGAGCATTGACTGTTGACAGCAATTCTGCTTTTCTACAGCTTTTTTTTTTTCTCTTTGAGATCTAGATATCTGTTGGTTTGGGTTGGGTTGGGTTTTTGAAACAAGATTTCATGTAGATTGGCCTTGAATTTGTACAGTTGAAGATGTCCTTAAAGTTCTCAAACTCCTGCCTGCCAAACATTAGGATTATAGGCAAGTACCACCACCCCAGGCCTCATTCACAGAGGTTCTCTACTAATACTTTGGAAATTAATCAGCCTTCTTTGAGAGTGAAGCAGTATATTCCCATGTGTGTGATAGAATAAACAACCTTTATCCAGCACTAATGTTTAGATGCAGTTACTGCTTGAACAACTATAAGATCAACTTGCTTGATATGTTAGCTTTCCATCCCTGTGACAAATGCTGGAGATAAAGCTGCACATGCTTCCTCTCACCTATAATCCTAGAGTTTAGGAGGCTGAGAGATATAAGGGTTGCAGTGAGTTTGAAAGCCAGCGGAAGCTGTATAGGTCAAGCCATGTGGGCTACAGGGTAAGAACTATCAGGAAGGAAGGGAGGAAGGAAAGGAGGAAGGAAGGAAAAGATTTACTACTTAAAGGAAAGAAAGGTGTGTTTGAGCCTACAGCTTCAGTGATTTCCTTGCACAGTTATCGGTCTTGTTGTTTTGGACCTGTGGTAAAGCAGAGCATCGTGATAGGTAGTACCTGGTAGAACAACTAAGAAACATAAATAGAGACAGGAAGGGCTGGGGACCCAATGGCTCCTTCAAGGACAAGGCTCAGTGACCTAGCTTCCTTCTACTGGACCCACCTCTCATAGGTCCTACCATCATCTGATATAACACTGGTTATATTCAATATATATTCAATATATATATATTCAATATATATATTCAATATATATTCAATATTTTTATATAAAATATATTTTATTTTATATATTGAAGCTGGTTGCCAAGCTTCAAGCTTATGGGTCTTGGTCAGTCGTTTATGACACAAAGTTACAAGGAGCATAGGGAGAGGCTTCTTTTCTTCCCTCCCTATCCAGTGACTCTTTTTTGCCTTCACCCAGACCATGGCATCACTGCAGCTGATGATCCACCTCTTCCTTTGCAGTGTGTACTCCTAGGAGGGCTCTTACCCATCTATTTTTGTTTCTCTCCATCCCCTCTCTCATTCCTTGCCTATAAAAGACCCTGGAGAGATGTCACATAGATCTCACCTAAAACCAAAATTTATTTATTGAAACAAAGATCTTTGTCTGGAAAGAAAAGAAATTTAGAGGGATATTAACACATTTTCACCCTGACTTCTTCACATGAAAACGATATCAATGACTCTGAAGAAGCTGACTAGGGCCTTTGATTTTTTTTCCTCCACTTTTTTTTTAACTTTCTTTCCCTTAAACCCATTTTTGCAAAACCTCTGTGGGCATTAGCCAACACAGCTGTTCTCATCGACCCTGGCATCCCTGGTTTATCAATTGAGCCTAAAATGATAATTGTACACGTTAATGGTTTGTCAAGATTACTAATCTTAGGCAGCTATGCCCTGTAGCTAAAAATCCTTTCTTGATGACCTGGGAATGGAGTCATCACAAAACATGCTTAGTCTACATGTGACCCTCAGTATCTCTATTGAGCACTCTCTGTCTCCACGTCACAATGAGCAAACCACACTGAAAAATACAATGAAAAACGTGACTCATTCATATGATCACACGCAAGCAGTGTTTATCTTAAATCCTGTGCTATAGAATTGTTTCCAGTATGAGTGAAGGTAGCATCGAGGCTTTTGTTTTAATGCTCATTTCTTGTCATTGGCGGGTTCTTTAGATTTCTTTCAATTTAAACATCCAAAATGTTCCTAATTTTTCTCTGTGCAGTCTGCTTCATGACTGTTCATGACTGCTGCTAATGCTCTCTTACAGGCATCTCCATAATAATAGAATCCACTCCCTGGGAAAGAAATGCTTTGATGGGCTCCACAGCCTGGAGACTTTGTGAGTTGACCTTTTATTTGTTTCCCCCTTTCCAGTGTTTTCATGAATATTTTGAAGGAATCAAAACAGCCTTAAAGCCAAACTTGATGTTTGGTTTGGTTAATTGCCTGAGCTTTAAACTGGTATTTACAGAGGCTTTATCACACACACACACACACACACACACACACACACACACACACCCCACAGAGCGAAACAATAAAACTGCATTCTATTTTAATCTCTTGAGAGTGGCAAATTAGTGAGAATAATTAAAGTTAAATGAGATGTTCTCAGTAAGCAGTGACTGTTTGCTTAGGAATGTGGATTCTCCACCAGAGGAGCAACTCGTCTTGTCAGGAGCACTAAGCCTGAGTTGGGTGCAAGATGGGTCCTCTGCAGAAGGGAAGCTGGAGATCCTGAGAACTAGGTCCCTCATAAGGAATCAGGTTCATACCAAAGCAATCCAAGGGACTATATCACTTACGGAGTATATGGATGATCCCTGATATTCACTGTTTGACTAAATTTTACAAACACCCCCATTAAGCAGCTATTTCTGTCCTGTCTCCGACCTCACTGAATTACTTTACCAAAGCTACATTTTTAGCCTGTAGCATAATCGGGAATTGATTTTTTTTCCCCGCTAGTCTGATTCTGAAATCCATGTTTATTTCCAGATACTGCTTTCCAAGAACAGGTGAAAAATTCCACTCGATACAATCGCACCTGCCCATAGTCCCAAGCTATAACTTGAGCTCAAGGGCTGAGATTTTCCTGGGTCAACCAAGCAAGACCCCCTAACTCAACAAACAAACAACAACAAAATAGATCAGGTTTTTTGTTGGTACTTTTGATAAAAATGAGTTCAGTCAGCTGATCATATCCTAGATTCCAGAGCCAGGGCAGAGGAGCTCATCACCTACCTAGAGCACAAACCTCTTCCTGGTACAGGAAATGCTCTGTAATGCCCTGTTGAGCAAATGAAGTGCAGTAAGGATGGGTAGCAGGCAGCAAAAGTCCCGAGTGTACTTGGAGAGGAAGGTAGCTGCAGTGACGTCCTCAAGTCCCATGTTAATACTGAAATACAATAAATAGAAGACACAAGGCTTTGTGTCTGATCACAAAACCAAGTCGTCTGTGACCTTGTAGAACATTGTTCATTTGCATGCAGACTTCAACAACTTACCCATGGTTAGTTTAGCTTCTGACCAGTTCTGGATCAGCAGACTTCCTGAGGGACCCTCTATCCCGGGTCTTCTCATAACAGATGAGCACCCACAACTTTCCTTCTGAACAACTTGTCACTCTGCTTCTCCATGGGCATGAAAGAGAAACTCATCCAGACATGACCTTGATGGCATGGGAAAGCAGTTTCCATCAGCTGCTAGAAAAAAGTTAGAATGTCCCTCTTATTAACACTTCCTCATTCCTTTCAACAGAATAATTGGAACAAAAACACACAAAACAAAAAACAAAACAAACGAACAAATACAAACAAAGTCAATGACAAAATTAGCTTTTCTCTGAGTTTCCATAAATGCTTTTTCCTGTCCCTAGTCCTGGAGGAGGAACCAGATTTACAGAAAAATACATATAAATACCAGAGAACAAAGCATTTCAGGACAAATATGTGAATCTTATTGTCTGGCCCTACTTTGCCGAAGGCTACAGAGGATCAGTAAATTGGTTATTCCCAACCTCTTCCTTTCCCTGGCTAGAAAACCAAGTAATTTATAAGGGTCCAGTCCTCGTTTAATCAAAACAGAGCATCTGGAGAGATTTACAAACAGGAAGAAAATTTATGTCCACAAAAGACACTAGTTTCCTGCCTGCAGAATAGCTTAAGGATGGCTTGTGCCAGACAAGTAGGAATCTTGATTCATGTCTAACTCAGTCAAATTATCTTTCTCTTAAAATTAAATAGCAATTCTTTTCTACTGAGGAGGCTCTAACCACATCTGATTGCCTTACCAAAAGGGTTTTCTATGTCATTTGGGAAATCTGCCATTCCCAGGGACCAGGCAGCAATTCCTTTTTCGTATGAAGATAGAGGTATAAGGAGGAGTAAGCCTATAAAACATGTGTGAGTAATGGGATTGAAAAGCCATTTGTGTCACTGCAGATAGGGAAATTAATGATTTGAGATTCTCTGGCCCTTCTATCTCTGTATATGAGGGATAACACAAAGCTTTGCCTCACAGACCAAGACACAGATCAGACTCCTGAGTTCATCATCATTTGCGACTCTAGGAAAACTCTAGGCTTCATGTCTTTGCTAAAAGTCCTGTGTATCACCTAAACCTTTCCAAGCACTGAAGTCCTAGACTTCAGGCTGGGTGGGACAAGAGGCCAAGAACAAGGTAGTTCTCATGTCCTGCTTCCTAAATGAGAAGGAGGAAATGAAAAAGGAGGTGTATTCCAGGACTGAAGAGTGCAAACACCAGCTGGCAATTCAGTGAACCAGGTCCCAGTGAAGAGCTCCATCAGGAAGTGATCAGAAGCAAGCCAGCATCACGCCTCCTTGGAAGTTGAAGCAGCTGCAGGTCCCTTCCTGTTTTAAATGACCCAACACTGCCTTTGATCTTTGGCTCAAATTTTCTGTTCATTGGTGTCATGACTATTGAAATACAAGTATTTTCAGACTGTTGGTGGACAAGGCCCTAGAGATAGCTCAGCAGGTGAAAGCACTTGCTGCTTAACTTGAGAAACTGGAACCCACCAGCAGAAAGAGAAAAACAGCTACCAAAATTGTCTTTTTTATTTCCACAAGCAAGCTTAGTACACACACATGCGCACACAAACAGGCACAGGCACACACACGGACACACTCAAGCACACTAAATACAATAAATTGTTTTAAAAGTATTAGGCAACAAGCCCCAATAAACCCTCTCCTGTAAGAGAAAAAAAAATGAGCTTCCATGGATGATACAGGTCCATTGGAATAGCGTACACAAAGGCATTATTGGATTAGGCACCAGACTCAAATATTTACTGAAATGTAACTGCTATACTTCTTTAATTGATTTAAATAATTTACTTAATGAATTTATGTATTTTGTTAGTGATGATCTACAATGTTCTAGCTATTATCTTACTGAAATGAGTACAGATGAAATTAAACAACTGGGCCCCCATCTTTGGAAGGATGCTATTTCTCTACTAACACAAGTCATTGCTGGTTCTTTCCTAATCAACTTAAAAACAAAGCCCAACCATACTTACTTATTTACTAACTTATCTTGTAAATAGAAGTTTTAACTGAAATACTAAAATACCATTTACTCATTTCCAGAGACTTAAATTATAATAACCTTGATGAATTCCCCACTGCAATCAAGACACTTTCCAACCTTAAAGAACTGTAAGTGGCCTTCCATATGCATGTAAAATAGATTTGTGTAGCATATACTTTTATTTTTCCTAAGTGATATGTATTTTAGTACCATTTACATTCTTTTATTTTGTAGTACAACTATAATAGAATTTAGTTATTTGTTAAACATTTCTATGAATCTAGAAATTTCTGAGTTGTATGAATTTCTGAGTTATATAGAAGTATATGAATAAAATTATTTGTCCCTTATATAGTAATTAATTCCTTCACATATATTTTATTACATGCATTATCCCTCAAATGCCAGATGAACCTCTTCCATTTTTTTCTGGTATAAAAAAATTTTGTTGGGGGTTTATTGGGGGAAGGAAGGAGTGAGAGCCTGGAGAAAGATAAAGACGGTGAGACCTTATTTCCTCAAAGGAGACAGATAGAGGAAGTTGTTTATAAGGAAAAAACACTTTGTGGGTTTCACCTCAGAGAAACACATGTGTACCCTAGAGGCAACCCTACCATACAGCCACAACCCTAGAAAAAACCCAACGATCCTTGACTCTGCCTCTCAGCCTTTCAGTGTGAATCAATTTGTTATTACAGGCCCACTGAGCATCTTCCTCGTAAGGCGTTTCCTTAAATCTCCACTTCAGCTTAAGTCAATTTTCCCTTCTCCCAGCTTCCAACAGGGAGTGATCTTAATCCTCTCTCCAAAGATAGCTCCCACTCAAGCTGTTATGCAATGGCTTTCTACTGGATGTCAACAAAAGGATTTTCCTTTTCTAATGTAACATCCTGTTTCCACACAGCTCAGGTAGGATTTGCAAAGCCTCTCTTCCTCTTTCAAGATGAGAGCACTTGATTCCTTTTGCTCCTCTGAAGTAAATGAGGACATACATAACAGTCTGTGAGGCAGGGAGGAGTTACCTGTACCCTGGTTACCAAAGACGCTGACTACGGTTACATGGTATTGCAAACAGGGCTATTAAATAACGCACACACATACACGTGACTATTTTTTTTAAATATTTTTCTCTCTTTCTAGAGGATTCCACAGCAACAACATCAGGTCAATACCTGAGAAAGCATTCGTAGGCAACCCTTCTCTTATCACAATGTAAGTGGCCGCTGTGCTCATTCTACTTGTCCTTCCTGACATATAACAGTTTTAAATATATTGCACATTTAAATATAATACAGTTAATGTTGTCTGTACGCCCGATTTTTGGCACAGTCGATGCAATAATCTGTACAAAAGTGTATGCATTGGTATACTTCATCAGGTTTCGACTAAACACTGAAATGTTACTAAAGCCTGATCTTTTAGGATCTGTGATGTCCATCGCCTTACAGTTGCCATCTTCGGATGGAGCCACATTCCACAGATCATCTTACAAAGCACTTCCAGTTACTCGTATTTTGCAAGGAATGAAAGTGACTTTCGAGCATTCAACACTTTAGACCACTTAGTCATTCAAGAAAAGAAGACCTTTGGAGACAATTTACCTCAGGCCTAAACTGCTGGTCATGAGCATTCAGTGGAAGGGATACTGTTTTATGCCCTCTGTCTATTCGTTCACAAGCCCCAGCCTTGCATCACCTATAAACAGAACCAGGATGTAATTCTAGAAAGGTGCATGTGCTCTTAGAAATGGGAGTATAAAGACTGACACATTATAAAAATAAGATAGACATAATCACAGAGTATCAATGGTTTTGTTTCACACCTAGTACAGATAGGACATTTATTATGTATCAACATTAAGAAAATGAAAATGGGAAATTATTAGTTGGCTTTTAGATAAAAGATGTGTGTCTATGGTAGGTTAGGAAACAGTATTGGCCTTACTGAGAAGCCTCAGATCTATCATAGAGGAGGTGAGTAAAGGCAACCATTGAACCTGGCCCTAAGGATGGCGCTTATCAGGGAGTTCTCCCGTGCTAACTTGGTAGAGAGGTTTTCTGAAACCATGTGGCATTTGTCACAAATGAGCTGGAGACCCATTTAGCCTTAACAATTAGGGGGTAAGTGGGAGGGGAGAGGAGACAGCGAATACACATACAAACAAAATCATTCATCACCTCTGAAATGTCCTGGCAATATTTTGGCAAGGGCCTTTGAATTCTATTGCCGAATAAACATTAGTCCTCATTAGAGAGTATTTACATATTAAAAGATTAGCGAATTGCATTGGCTTTGCCTCATCTCTCCTTTCAGCCCCAGGACTGGCGTTTAATCAGTCTTTTGGCATGCTAATGCATCCTGAGTAAAGGCTCTCCCAGTCGTTGGGGGCCTCTCTGCTTTCCATAGTACCACCTCCCCTGTCCCCACAACATGAGTTTCCATCTCTTGTCACCACCAGCCTTTCCAACACAGCCACCTCTGTGTGTTTTGCTCGAAGCCCGGTCAGCCGGTTAGCCAGCCCTCATCTCTACCTCTGCAGTCTCCAACGCTCCGCCCTCTTTTTAGCCCCACTCTACCAGCTCCTCTGTTAGCCATTACTTCCTGATGATTATCAGTACACATGAGGCTGGTCTCCCTGTCTCCACTGTCACCAGGGAAGCTTGAAACAGCATCCTTCTTGTCACCCTGTTGCTATGAAACAGACATCCAGGATCGCCCATTTAGAGCAAATGCAAACTCCTTACCAGGACAGTCACAGTCCTCCACAGGCAGCCTTCCTTAGCCTATTTCCCCGATGCTCTCCCCAACAATGCCATAGCCCAGCTAGGTAAGCTGCATTTGAATAGCACGAAGGTTTCTTTTCTTTTCTTTTTTTTTTTTTTGCATTAAGATAATTAGAATTCTGTCTTTCATATCTATTTCAAATGGCATTTCATTTTTTTACCCTTCCCGCTAACAAATGAAAAAGCTGCCTCCAGAGAATTCCGGAACTTTTTACATGTAGTGGTGATACTTCTGCCATAAACATGCAAACACATATAATCTTATCTCTCCAGTGTATGCTTATCTACACATGTGTGTGAGTGTAATTACGTGCATATAAGTATAGAGTACAGTCAGGATAGGTGTACTATGAGGGAAACTCCATTTTAAGACTCCACTTGTCACTCTTTTTAAATTCTTTCCCTTATTCTTAGAAAAGTCCATGCACATATGCAATCTATCTTGATCATAACAAACCCAAATTTCTCCTACCCTCATTGCAGTTTTGTTTTGCTCCCCCCCCCCCCAGATTGTCTAATCCCAAAGAAAAAGAAGAGATACGTGGTAGGGCTGAGAAGCACTTAGGTGAGCTAGGTAACAAACATGTCGGGTATCATGTGGGACACTGCCCTTGAATTAACCAATGACCAAGCTCATTACTATCTTGGCTTACATTGGGGATCTGGGAAATAGTGAGCTTCCCTGGGTATCTGAGCCTCGATTCGCTCGCCTGAGAATGAGGAAAAGAGAAATCTACACCGTAGATCAAAGTTGTTGAAAATTCCAGCTGCTTTGGCAGACAGAAGGTGGGAGCTGTTACCTGTGTGTTCCCAACTGGTCCCAAGCTCCTTTAAGCAGGAATATTTTATCATTCCTCTTCAACCTCCAGCATGTAGAATAATTTCCAAAGATGGCTTCTTTAGTGAACAAATCTTTAAATCTCTGCAATACCTACTTCATAGTTTGAGCATAATAGACACTGATTAAGGATTTGTTTTATTTGATCAAACTACCCCGATAACTCAGCTAAGGAATCAGTGTGGAGCCTCCCCTAACAAAGCCGATCAAACATGTTTGATTACATTAAAATGCCCATAAAACAAAATGTTCTTGAGGTTTAATAATGTCTCCCTAACTAATATTAAAAAATTAAAAAATTAAAAAACAAAAAAGGATCAAATTGTCTACAAATAAGGAAAAAAATGTCTCTCATTTTAGAGTTATACCTCATTCAAGAAATTTCTTACTTAGATGAACACGGGATAAATCATTTCTTCTCAGTAATGTAGAGTTCTTTGTAGATGTTATGGTAATTATATTCAACTACAATAGAACTTTCTGTGGGTATAGAAATAGAAGACAGACCGACAGACAGATAGATAGAATACTCAGTTTTTGTTACTGAGTATTCAAAGTGTTGGCGGCAGAGACAGTCGTTAAATACAGTTAGTCAATTCATATGCTCTTCTACTTTTCTTACTACTATTCACATCGGTCCTGTTGTGCAAACGTGATATTTTTTCTTTTTTATTAATCTTGGAGGTGAGCATACAAAGTATAGGTTTTGTCAAGGCGTCTTCACAAGCGCCATTATACTTTGTTCTAAATCCTCCTCCTCCTTCTCCTCCTCCTCTCCCCTTTAAATTTTATAGAGTAAAGATTCCTTACACAAAATCTTGGAGAGCAGGCTAGTGAGATGGTTTCAGTGGGTTCAGGTCCTGGCCTCCAAGTCTAACAGCTTGAATTTGATGTTGGGACGCCATATCCACAACTTTACCCTCTTACACCCATACGAAGAACTCACAGCTGTCCTCCTAGCCCCACACATATGCTTCGGCACGCACTGTTGTGCATGCGCACGCGCGCGCGCACACACACAAATACAACAAAAAATTCTTAAAATAAGTGAAAACACATTTGCAGTTCACTTGAAACTGAGTAATAGGGGTGTGAATTGATCAATAAATACAGTCAACAAAAGCAACAAATGCACTTTAGTATTCTTGTTGAAACATATATTCTCTTGACCATCAGCTTTCTTATAACACGTTGGTGTTTGGATTTTTCAGACATTTCTATGACAATCCCATCCAATTTGTTGGAATATCTGCTTTTCAACATTTACCTGAACTAAGAACACTGTAAGTGTCTATTTCTCTTAAATGTCACCACCACCCAGCCTGTAGTATTATTGCAAAGACCAAATGAATGCTACAGCTTAAAGTACTTTTTAAGAAACAAGGTAGTAAAAATGACCCATTTCTAAAATCTTCTCCAAATAACACTTACTTATTTCTCCTAGGACTTTGAATGGGGCCTCACAAATTACTGAATTTCCTGACTTAACTGGAACTGCCAACCTGGAGAGTCTGTGAGTATCTGAATAGACTCTTAGCTTCTCCCAGAGCATGCATTAACTTTGAAGCTGATCAACCTCAACATCCGGGAATCAAAACATGTCAGTGTGTGATGTGGGAATGAAAGAATTATGTCTGGTTTGTGTTTTAACAGGACTTTAACTGGAGCAAAGATTTCATCTCTTCCCCAAACCGTCTGTGATCAGTTACCTAATCTCCAAGTGCTGTACGTATCCATAAAGCAATAACGTTGTATAAACAGGCAACTTCCATTTAGGGGTAAAATGGCAGACAGTATCTTGACAGGCCTTGGAAATGAGGAGAAAGTTCTTTCCTCGAAGGTCTCTAGAAGGTCATAGTTCCTCCTTTGCCTCTTTTGGGCCAGGCTCCCAGCCATAAACTAGTAGCCATGATAGCATATCTCTGTTTTCAAATGCAGCTGCTTGTTAGAGTTGTAGTTGGCATGCACTTTCCTTCAGAAACTGAATATGAACAAGACAAAAACAACAACAACAAAAAAACCCAATGGCATTTCCTCTTCTAAAATATAATAAAATAGCGTAATGTATCAACAGACCAATATTAATGTCAAAAATAAAATTATCAAACGGGCACCAACTTTGATAGACTAAACATTTTTTGCTACAGTTATGGATAGTGTATTCTAGTGTTCCTTCTGATAGCCAATCACCTTGAATGTTATTTCTATTGCCTCAAATCCCATATTGCCCCTGCCTTTCCTATGGATCATGAAAAGTAGTGTATAGGGATTTTAATAGTCTTGTTTTTTCATTCTGCTTTGTGTTTTTTTTTCCTTAACTCCACACAACCCTCTTGTCCTCCCAAGCATTGTTAGAACTTATTAAAAGGACCCTCACCCTCTTATAAAATGGTTTTTCACTTATGGAATAAACATCTACCACAAACAACCAGCTTTTCTTTCAGCACAGGCTTCTCTTAGCAACTGATGAGTCAGCATAGTGTAGAAGCTATGTAAAATGGGACTCTTCATTATGTGACTGACCCTGCGCTTCCTCCTGTTCTTTGGGCTACCCTGTCACTGCAGATGCTTAGTGGCTTGGTGTGAGGTAACAGCACACAGGATGCTGTGTCACTGCCCGTGTCTGAAGGGAAGCAGATAAAGCAAGCCTTGTCCTTATGGCCCACATTTCCCTATAAGGAGGAGCTACAGACAGAGGAACTAAGAATCTTGGCTACATTTATCAAAGCCTCATTTCAAGAAAGCAACCAAACGTTTTGTTCACTTTAGTCTTGTATGTGCATGTTCACATGCATAAGTGTCGGTACACTAATGGCCCAGCACATGTGTTGGAGTCAGATGACAACTTCCGGTATCCATCCTCACCAAGAGCAGCCAGTACTCTTAACTACTGAATCACCTCTCCAGTCCACCATTTCCATTTTTTAATGAAACTAGTAGAGGATACACTTGCTGGTTGTCACGGCTAACAGATCAGTGCCATAAGAAGGATTTCACATCCTGTAGCTGGAGACAGGGTTTAAGTCGTGTCTGTCTCCTCTATGCTGCGTAGGGAGCAAACAGTAAACAGCCAGGTCCAGGACAACGAAAACGAATGAAACCCACTTGGCAAACCAGTTAGGAACAAGGGCCTCAGAGTACGCTTTCCTGGCCTAAGCTCCCTAGAAAGTAGCACATTCTTTTCCCTCCGCGGTTCAGTTTCCCAGTCTATAAAATGAAGGAGTTGCTTCCTTCAGAGAGTCGTCATAAGGATTAAATGCTGGCCTGTCAACCCCTTAGAACAGAATTTAAGATGTGGTAGGTGCTCTGCCAGTTGTTGACTCTTCCACACATTTCCTATGTCATTATTCTTTCTGTAAAATATTGTTTCTTCTGGGTGTGTGGCATTTACATGTGTGCATATGTGCACATGCATGTGCACATGTCTATGGATGCCAGAGGTCCACACCGGCTGTCTCCCTCAGTCTCTCTCCACTTTATTTTTTTGAATTTTTTATGTATTTGTGTAGGCATAAGTGTGCACACATGTGTGCCACCGAGTATGTACATATAAAGATCAAAAGGACAACTTGTGATAGCCAATTCTCTCTAATGTGCATCAGACTGAGACATCTCACCCCTCCATCTTAGTTCCCCAAGACAAGGTCTCCTCACTAAACAAGAACCATTGGCTAGCAAACCCCAGGAATTCTCCTGCCTTGCCTTTATATAACAATCACTTTACTAACTGAGCCATCTTTCCAGTCCCAAGGTATTTTTTTTTTAAGTGAGGTGTGGTAGCACATGCCTAAAGTCTTAGCAGTAAGGAAAAGCATGTAGAAGGACCACAAGTTGGAAGCCAGGTTGAGGCACAGTGAAACTCCAGAGCAATCTGGGTGACATAATAAGTCTGACTCAAGCAAGTAAACAGGCAGAGAAGAGACTATCTCTTTTTGTTGGAGCTTGAAATACGTGAATGTACATACTGATACATATTGCCATTTTCAAAATTCTACCCACAAAAAATATATAATGAAGGTATCTTCTCTTCTAAGAAGAAAACCAAAACAAGCATCAATAAGAGCTCAGGCAAGCACACTAAGAAAAGTTGATCTTTTGAGACTAGAACACTGGACCTTGCTCTCTACTAGGGGTTTTCTGGAAGCATTGATCTGAGAGCTACAATCCTGTGTTGTTGTTGTTCTTTAACAGATGAGATTTCATTGTGAGTGTTTATTGTTCCCATCCTACTTTACCTTCATAAAAATCACCTGCTCCACCATTTAGGCTAGATGTGTGTTCTCCACTTACTAGCTGATAATCTTGCATAAGTCATTCCATTCTGTAGGAAGCTACCCACAGTGTCACTGTCATAAGGTGATCACAGAATTAATTTAAGTAAAGGGATAAATATGGTGCCTCTGTACAAGAAATGCTTGATCCACGTTAACCCTGAAATCATTAAGTGAAACGCGAACAAAGTACAATACTATGTCCTTGTATTCAAGGCCTTCCATACCCCCTACTAAGATATACATGAGAATGAGAAAACAGCCTGGTGGTTCAGCCTGTGGTTCCAGTCCCTGGGGAGGCTGAGGCAGGAAGATCCCAAGTTCAACACCTGCCTGAGCTACACAATATGAACACAAGAAACGATGGGCTCCCTGAGCATCCTGAAGAAATTAATGGATTGAATCATTACCATCTTTGATAATAGAAGTGTCTATTTTCATATAGTCACTCCTTTTCAAAACATATGGCATATATAGATGTTCAGGTTTTTCCTTTATTTGCTTTAGTGAGTTTATTTTTTTGTTTGTTTAGAGGAAAGAGTATAATCTTTCAAACATCTAATATTTTTTATACAAATTTGTATATAATATAAAAATGTGTACTTATAGACAGCTTCTTTGAGTTATTTATATGTAATAATTGAACTCTTCCTATATAAAACCCATTCATTCAATAAATATAGGACAAGTTGTTCAATTATAAGGATAGAATAATTGAAAAGCCTCTTAGAAAATAATACTGATTTTTTTCCAGTTGTTTTGGTGGTTTTAAGAATTAGAATCAAGCATGAAAATGGTTAGTTGACTAGCTGATAACTTTTAAAACATGAGACAAGATTACTTTTTTACCTCTACGTTACCTTATCTACCAATTTCCTTTCTTTCTTTCTTTTGTTTTTTAACTTTCTGCAAATTACCATGGCTTGTTTTAGATTGGTTGTATTACAGTATAAATATGTCCAGATGTTTCTGTTATTCTGTAATTTGTTGAGTTTTGGCTGAATCCTCTTAGATTTCCCCCCTCATGGTGATTGATTTCAAAGTTAGTGCTATGTTTTGAATGGTTGGGTTTTGTTTTTAAGTTGATTAGGAAAGAACCAGCAATGACTTGTGTTAGTAGAGAAACAGCAGCTTCCAAAGACAGGGCCCAGTTATTTAATTTCATCTGTACTCATTTCAGTAAGATAATAGCTAGAACATTGTAGATCATCACTAACAAAATAAATAAATTCATTAAGTAAATTATTTAAATCAATTAAAGAAGTACAGCAGTTACATTTCAGTGAATATTTGAGCCTGGTGCCTAATCCAATAATGCCTGTGTCTACCTGCTGTGTGTCAGCGCTGTAAAACCGTCCAGAGCCTGCCTTTGAGGGGCGGGATATCTTGAGGGCTTTGAAAAGAAGAGGAACATGCGTCCCCTTAAGATGAATTTGTAACAGATTTTTCTCTTTTGCACCTTTTGCTTTTCAGAGATCTGTCTTACAACCTGCTCGAAGACTTACCCAGTCTGTCAGGCTGCCAAAAACTTCAGAAAATGTACGTCTTTGAAAGTCTCTAAGTAACTCAGCAAAAGTAAATCAAAAGTCAAAACTTACATTTTTTCAGCGTCATTGGCTACTCCACCCTGTGGCTCAGAGGCAATGCGCTGGTGTTTATCCTTTTTTGCGCACGTGAGGGGTGAGAGTGGAGAGTGCCCAGAGAGTTTGGAAGCAGTACCTTTCTCATCCTTGTCCTGTGACATCGATTTTCTCTTTTGTTTTTTCCAACTCAGTGTAATAGGGAATCCGGTGCGTCTGAGCTTGGAAGCTTTTCCTTTTTTAAGCAGTCAAAGTCTCATGTAACCTAGGCTGACCTCACACTTGCTATGTAGGTGATGCTGGCCTTGATCTTCTCCTGTGCCTTCCTATCTCAGCCTCCTAAGAGCTGGGGCTACAGGTGTGTGCTTCATGGGCTAAGTTCTCTTTCTTTTTCAAATACAACAAAACTCACACTGCCAAGCGGGTGGCGCGACTTTTGAATATGGCAAAACTTGGGTTTGTTTCATGAGAGTCATCTCCACAGAACTTAACACGTCTGTGCCTTCAGGTTCCAGGGACATGTCTTATGCACTTTGGAGTTGCTCTTTTAAAACTACTTCTTCCACAAAACATTGCCACATCACTTAGTTTTTCTCTCACAGCCTTTGGGTGGTGAAGGAAGAAAACATGAATTCATTTTCTAAAATGTAAAGATGTGAGGGGATGGAGAGATGGCTCAGCAGTTAAGAAGACATAATACTCTTTCAGAGACTAGCACCCACATTGAGCAGCTCTCAACCACTTATAACTCTGGCATGAAAGGTCAACTCCTTGGGCCTCCATAGGCAACAGCACTCACAGGCGCATACCCACACACAGACACATAATTAAAAATAAATTTGACACCTCCAAAGAGCTTTAATAAGTACAATAAGGGCTTAGGAAATAGTGAAAGAAAAGCGTCCTCAAATATTTCTCTTTTTTTTTTCTTTTTGGTACGATTTATTTAGTCATTATGTATACAGTGCTCTGCCTCCATGCCAGAAAAGGTTACCAGATCTCATTGTGGTTATGAGCTACCACATGGTTGCTGGAAACTGAATTCAGGACCTCTCTGGAAAAACAGTCAGTGCCCTTAACCTCTGAGCCATCTCTCCAGCCCCCAAATATTTTTTGTATTGTTCTTTAGTGTGTGTGAGTGTGCATGCACACACGCATGTCTGTGCATGTCAGAGGCAGGAGGAAAGAGGACAGGTCCACACATGTAGAAATCAAAAGACAACTTTGTGAAGTGAGCTCTCTCCTTCCACCCTTACTTGTATTCCAGGGACCAAGGGGAATCAAACTCAAGTCAACAGGCTTGTGTAGCAAGCACTTTACGGATGAAATCTGTTTTGTCTTTTGAAAAAGGGTCTCGTATGTCCCAGGCTGGCCTCATAGCCAAGCATGACCTTGAACTTACAAGCCTCCTTTTTCCACGTCCTGAGGACTGGAATTACAGGCACTTTTCCATTTGGTTTCTGTGGTGCCGGAGACAGGACCTGAGCCTGCCTGCTTACTAAGCCACCATTGCTCCCAATGAATAACGACAGTATGTGTAGACATTGTTTTATACTCTCTTGAGGGAACCAGCTTCTCCGAAACAGAGGCAATCCTTATCTGAATGTAAAAACTGCCATGTTTTTGTTAAACAAAAACCATTCTCTTGATTGAGAGATAGTCACACTTCCTGTAAGATAGTCCTCTGCTGCTTTGATTAAGGACACAGAATCCTAGTGTGAAAAGTTCTCTGAAGTCTGTTGGGAACATTAGCTCTAACGTCAGTCTTTGGAACTCTTTCTTGTCAGCGACCTGCGGCATAACGAGATATATGAAGTTAAAGGTGGCACATTTCAGCAGCTGTTCGACCTCCGATCTCTGTGAGTACCCACTTCCTGCACCCCAGAGCACTGACTGCTCTCTGCTGGAGCGCCGCAATTCTTTTCACCACGTGCTTTTACTGTTGTACCACCGTCCATTTGTGTTCTGTTATATTAAGAAGAAGAAAAAAATCAAATATTTTGCTGCTCACAATTTTCAGGAAAAAAAATTTAGAACTGGTACATTGGTATCCAGGCATTGTGTATACAGCTTCAGTCAAAGAACATGTAAGACAGAGGCAAGTAGATCTCCATGAGTTGGAGACCAGTCTGGTCTACCCAGCAAGTTCCAGACTAGCCAGGGCTACAGAGCAATACTCTCTCTCAAAAGATAAATTCTTAAAATTTAAAAATAGGAGTAGTAAATTTGTGATTATGCTCTCAACCAGTCCTCCAAAATGCACTCTTGATAATTAAAAAAAGAAAAGAAAATAAAAGAAAGGCCAACCTGCTCTAGGGCATAAAGCTCCTGTCTGCAGCCCGGGAATCTTTTTTAGCAAACCTACTATGGTTTCAGTACAAATGTACTAGAAATTACTTCTGGTCCCCAGGCGATCCGTATGTAAGTATTTAATTTTGAATTATGACTTAAAATGTTAGAAGTTGTTCAGTCCGCACAAGCACGAGGACCTGAGTTCAATTCCCAGACCTGTATGAAAAGCCTGGTGCAGTCGCACTAGCCTGTTCTTTCAGCTCTGGAAGGACAGGGACAGGGATTACTGGCTAGCTAGGCCAGCGCAATGAAGCAAGCTCAAGGTCAGTGAGAAGAGACCCTGTCTCAAAAGAACATGCTGGATGACATTTGAATTGAACGTCTAAGACATATTGATGAATGTCTAAAACATTCAGTACAAGAACCTTTTCTAGCATTTGAAAGATTCTGGCTTTGATCCCCAGCACCAAGGAAGGGAGAAAGGAGGGGTGGAGGGGTTCTTAAATTCATTGTTATTTTTTAACAATGTGGAAGTTCCTGTCTCTAGCAAGATCTACCTGGAGTATTGCTAATGATTTTATTCCTGCTAAATTATCTTCACTTCATCATGTATGTGTGGCAGGCAGATTTCATTTCTCCATAAAATATTTCCCTTGCTTTGAAGGATTTTATTTAGTTCTAACATATGTTTTCTCCTGTTGTGCTTACATCCCTGTCAGGAATTTACTTGCCTGTATCTTTTACTGAGAATTTTCATGAAAACATCTCTAAACAGACATGTTTCAGGGCCTGACGTGTGTAGGTGGCATGCCCAAATTGTGAGTTGAGTTTCACTGTGTTTCCAGAATCATTTCGTAATTTCAAATGTGCTTTCTTGTCACTCATTTTAGAAAACCATAATAAAAATTTTACATCCATGTTAAAGTCAATCTTTTTAGCAAAAAGAGAATAAGAACTAAAATGTCTACTTGATTACTACAAACAGGGTTGATTTAAAGTTCTATCTTTAGTCATTGTATGCCACCACATCTTTATCTGAAGGAGAATTTGATGAGCTGGGTTTCCTCATTTGAACAGAAATTAAATCAGGTAGATATTGGATACATATGATAAAATGTCATGTGTTCTTTTTAACATAATCCTCTCATTTGTCTATTGTTTTTTTTTAAACAAAATAGAAACTTAGCTTGGAACAAAATTGCCGTTATTCACCCCAGTGCGTTTTCTTCGTTGCCGTCTCTGATAAAGCTGTGAGTGTTTATTTCATTTATTGTTCATGAGATAGCTTTCAATAACTAGGAACTGTTTAGTTAGTGAAAATAGTAGCTGTTTGAAGTTACCCCCCATGCACCATGTGACTTTGTAAACTCCTGGGCCAAAGGAGCCCTTCCATGGGTAACGGAAGAGCAGGGTGACAGCTGCGGCTGTTTATTCAACTGAATTTGTTCATTTTTGCTAAGCAATCAGGCAGAATGGAATAAGATGACAATTCATTTCTTCTCTCCCACTCCTCCTCTCTCTGACAGAAGAGGGGGAGGAGGGAAATAAACTCCTAAGCTTTTTACTACTCCTTCATATCACTTTTCAAATAATTGTGTATTTCCCCTTTATTTTAGATGGCCCCGCTTGTCAAAGGAGGCCAAGTATAGAACAATTTCGATGCACTTAAAACATGTGCCCCTGCAATGCTGATTGCAAATAGAAAAGCTATCAGAACCTCAAACCGAGACGGTTAGCTTTACCATTAAAAAGTAAAGAGCCTGCAAAGAAGCTTTTATTTTATTTTATTTTATTTTTTGTCTTTAGGCTGCTTTTGTAAACAGGAACATTTTATGCCAATGTAAACTACTAAAAGCCAATTGTTTGATGTTTTGCAGGGACCTATCATCCAACTTCCTGTCATCTTTCCCTGTAACTGGGTTACATGGCTTGACTCACTTAAAATTAACAGGGAACCTTGCCTTACAGAGCCTGATACCATCGGCAAACTTCCCAGAGCTCAAGTGAGTTTGTCGTTAAAACTAACAAGATACATTTGTGGTCATGTGAAAGAATAGACATGTTATAGTGGCTTCTAAATTGATGAGGTCATGAGACCCTTCTGAATTGCATTTCATGCCCTCAGTCCTCACTCCTAGAACACTGTTAGGACAGGCCTGAAGTGGGAAACTATCTTCCTGACCACATTTCCTTTCCCTCTCAAAGATGTTTCCTGGAATCACAGAGTTCGTGGAAAGAGTTTAAAAAGCATTGATCCATGGGATATATACTGGGCCGTGTAATTAAATAACGTTGTAGCAGTACTGCACTTCTGTTTACAATTTTGCATTCATCTAGCATGCATATGTTCTAATAAAATGTACTAAATTAATGCTTGTTAGAGGAAGCGGTGCTTTTTAAAACTGCCATGCTTATTAACAATACAGGAATGTCTTGAAGGTTCTGTATATTAAACCACAACACTGTCTGCATATTTTTAAAACTAAGAAAGTAATAACGCTCCCAAAAGATAGTATGGAAAAGAGAAAAGTATATTTTAAAATGCCACCTTAAGCAACATTTTTATGTTCTTTATTTCTAGGCTGTGTTTTACATCATTTATTAGAATCTAAGCATGCATAGAAATTTATGGCATATTTTAATACTTAACATAAGTTTGCCATAATTTTCTGACCATTCATTTTTTTTAACCATTTTATTGTGGAAAATTTTGACCATTTAAATCACATCACTCAACCTCCACAATTATAAACATTTCATGATGGTAAATTTTAATAACAGTGGTTTTAAGTATCACACAAATAGCTTATATTTCCGGCTACTGATTTAGACTAAACTCCAAAAGTAGAATCACTGGATGAAAAGATAAACATTATATTTCATGATTCATCTTTTTTTTAAAGTATGCGGTTTTTTTTTTATTTTGTCTCTTTTCTTTAAAGGATTATAGAAATGCCTTATGCTTACCAGTGTTGTGCGTTTGGTGTGTGTGACAACGTCTATAAAATTCCTAATCAGTGGAGTAAAGGTGCTAACGGCGGTGTGGGCGACCTTCATAAGAAAGATGCTGGGTTATTTCAAGTTCAAGGTAAGAACTGCTGTCATGGTGAGGAAAGTGCAGCCAGAAAGGTCTTGAAAAGTTATTAAACAGACTATCAAAAGTTCAGGAGGCCCTGGGTAGTCACAGCAGCAAATGGAGAACAACGTTACTTTGTAAAAACTCACAAAAACAGAAAGAATTCTATTCACCTATTCTATGGACGAAATGTTGGCATTTTTATTTTAATTAGATCCTCCTTAGCAGACACAATGCTTACTATATCAATAGTGATTACCGTAACAATATTTCCATACATTTTAAAAAGTATCTTATCCTCTTTTCAAATATCCTTCTGTACTTCTTTCTCTGAATGAGAAAAGTCCATGCTTGTTTTTGTGGGGCCTGGAGAAAGGGGGTGGGTAGGCAGACATTTTTTTAATTCCTCTGCATTTCAGCAGAAGGGCCTAAGAATTCAGTTCCTCGACCGACTAATTCTAACTTGTGTTCTTCTAGTCCCCCACAGGGGTATCTGTCAGGAAGGTGAAATGAGATCATGTCTGTAGAGTCCTTGGCTTTGGTTGCAGTAAGACATGACTTAAGCAGAAAGCAATGTATCCACCACACCTGTGGGAAGACACGCCTCGGGCAGCGCCTTCTCCACTCCCTGCCAACCTTGCGAGTTTGCACAAGGTCTAACAGAATAGTTTCTCATTCTTAGGACCTTAGTGATTTGTTGATTCCAAAGTGTAATTCAGCCTGTCTTTAAGTTTCTTTAACCTGTCCACACACCTAACAGCCTTGTTTGTTTGTTTGTTGTTTTAGGTCACACAGCACATACCTTGCTCTTTTAGTTTTGCCTCTTCCTGCCCCATCAATTCTAATCTTGCCTGTGTTTATTCGTTAAAAATTAAGAATTTAAAAATATAGAGCCCATTATGTTCCAGACACTACATCAGCCCCTGGGACTACATAATAGCACTAATGTCCTTTGTGGAATTTATTTTCAAGCTCAGTGATTCTCAACCAGAAGCCACACATCAGGATAACACCAAAGACTTTGAGAAATTAGTGAGGCCAGAGATGGGGAGATGGCTGAGTGAGTTAAAAAAAAAAAAAAAGTGGGATGTGGCAGATGGTACCTGTAATCTTAGTGTTGAAAGACACAGATAGGAAATAACCAGATGATCAGCTCCAGGTGCAGTGAGAGATTTGTCTCAGAAGATGAAGAAGGAAAGTGCCTGAGCATCCCAGCACCTACCTGGGACATCTACACATGTTCCTTTGAGTGATCACGAGCTCATGTGCACACACAAACAGAGAGAGGAGAGAGACAGAGAAACGGAGAGAATATTGATGCCCAAATCTTACACAAAAACCAAGAAAATGTATATTAGGAAAAGTGTATTAAATTAGAACCCCCCCCCCCTTTTTGACAGTTTTTTATGGAGCTATTGCAGTCAAAGGAAATTGGGTCACTCCTCCCTCCATCATAAAGAGCAGTTCTGAGGGATACTGGAAGTCAAACCTAGGGCTTTGAACATGTTAATTTACTCTATCACTAAACTACACCCCCAGTCCCTAGAAAACTGGATAAAATGTGGTTTCTGCACTGGATTTAGGTCTGTGAAATTTAAGACCATCACAAGCTCCAGGGAACAAAAGAATCAGAGGGCTTGGTTTTTCGAGACAGGGTTTCTCTATGTAGCCTTGGCTGTCTTAGACTCACTTTGTAGACCAAGCTGGCCTCAGATTCACAGAGATGCACCTGCCTCTGCTTTCCTGGGAGCTGGGATCACACGCGTTTGCCCCTGAGATCAGCTGGACTTGGGTATTTTGACCTAGAGCACAGGATCACTGCTCCTCATCCTCAGTTACACTGGAGCACTGGCTGAGTGGACTGAATAGAACACCAAAAGGGACATTTCTAACTGGCAGGCCAAGCCTTGCCTTCATTTCTTTTTGTGACAATTCATGTCTTGAGGGTACCTCAAGACCCTCTTCATGAGGTTCCTTGACTAGAAAAACAGAACTAATCATTCCAGGATTTCTCATTCCTTCAGATGAACGGGACCTTGAAGATTTCCTGCTTGACTTTGAGGAAGACCTGAAAGCCCTTCATTCAGTGCAGTGCTCACCTTCTCCAGGTGAGAAAGACATCAGAAACTGCTTCGGTATCAAGGACAACTTGAACTCTGAGGCTGCTCTTCCAAAGGAAGAAGAATCTCTGCCCCCTCGTGTCTCATCACTGTCCCTGGCTATCAGAACTTATAAAACACAAGCTTCAACTCCCTACAGTCATTCTCACAGAGAACTTTTGTGGAGAACTGTAGATTCAGGTTAATACAACCTAAAGAGTTAGCATGTACTCAAAGGTGTACATAACTTATAAGCCTTTGTAATATATAAAAGGCAATATTGCTACTTGAATTAGTACCCATAGTCTTGCTTTATATAATGAATACATTTTTAATAATTTAGATCTTTGTGAATTTAGATTTATAATACCCATTTAGGGACTGGGGATTTAGCCCAAGAATAAATTGTTTACCACGCTCAACAGTCTTGACTTGGGGGCTGGAGAGATGTCTTAGAAGAACCCTCGCTCCCCCGCTCAGATGTGGCCCATGGTAGCTCAGTGTCCAACTGAAGACCCTAGTAAGGGGAACAGGGACTGTTTCAGTCATGAACACGATGGCTGGCTCTTTGACCCTCCCCCATACACGCCAGGGAGTAACAGCCTGGCTAGATCCCAGGGGAGGACATTGCAGCCAGCCCTGAGGAGACAAGATGATCTGGGGTCGGATGGAAGGGGAGGAGGTCCTCCCCTGTCGGTGGACTTGGAGGGGGCGGGGAGGAGATGAGGGAGGGATGGGGAGAGTGGGAGGGAATGAGGGAGGGGCTATGCCTGGGATGCAAAGTACCTAACCTGTGATTGATATAAAAATAAATAAATTACATTAAAATAAAGAAAGAAAGAAGTTAAGAGCACTGGCTGTTCTCCCAAAGGCTTTGAGTTCAATTCCCACCAATGACATCGTGACTCACAACCATCTATAGTGATATCTGGTGCCCTCTTCCAGCATGCAGGCAGAATAATGTATAAATAATTAATAAATAAATAAAAATCTTGCCTTGTCGATTATGGTAATGTACTCCTATAGTCCCTGGTCTAAAATTGGGAGGCAGGTGGCTCTCACCGAGCTCAAGGCTAGCCTGGTCTATACAGTTTCAGTACAGCTAGAGCTATGTAGAGAGACCCTGTCTTTTAAAAAATGTGAAAATAATAGTATAAAGATGAGTTTTTTAAATATTCAGTTCATTAAACTGTCCTATTCCTTTAAAAAAAGGTGAGTAATTTAATGGGGAAAAGGTGATGGTTGATAATTTACTCCCCATAAATGTGTTCCTTGCTTCCTAAGATTTCCATAAAATGCACACTACTGCTACCCACACTGTGCGGCACATGAACTGTTTCCCTAGGAGTCTCTTTCAAGGCCTGTGGAGCTATAGATGCCATTCTAAACGTCTTAGTGAGAAGCCCAGATGATCGGGCTTTTCACACTGCCCACACTGCTGTGTCTTGGCATTGAAGCTTCCCAGTTTTATTTTTCTATATATCCTTTGGGAACACAAGAACCTGGGAATGCATGGACCTGGGGCATCAACCAGTCCATGCTTTTAGAATCTCCAAGGTGGTCCTCTCCCTGGTTTAAGAAAGAGGAGCATGTCATGTGGGCACTGTGGTTACAATGTCTGTTACTGAGCTCTGTCTCATGGCACTTTTGCTACATCAGTCAACCCAATGTGATAACAGACTCTCTCTTCTTTCCGCACTCAGGTCCCTTCAAGCCCTGTGAGCACCTGTTTGGTAGCTGGCTGATTAGAATCGGAGTGTGGACCACAGCAGTGCTGGCTCTTTCCTGCAATGCCTTGGTGACTTGGACAGTGTTCAGAACCCCTCTGTACATCTCTTCCATAAAACTGCTAATTGGGGTGATTGCGGTAGTGAACATGCTCATGGGAGTCCCCAGTGCTGTGCTGGCTGGCGTAGACACGTTCACATTTGGTAGTTTTGCACAACACGGTGCATGGTGGGAAGATGGCCTTGGTTGCCAAGTCGTTGGTTTCTTGTCCATTTTTGCTTCCGAATCATCGGTCTTCCTGCTCACTCTGGCAGCGCTGGAACGTGGTTTTTCTGTCAAGTGTCCTTCAAAGTTTTCAACGAAAACTCCCCTTTCTAGCCTGAAGGCAATCATTTTGCTGTGTGTCCTGTTGGCCCTGACCATTGCCACGGTCCCCTTGCTAGGAGGCAGTGAGTACAATGCCTCCCCACTCTGCCTGCCTTTGCCCTTTGGGGAGCCCAGCACCACAGGCTACATGGTGGCTCTTGTGTTGCTCAACTCACTCTGTTTCCTCATAATGACCATTGCCTACACCAAGCTCCACTGCAATCTGGAGAAAGGAGATCTGGAGAATCTTTGGGACTGCTCTATGGTGAAGCACATTGCCCTGCTGCTCTTCACCAACTGTATTGTTTACTGCCCTGTGGCTTTCTTATCCTTCTCCTCTTTGCTAAACCTCACATTTATCAGTCCCGAAGTAATTAAGTTTATACTTCTGGTGGTTGCCCCACTTCCTGCATGTCTCAATCCCCTTCTCTACATTGTCTTCAACCCCCATTTTAAGGAGGATATGGGCAGCCTGGGAAAGCAAACTCATTTCTGGACAAGATCAAAACACCCAAGTCTGCTGTCCATAAACTCTGACGATGTTGAGAAACGGTCCTGTGACTCAACCCAAGCCTTGGTAGCCTTTACCCATGCCAGCATAGCCTATGACTTGCCTTCCAGTTCTGGGTCAACACCAGCTTATCCAATGACTGAAAGCTGTCACCTTTCTTCAGTAGCATTTGTCCCTTGTCTCTAGTTGATATGTGAAAGGAAAGTTTTTAAAAGTTGGAAACCTGAAAAACAATTTATATCAGAGCAGTAGCTAAACAAACAAACAAACAAACAAAAACCTGAGCTGAAACCTGGCTTAAAACACAAGTAGACATCTGGCTGTGGTAGAGCACATCTTTAATCCCAGCACTTGGGAGGCAGAGGCAGGCAGATCTCTGTGAGTTCAAGACCAGCCTTGTTTATAAAACAAGTCCAAGACAACCAGGTCTACACAGAGAAACCCTGTCTCAAAGACACACAAAATATACACACACGTAGACATCTCTAAGTTAGCATGGAAAAGCTGGTACCTGACACTTGAGAATGATGATAAGTCTAAACACTGCTTGTATAATTTGTTTGGCTAAGAAGTAAATCCATCAAGTTACTTGGTTGATCCCAATAGAGAAAAGCAGATTGAAATGCTTTTCAAAACAGAAATGCTCTGGTTTTTATTGTATTCTCTTTAAACTCACCAGCATAGTCACTAGGGGTAGGCTATGGGTATATTTCACCAGCATAGTCACTAGTGATGACTCAATGGGTGTATTTAAATCTACAAATTCCTTTTTTTTTTTAAGGTGAGAGATTTAAGAAAATATAAGGATTTTTAATAGACTCCATTGCCCACAGGGTCTCATCTTAATGGCCACACAGATATGCTTTTGTGTCTTTTTGCCTTTTGTCTGAAAGAGTCCTTCCAAGCCACCCAGTTTCTTGGATGGATAGTGTGAGACATTTTTAACTCATACATAAATGTAAGATACTAGGTTTTATAAATAAGCACTCAAGGCATCCTCCCTTGATGAAACAAAACTGGTTGCAATGTTTTTGAAAGGAAAATTAACTTTTAAAAGCAATTATGTATAGGTAAAATTTGACTTATCTGATTCATTTTCAAATTTCTGCTGTCTAAAACACAGGAAGTTCAACAGTGGATGTACCTAGGAAAGATAGCAAACAATTGTGGGATTTGTGTTTGTTTCTGAGTGGGGCCATGCTTTTGGCAAGATGTTATCATTGCCTCAAATGGTGTTGCATTGTAAGATGCTCAAATGCAGGCCATGAGTCCACTGTGTAACTTCACACAGCCCTCTCCCGCAGTGCTACCAACAATGCCTCACAGCACTTTGGACTCAACGGAAGCTGGGCAAAGTATCATTCTTCTATGTGGCTTGGTTTTAGCTGTGTCCTTTTTGGACCAACCAGTTGACATGAACATTGCTTCCCTGCTTATGCCATGTTAACATGGGTGTTAGATGTCATAACACAAATTACTCGATTTGAAAAGTGAAAGGGTTTATTCTTAACTTCTGTGATCCATCATTAGCTTCATTGCACCCAAATGAAAAAGCTGTTAGGTAGATTTATTTTTATATAAGCATGTTTTATTTTGATCAGATGTTTTAATGTGGAATTTTTTTAAAAATACATTTATGAGATGTTTTATAAAATGTGTACATATAGAATTGTATTTATTACTGCAGTAAAGATCGGTGACATTAAAGAACATGATAATAAACCATGTACAGTGGCATATTCCAAATATATTGTTTCTCTGCCCATTTTCTTTAAATGCAATAATTGTATATAATATATGTAAATACATAGTGCTTGTAAATAGATTCAAAATTTGCTTTTCTACTGGGCACAAAATAAATTTGTAATAAAATGTGTGACTTGCAAAACAAAAATATCTTCAAGTTTATTGCTTGAGAATACAGACACATACATGATCTCCTAATATTTTCCATTTTTAGTGTATGTCCTTTATATATTTGTGTTCTAATCCTTTAGATATATTGGACTTATATAAATCTTTCATGAGAATGAATCAAAACATATTTTTAGCTTCTGAACTATCCTCCCTGTAACTGATAAGTTATGACTTTGGTATAATCTATTGTTTCCAGTGATGATTTGGATTTTATAGTTCCAAATTTCTTAATATAAGAAAAAAACATTTGTAAACATAATTAGGTTTTTTAAAAGTATGAAAACTAAACCAATCTTAAATTGCTGAGGATGAAGATGACATTTCTATACATTTAATTTATAAATATATACACATTTCATGACCATGTCAAGAACACACACTCTCAGTAAACAATGAAATGCACTGCTACTATTCATCCCATTGCCCAAAAGCTAAGAAATGTAATTAATTCTCTAAATACCTTGTGTCAGAACAGCAGTTTCAATGGGGATCTGACTATGCCTCTCTGGGTTGTATACAATGAGCACCAGCATTAATGCTAAAAGTAGGCAAGATTTACAGCACATTTCCAGGATTCCTGGCACTGTTTTCCACTTTTCCCTCAAACTTAACCATAAGCTGAATCTCAAACCCAGCTAATAGGTATGCCTAGTCAATGGGATCCTGCTGTGCAGGGTGTGCTTAATCAATCTTTGGGTAAAATAGGAGCTTGGCCATTCTGAACTTGGAGTATATCTTTCCACACCATTCTGGCTTTTAAAGGTTTCATTAAATAATCAAGTGCTGTTCTGATGGGCCTGCCTTTACAAATGACTTGTGTTTTCACTTTTGCAGCTTTTAATACTTTTTTTTAAATTATGTGTTTTTAGTATTTTAATGTCATGAACAGTTTCTTGGGCTTGCCTATTTGAAGTTTGATAGACCTGTTTTGTTTTTAACCTGGATAGCTATCTATTTCTCGGGGTTTGAAAATTTTTTCTTGTATGATTCTGTTGAAAGTATTCTCTATGACTTCCCTATATTTTTTTTCTATGCGCATAGTTCAAAGGTGAGGCCTTTTATGGTGTCCCCAGATGCTCTCATGTTTTGTTCATGTATTTTTTTAATTATCATTAAACATTGACTGATTATCCAATTCCTTGTTTTCCAGCTTTAATTCTTTTTTCAACATGATCCATTCTATAGGTGAGGATTTCTACTGAGGTTTTTATTTCTTTTGTTTGGTTGGTTTTGGTTGGTTTGGGGGTTTGTGTGTGTGTTGACCTTTTCATTTCTGTTTGGGTTTTCTTCAGCAATTCTATCTATTGAATGTTTTTTTTAATGTAATTTATTTATTTTTATATCAATCATAGGTTAGGTACTTTCCATCCCAGGCATAGCCCCTCCCTTATTCCCTCCCACTCTCCCCATCCTTCCCTCATCTCCTCCCCGCCCCCTCCAAGTCCACCGACAGGGGAGGACCTCCTCCCCTTCCATCCGACCCCAGATCATCTTGTCTCCACAGGGCTGGCTGCAATGTCCTCCCCTGGGATCTAGCCAGGCTGTTACTCCCTGGCGTGTATGGGGGAGGGTCAAAGAGCCAGCCATCGAGTTCATGACTAAAACAGTCCCTGTTCCCCTATTGAATGTTTTTGTTGTTGCTTTGTTTTTTAAGACAGGGTTCATTTGTGTAGCTCTGGCTGTCTGATGCCTAAGGGATCAGATGATCAAACTTTAGTTTCCCTGAATGCAGAAGTGGATTTAAAATTAAAATTAAAAAACAGGAAATTTCACTGAGCTGGAGACTATCCATGGAGTGCCAATTACTGTGGACATGACACCCTGCACTCTGAGGACAGTGAAGCAATGTGCCAAATGGTGTAGGATAGAAAATGACATCCCAAGTAAGAATAATTGAAAAGTGCGAATACCCTACCTGGTATGTGTGTGTCAGGGTGGGGAATACTAAAAACAAATAGGTTTTTGAATTCTTGAAATTTACATTTACTGAACACCTTCTTAAGAAGCAGATTACAGCAGGCCAAACAGTAAAATAGTCTTGGCTGCTAGATACATCTGGACTCAAAAGCTGATTCAACTATTCTGTATTTGCCTTTTCTCAGCCTCAATATTCACAATAAAATACAAATTATATCTCCATGCTCATTGCCTTGGAAGTATTAATAATTGGCATAATTACATTTTTATCACAGTACTAGAAAGTAGTACTTAACAGATATTTACTACACACACACACACACACACACACACCCCTTAAAATCCCACAGAATGAGCAAGGTCGGCACCTTAGGAGTTTCTGAATAATGAAAACATGTCAGAGGAGTGTGGCCACCTGTAATCCTAGCAGTTGGAATGTTGGAAAAGGAAGCTCGTGAGTTGTAGGCCAGCCTGGAGTATATAGTGATATTGAGACAAGTCTAACTATCCAGGCAAACAGTCCAAGGAGGAGGGGAGAGGGAGGGAAAGGTAGGGGTAGTTGAGAAGAAAGAGTAGAAAAGTGATTTTCATAAGTCAGAGGTAAGGAATTAGGACTAAAACACAAGTTATATTTATTAGCACCTGGAAAGCATCATGGAGGATTAATCATTCATTTAGAGAACAAGGAGCCATGGGTGAATACTTACCATAACACAAATTAAGCTCACCGTGAACATTCAGTCATTAAATCCATGTCCTGTAAGTGGAGGGCACAGTTCTGGATCACAAGCAGTGGGAAGTCAGTCTGCACAATGTGTGTTTGTTTGTGTGTGCTGTCCACTCTTTAAAATTTTTGTTTTATTCATTTATTTATTACCACAGTGCCCAAGTGGAAGTGAGAAGACAAGTTGTGAAAGTCAGGCCTGGCTTTTCGCCATAAGGATTCCTGAATAGATCTTCATTAGGCTTCAGTGTACACGTACCTAAACCTGCTGGACCATCTGTACAGCCGCCTCCTTTCTTCTCCTCTTCTTCTTCTTCTTGTGACTTTGCTACTGTTATGAATCGTACTGTAAATATCTGTGTTTTATGATGGTCTTAGGTGACCCTGTGAAAGGATAATCGGACTCCCCCATCCCTAGGAGTCATGATCCCACGGGTTGAAAACCACTGATCTTAAGACAATTTTTTTTCTCCTTACTAAGGGAGAGAGATTAGGGGCATTGTTTAGCCCATGTCCCTATATTTTGCAAATATTTTTGTTAACAGACCATATTAAGTCTCCTGTGCACTGGACTCAAACCAGAAGTATTACATTTTCCCAAAATCTCAAATTAGAGAAACCCACTCATTTGAGAATGTACTTGAAACAAGGAGGTAGCATTTAGCAACCTGTGTTTTGCTGTGCCATGTGGGTGATTCTGATATAGGCTATTTGAGAACCACTGCAGCCTACCATGTACGGGACTTAGGATCTAAAGAGAAATGGGCTATCATCCTCAGGACAACAGAGAACAGGTAGAGAATGTTGAGGAAAGAAAAAAGAGGAGTAATGGGACAAACCAGAGAAATTGTGTTTTACACTAAATAAAACTGGTAGGAAATGATGGTTGATGCACTGACTAGAGAGTTCCTAAAACATTATAAATAACTCTATCCATGTTACACCTGACTGCAAAGTATTTATATAGCACACATTTAGAGTAATGGGATTATTTGGTGAACATTCACAGATGGGTTACGTTGAAGGGCAATATAACACAGTGAATCCTGGGTGTGGTGGTGCACAAATATTTAGGCCCTGCACTTAGGAGGCAGAGGCAGGTGATTATCTGAGTTCAAGGCTAGCAGTGTCTTCAGAGTGAGTTCCAGGACAGCCAGAGCTACACAGAGAGACTCTGTCTTGAAAAATCAAAACAAACAACAAAAACAACACACAAATACAAAAACAGTGAGCAGTCAGTCAGATTGTGAGGCCAGGCAGCTTGGGTTCAAATCTTACTTCCAATCCTTAGTGGCTGTGTCCCTGGGAAGTTTTACTTACCTTTCTTCGGGGTGCAAAATAGGCCATGAGATCTACCTACAACTTAGTATTGAAAGACCAGTCATATTACACTACATCAACCAACAAAGTCTACTGTCCAACTGCTATTTTCTGTCTCCTTGTGCATCTCCAAAATCATATGCTTCCAAGACAATAGTATTGGGATTTTTAGTGGTTAGTGGTTTTAAAAGGCTCTGCCCTCGTGACTGAGATTAGTGTCCTTGTAAAAGAGAACCCAGGAGACTCACTGGTTCTCCCCTGAGGAGGGCACAGCTAGTGTGCTGTCCATACAGTGAGCTAAAAGCAGACACCACATCTGCCATTTTCTTAACTGTAGGCTTCCTGAACTGTACGATGATTGATCCAGCAGACCTGAAAGGAGTAACTAATTTTAAAAAATAAATAAAATATATCTTTAAAAAGGTAAAATATGGACCTGGAAAGTGGCAGGGAAGAGACAAGGGAGGGTTGGGAGGGATAGGGAGGGAATGCAGGAGGGGGCTACAGCTGGGATACAAAGTACATAACCTGTGATTAATATAAAATAAAAATGTAAAAAATAAAACAGTTGTAGTTGGAGAGATAACCCTGTCAACCTTTTTTATTTATCGAACAATAAAATTGAAATTTAGATTGATTCTGCCCATTCATTTTTTCACTCAAAAAATTAAAAAAAGGTAAAATATGTAATTACAAAAGTTTTTCTGGGAAAGGGGCTGCTGTTCGTATCTGATTGCTGCTGCAGGATATTTGATCCCATTGTGATCCCCAAGATTGTGAGCTGTAAAGACTTGTCTATTGTTTGGTGTTGTTCAGACCTAATACATACCTTTAATAAAGTTAACCCTAGGTTAAGAGACAGCAAGTAACCAGCTGATAGGGATTAACAGAAAGGAGAGAGTATTTAAGACAGCACTGAGGAGGACACTTTACCTCTCTAGCTCTTGGGCTTTTAGCCTTTTCCTCCTGGGCTATCAGCTGAGCTAGCAAGCTTTTAGCTTTGGACTTTGGACATTTTTTTTCTGGGATGTGAGCTGAATAGGTAGATCAGCTGGGTGCTTTCCCTGCCTCTGGGCTAGTAGGCTTTCACCCCAGAGGAAAAAAGAGGAAAGCTACTTAAGTGATGAATCAGAGAAGATTTGACAGAATAGGATATGTCCTATTCTGAGAGGGGAAAGGGAAGCTAGTAAGGGGCATGCGCTTCCACTACTGCCCCGCAGAAATGCTTCAACCACACACAACCCTTGGCCAGATGAGACCAGTGTCCTGCGAACTAGCTCCTGATATCTAACTCGGGCATATGCCAAAGATATAAACTTTGGTGTGGATGCTCAAGCCTTAATGCTTCAAGGTGTAGACCTTTTATCCAATGCTGTGTCTGTTACAATGGGACCAAAGGGAAGAACAGTGATTATTGAACAGAAATAGAACAGAGTTGGGCAAGTCCCAAATAACAAAAAGATGGGGTCACTGCTGCAAAGTCGATTAAGTTAAAGGATAAATACAAAAATATGGAAGCTAAACTTGTTCAGGATGTTGCCAATAACACAAATAAAGAGGCCTGGGATGACACTATCACTGCTACTGCTCTGGAACGTTCTATTGCCAAGGAGGGCTTTGAGAAGATCAGCAAAGGGGCTAATCTAGTGGAAATCAGGAGAGGTGTGATGTTGGCTGGTGCTGTAATTGCTGAACTTAAATGAAAAAGGTTGGAAGAAAGGGTTTTGTCACAGTAAAGGATGGGAAAACCCTGAATGATGAATTTTAAATTATTGAAGATATGGAATTTAATAAATATATTTCCCCACATTTTATTAACACATCAAAAGGTCAAAAGTGTGAATTTGAAGATGCCTACTTTCTATTGAGTGAAAAGAAGATTTCTAGTGTTCAGTCCATTGTACCAGCTCTTGAAATTGCCAATGCCCATTGGAAGCCTTTGGTTACAGTTGCTGAAGAGGTTGATGGAGAAGCTCTAAGCACACTGATTTTAAACAGGCTAAAAGTTGGTTTTCAGGTTGTAGCAGTCAAAGCTCCAGGGTTTAGGGACAATAGAAAGAACCAGCTTAAAGATATGGCTATTGCTACTGGTGGTGAGGTATTTGGAAAAAAGGGGTTGAACCTAAATCTTGAAGATGTTCAAGCTCATGACTTAGGAAAAGTTGGAGGGATCATTGTCACCAAAGATGATGCCATGCTTTTGAAAGGAAAAAGTGACAAAGCTCAAACTTCAAAAAGTATTCAAGAAATCACTAAACAGCTAGACATCACAACTAGTGGATGTGAATAGGAGAAGCTGAACGAGCGCTTGCTAAACTTTCATATGGAGTAGCTGTGCTGAAGGTTGGAGGAACAAGTGATGCTGAAGTGAATGAGAAGAAAGACAGAGTCACAGATGCTCCCAGTGGTACAAGATCAGCTGTTGAAGACGTTGTTTCAGGAGGGGGCTGTGCTCTGCTTCAATGCATTGCAGCCTTGGATTCACTAAAGCCTGCTAATGAAGATCAGAAAATAGGTATAGAAATTATTAAAAGAGCACTCAAAATTCCTGCAATGACTTTTGCTAAGAATGTGAGTGTTGAAGAATCTCTGATAGTTGAGAAGATTTTTGCAGAGTTCATCAGAGGTTGGTTATGATGCTATTCTTGGAGATTTTGTGAATATGGTGGAAAAGGGAACCATTGATCCAACAATGGTTATAAAAACTGCTTTACTGGATGCTGCTGGGGTGGCAGAAGCTACAGTGACAGAAATCCCCAAAGAAGAGAAGGACCCTGGAGTGGGAGCAATGGGAGGGTGTATGGGAGGTGGCATGTTCTAATTCCTAGAATAGTGCTTTGCCCTTATCAATGAACTGTGACAGAAAGCTCGAGGCAGGTTCTTTGCAGATAACTTCAGAGAAGTCACCTGAAGAAAAGGACTGACGAGAAGGCTGGCTGATCACTGTACCCATCAGTTACTGGTTTCCATTGACAATATATAATAGTTTACTGCTGTCACTGCCCATGACTACAGATAATTTATTTTGTATTTTTGAATAAAGACATTTGTGCATTCCTGATACTGGATGCAAGAGCCATATTACAATGTCCTGCTTCCAACGTAAATCACTGAGGCATTTCTACTGTTCTGTTACAGTCAGGATTGTAGCACTGCGTCACCACATGAGAAGTTTAGAAGCAGCCTGTCTGTGGAGAGTAATAATAAAGTAAAGAAGTATTCAATTATGTGACAATCTTTATGTAATAAAATTTTGTTTAAAGTTTAAAAAAAAAAGTAGGTGCTATCAACTAAGGTCAAAAAGAAGCAGCCCCATTTCTAAGAGAAATGATACCCAAGAATGGACTCTCACTTCACTATTTGCAGGCCTAACATTAGTAGTCACAAAATATTTCCCAATATTTGGCTATACTCTTCATTTATTAGTTTTCTGGCTTTTTTTTTTTTTTAAGCCAAGCCTTGACATAAGGAGATTAGAACACCCAGCAGATATGGCCAGTTCGATCACCCAAGTAAATAACCTTTTCCATCTTCTGATACAGTCAGGAATTACAGGAAAGCAGGGACAGCTCTGCATAGTTTTCTTTAGGAAAGCAAACGCAGCCTTGACCAAACAGGTGTTTCCACAGTCCTTCATCCACTCCTGCTTCCATCAACAGCTCTATTGGCAAGCTGAAGAGGGCTCTGTGACCTACACAACTTTGTTTCAGTTTCCTCCTCTCCACAGGCAAGAGGCTCCCCTTCCACTGGTAGCCAGGACCCAAAATGGACTCACTTATCTCTAATTACTGTTTTCTCACATCTGTGTCATTTTCTTTCATACTGTATGAGGCCCCACAGCCAATAATAGATCGAATGTGTGATGGTGTGTCTGTCTTTCCCAGGGTTAGTTGGCAAGACACTCTTCACTTTAGGGTTTAAAAGATAAGGTTTCTGTTAGCTTCTTGCAGCCCACTCCCTCTGCAGAATCAGTTACCCTGTCCTTAAGCCATTTAGCCCACAGGAGAAACTGGGGCCTGAGAACAGCCACACAATCAAGTTGGGAATCAAGCTTTGAAAAACAGATTACAAACCTGGCCAACTTCAGGAGAACCTCAGCCTTGCCACCTAAGTAAGATACTCCAGGATTCCTGACCCACAGTCCCTATGACATTTCTTGTTTTACGCTTCTAATTTAGAGGCTAATTGGTTACAGTGCGATAACTGAACTCTAATTAACACAGTGATTTCAAGATAACGGTTTAAAACTTGGGAAGTCAGAGTTTTTCCTTAGGGACAGTTTTAGACTAATAAACACTGGTGATATGTTTGTGTTCCTGAAAACTGGCATGGACACACCTCATGTATTGTCCCTCAGTATATATAGGGCATTAGTTGTCTCTGTATTATAAAAATTATGACAAGAAATGAGGTCTATTCTTTGCAATTTATTTTTATTTTTTCAATACAGGGTTTCTCTGTGTAACAGACCCTGGCTGTCCTGGACTTGTAGACCAGCTGGCCTCAAACTCACATCTGCCTGCCTCTGCCTACCAAGTGCTGGGATTTAAGGCATGCAGCACTGCACCCAGTGTTGATTTTGGATTTGTGAAGTAGGGGAATTCACTACGTAGCTCAGCTTGGCCTTTAACTCAGAGCACTGCGCCTGCCTCCACCTCCTGAGTGCTAGGACAACGGTGTGTAGTACTATGCCCAACTCAATGCATTTTCTGAAAATATTCTGTCACCTGATCCCATACAAGCTGAGAATAGACAGCAGTAGCTAATACAAGATTTAGCCTAGAGAACTAAAGAACTATGAGTGCTACAGTTCAGGTACCATTGTTATTAACTTGTAAGAGCAGTCATGAGAATGCCATGGTTGTTTGTGTGTGTGTAGGTCTCCAGGATTGGTGGCAAGTCTTTTTATCTGCTAAGTCATCCTCAAGAGTTGTATTTCTATCATTCTGATGTTGTAGGTCCAAACCACACTAACGAACAGTGTTCTAATAATGTTAGCACATTCCATTCCCTACACTGCAAAAAAGGACTATCCTGTTTTCATCTCTTTGTGGGTTGCCTCATTCATTACCACTATTTTGTTTTCAAGCCTATATTAGAACATACTTTTGACAAACTAAAAAAAAAAAGAATTTGTTTTTTGAGATAGGTTCTCACTATATAGCCCTGCCTGGCCAGGAACTCTCCATGTAGATTAGCTGGCCTCAAACTCAAGTGATCTGCCTGCCTCTGAACTGGGATTAAGACTGTGTACCACAATACCCAGCCAAGCAAACTAAATCTTAATTCCCTGTCTTCTTGGTTGTTAGGTCTTCTTCCCTCTAATAGAAGTTTGAACAATTTAACTCCATCCCATCTCTTAAGGTCACACAGTCAAGCTTGGCATCCAAGGATAGCTAAAAAAAAAACTCAAGCAGTATGAAAAGCTTTGTGCCTTTCCAGCCCTCATTTCTCACATACTTAAATATGTATTGTTGTTTCTCATCCTTACATACTTCTCAAGTTCAATGTAGTATTTACTTCAAACACTGCAGGTAGCTGTGAGAACGTATTCCATTTTCTGTCCTCAATCAGTTACATTTTTCAGATCATCCCACAATTGTTTAGCTAAATGGAACTAACCTATTATATTTTTGGAGGAAAAAAAAGCATACCAAATCTCAGAACTCCAATTAGTAAAAGGTACACATGTGAAAACATTTTAGGAATTTTAGGTAAAGAATTCAAGTGTCACCAAGAATTACACCACCTCTCAATTCTTCTCTCAACACTCCTAAGAGTGTTGTGTTGAGGCAGCTACTAGAGTTCTAGAGCTAGAGTTCTAGAGTGCTCTAGAACTTACTAAGTTCTAAAAGCTTGGTAAGAACAAGTTAAGTCTCAATTCCTTCAAGGGTCTCAGGGCCACTTCTCAGTGGACCAAATTTATTGGGAGAGATTTTATGCAAAAACACATTCAAAAGTCATTTTCTTAGGTTCCTCACTTGCTACCTTTGTGATTTGGTTTATTTGCTACTTAATCTTCATCTGTAAAAGGAAGATTACAGTATTTATATGGGTTGTGACAATATAAATGTTAGCACATAGAACAGGGTAAACCCACAAATGTTCTTATTAAATTCCCCATGACCACCTAAGTTTGATACTTGAGTTTTTAGCTTTCTTGTTCCAAACTACAGAAAATCAGAAAGGGGAGGGATTCTAAGTGGTTCACTATTTTTAGAGCCACTGCTACTAGTCTGTTTACTTGATGGTACTTGGTATTTACTTGATGTGGTTAACAGTGATATGGTAGAGGTAGGTACCCCAAGCATGTACTCTTCAAACTTGGTTTCTGTTCATCTTCACAGCACCTAAATAAAAAATACATGCTGCCCCAAGAAAGTTCTTTTTTATGAATAACAGATTGACCTTCTTGGAAGTGCTTGAGAGAGGGTTTGTTGTACTTCCCCGGTTTTTCCTATCTGCTAAGCCAAATGTGAAGAAATGGATGGCTTCGGGAGGCAGTTTAGACTCATCAGGACCAACTCCCACAGTGATGTACAGTTAGCAGACCCAACTTTGTCAAGTGTTCTCTTCAAGATCTGGAAGGTAGGTTCCCAGCTTCCATGACTGAATTTGTAGTGCCCCATGATGCTTGAATGGATCACAAGGTTTAATTTCACTCCCCATTTCAGCCTTTTTGGCCACGTACCCATCTGTAAGACCATACCAACCATAAATAACAGCTCTCCGGGAATAGAGTTCACACAGTACAGAACAAGAGTAGAACTTTCTAGCTCTGTCATTACAAAGCCTTTTTGGCAAGTACTCACAGGCAAGATTGTACCAACTATATTTGGTACCTCTTTGGGAACAGAGTTTCAGCCAGGTTTGCCATAATTAAAGTCACAGTTGGGGGGAGGGGTATCTTTCCTATATGTGCTTTTAATACAAACTTTATACCACAAAAATAAGTCTAGTCATCACACTGGTAGTTGAGATAAAAACAATGACTTTTTCAATCAACCCTCTTTGACTTAAAAACTTAAGGCCAAATGCATCTGGAACACAGGCACGTTCCAAGTTGCTGTTTTGCAATGCTGGTGATAAACTCCGGGGCTTCAAGTGGGCAAGTGCTCTATACTGAGTGAATCCCCCACCCCAAGGCCTCTGATGTATTGCTCAGAGCAGCTAAATCACACCTGAGCACTAGCAGGATCATGTCTGTCACTAAGAAAAATCATATTATGCAAACAGTTACTTTACGGTATTCCTGCTCATTCAAAATACTATTTGTGGGTTTAAGTTTTTAAAAGATAATTTCTACTAATGTAAATACATACTTTTCCATATTTTACAGATATGGATATGGAAAAGAGAAGCAATAAAAGGGGGCTGTCACTACTGAGCTGGCTGATGGCAGTTCTATTTAATACCTAGGTCCCCCTAGACAGTTACATTCCCATCTCACTACTTTACACTCCTTTACTTCCCTGAGCTTTCTCTGTATCTCCATCTAAGCCAGCATGAAATGGCAACACTACCCCCAGGCAGTCTTATAAAGTTGACTGTATGATTTGCCAAATTGTGTTTGGCCTTAGAAGCAGATGCCCTGATTATCTCCACTAATGTAAATAGATTGACAGTAGTCTATCACTCAGCAGCTTCCAGCTGTGGTCTATTGCTCATCTTCACAAAACTGACTTCACTAGGTAAGAACATGTACATGACTCAACTTGTTTAATTGACCACACAATAATGGAAAGCCACCTTTCTTCAGATGACTTAATAATCAGTCTCAAAGCTTTTAAACTGCCAACTTAAGGGGATAATGAAGACCCTTTCAAGATGATTGTGAAATTTTTTATATTTGGATTTAGACTTTTCACTTAACTCACTAAAGATGGCCCTTGAAAAGATGTATTTTTATATATTTTGGATGGCTTTTACTATTCACTATTTTAAAATAGAACTGACTCAAATATGTTACATGTTATATTTAGTTAGTTTTGTCTTTAAACTGGAGGAAGATATCTGACCCAGCAGCACTCATTACATTCAGAGAACTGAGGACCAGTCTTACTGACCTCAGATAGTCTAGAACCTCCATTTTGCTGGTGAAACCATAAAGGCACATATTCTAAGCCTGTGCAACTGATTTTGCTCTTCAGCAGAATCACCTTATTTCTAGGTTTACTTAAGCTTTCAACTGACTGCAAGTATTTGATACTGAGCTAAAATGTAATTTGAAAAACTCACAAAAGTAATGAACACAACTCTGGGTAATTCTTCCATAGAGATAATCATGACTCTTAAAGACTTAATGGAAAATAGCTTTCAATAGTTCTTTGCGCATTGTATGTAGCTAAGAAATGCTCAAAGGAGCATTTTATCCATGCATTATGCAACTGATTGGAGCGTGAGAGGAGTAAAATGAGTAGTGTCAGTTCTGACCATACTTTCCCTACCAAGGTTCTACTCCAATTCGTGTGGACTTTCTAAGTACAAGATACTCTTAGGAGTATACCTTTCTAGCTCTTAGTCCACAGTCGCATTCCCACTTTCTTGTTATGTGAAACAAGTTGAAAATGAAGCTAAACAAAATCAAGGAAGCTCTTCTAGGATCTCGCTTCTTTTTGAGATAGGTCTTACTATGTACTCCAAAATGGTCTGGAACTCACGCTCCTCCTGCCTCAGCCTCCTGAGAGTGGTCCAGCACTGTATGGGCCTCCAATTTTTTTTTTAATGTATATGTTTCTAAAGACATGCAAACCCTTTTACAATTCAGATTTTAATGGCACATTATATCCTGAAGTAACACCAGCTTTCATTATTCATCCTTCATGAGATGTAGTAATTGACTTCCACCCAGAAGGCCTTTCTCAAATCAAGTTCAGAGCTGCTCTGCAGATGTTTCCTTGGCATATTCTTTTCTATTGTTGTTAGGCTGTGTGTATGGCAACACTTTAATTCATCTTTCAAATTAGCACACAGCATAAACATAGGTCCTGGAAAGAAAATACGCCCAATTCTGATCTGAGAGAATTCTGAAAGAGTCTTATGGTATCATTCATGTGAGGGTCATTAAAGGAAAAGTGGAGACAAACCGATTTTACTATCTGTGAAAGGCAGATAAAGCAATGCATTTACCTCAAATGTGTCAGAAAAAAAATTAAGTCTCACATTTACTGTAGACACTGTAACAGAGTAGTGCACAAGTTAACCATTACTTTGGAGAGCCATATCTGGTGGTGAAAGACATCTAGACAGGAGAGTAGGGACAGGCAGCAAGCCCTCAATGACTGCTCCCTGCCCTCTTTTCCCATAGTGCACAACTGAAGAATGCTTGCGAAAGGAACATTTGGGTGGCATATGGGAGCAAGTAAAGAGGAAGGGTGCAGGAGCAAAGGAGCAAGAGAGAGTAGAAAAAGAGTGAAGTTATCTGAAGACAGAATTCTCAAATATTAAAGGTGACTAAAAGTGTATCTTCCCATTTTCTCCTTCACACTCCTGTTAACACAAAAACATGAAAGCAGACTTAAAGAAAATTGGCCCTGCTTTGTATTCCATGCATGTTCATACCTTTTCAAAGCCCTAAATAAATATTTGAACTACAATCTCCAATAAAGTCCCTCTGTTTGTTGTCTCAATCACCTTTTGCTTGTCTGCAGAACGCCTCTAACTCTTAGATGTTGCACCTGGAGATTCTTGCTTACTTTATGATGTGGATTTATATGCCCTTTCATTGAAAGCAAACCGCCCTAGATAATCATCCAGTGAGAAAAATGTTACAAGGTCCACTTTCCGTTAAAAGACAAATAAAAATATTAAGCCATGCTCTAAAATGAGGAAAAACACATAAAAATTCAAGGTAATCTACTACTGCATTTCCTTTTTCATAGAGTCCCACACATAAAATACCTTCTGTATCTTTCTTCAGGCAAGACAGAGAATGCAGGAGGCTGCAGTTCTCACTGATACGCTTTCTCTCTTTGATTTGTCTACCTAAGTATTTTATCAAGAGCTTGTTAACCATTCCAATTTTAATCAAAAATTTTATTTAGTTATTGTTGAAGGCACTTCATAAAAGAAAGGTAACCAAATATTGAAAGAACAGGAGCCTTATTCTTAAGTGTTTGCTACTTTTATGTAAAAGCTAAAGTGAGTTTGTGAATGGTAAGAACAAGGCCAACATAAAAGAGAATACCATCAGTAGGGACAGGAAACATACCCTTGTAATCACAGCACAGGTGTGAGAGGAAGACGTAGGAGGACTGCCACAAGTGTGAGGTTGTATATAGTGAGTTCCAGGCCAGCCTGGGCTACACAGTGAGACCATGTCTTTAAAACCAGGAAGGAAAAGAGACAATATTAGATATCTTTATGTTTTAGCAGTTTGACAACTGATCAAAAACAAAAATTAGCTATTCTTAGGTAGCACATGAATGGTAAAGCCTGAGGTTGCTTCAATGTACATATGTATACATCCTTCATGGATGGTATCCAGAATTTCATGCACAACATATATATAGCTCTGCATGAAACAATTCAAAAGATGTAGGGGAAGACTGTGGAAATAACTACTGCAGATGGAACCATTAATACAAAATAAATAAATATACAGCTAGATAGCTAGATAAAAAATCTGGGGGCTGGAGAGATGAATCAGCAGTTAGGAGCCCTGGCTGCTCTTATAGAGTACCTGGGTTTGATTTCTAGCACCAACTTGACAGTTCATAACCATCCATATCTCCAGTTCAATATCCAACACTCTGTTCTAGACTGTGAAAGCACTGCATGCACACTGAACACAGATATATATATATATGTGGGCAAAACACTCATACATATAGAATAAATAAATTTAAGAAAAAAATTAAGGCTTAACACTTGGCCCTGTCTTCTATCAGTTAATATTATCACTACGAAACTATAGAGAAACAGATGGAGAATACTGTTGTGCATGATGATGAAGGTGCATGTATGTAGTAGTGCAGAATACAATCTGTGTACTTGGTTCTTTCCTTCCACCTTTACATGGTTCTGGGGATCAACCTTAGGTTATTAAATTTGCTCAAACTGTACTTTACCTGCTGAGTATCCTGATCAGAAATAATTTGCTAAGCATAAGCACCTAATCATAATTTTCAAATAATTAGAGCAGGAAACACTTTCAGTGATAAATATTTAAATACATACAAGGGAAGGATGGATACCCCTTTAGGACTTTTATCTTCCAACCATATTTCTTTGGTTTTGGAAAAGATCCAAAAGCAGCTGTTTTGCTTGCGGTTAAATGAAAGACACTAGACAAATGGGTTCCATTCCTGATCTAGCCAAACAGTATTAAGTAGCAAATTATGTTCCATCTTGTAGGCACATAGTGATTCTTCAAACTACAGCTTTACCCAAGGATGTACTAATTTGCCTGTTGTGTCAGGGAGTTGCTGCTGTTTCCCACAATTCGGCTACACACAGTTGGCTGTGCGGTCACGTTTACAACACGGTGCTGACCACGACTATACTAGCAAAGCACAACAGCAGTAAATTAAACAAAAAGCTGATTCTCTTTCCGATGGCATTCTTCACAGAAGCCAGCATGTCTCTAGGTAGATAACTACAACTGGGTGACTCTATGTTTTTGAGAACACTGCTTAATGTTACTGTAAAGCTATCTGCTCACTGTTCTCAAAGAGAACACCTATATTCACCAATTAAAAGCCATTGTTTCTGTTGTTGTTTTGAATGGGAAAAGAAAAGAGTTACAGAAGAAGAAAGCAATGGTATCATGGGAAACATCTCTATTTCTTCAATCTTTTCCCACCAGAGGGAGAAGTGAATAAAGACAGCACCGTTTTTAAAAACTTAACTTATATTAAAAATATTTTGTATGTCAACCACTTATACTACAAAGTAGTACTTGAATACAAAGCAGTTCCAGTAACTGTTCTTTAAACTGTTAAACTTTATTATAAATTAAAATTTCTTTACAAAAAAAATTGCACATAATATTTGACCACTCTTAGGTTCTGATGCACTGGCATTTGCAATAGTTTCTTTAATCTTCAAGTTAAACAGTCTCAGCAAGGAGTCCAGAACGTAGAAAGGGCAATAAACAACCCTGCTAGAACATTCAAGTGCAACTAGCAGACTTTTGGCCATGGCAGTTACACTTTCCTTAAGATGGACTGCTTACGTTTGCAACCCTGAAATGAAGAATCTCAGAGACTTAAAGATGAGGAGGAACTAAAAGGGACTGCCTGCTTTTTTACTGTAAACAAGGCCCTGGAAACTAAATCCCAAACAAGAATCTCTCAGGCATCAGAGAGTGTCAAGTGGACCAGGAATAGCACAACGTAAAGGTAGGGAAAGTAAAAAACAAAACCAAAAACAAAGTAAAATTAAAATAAACGTCAGTCGCTTTGAGGAGCTATACTTACGTACATGATGTTAGAGAATCTGGCAGGGCCCAGAAGCAGGCCAAACTGGAAGTTCATTTATCCATTCCAAGAGTGTCATTCATGTTCATTGCTTCCGGTTTTAAGGATAGGATATTGTAGGGTACTTGATATGATCAATAATGCTTGTCTGCCTTACACAGACCTTAGCCATGGATCAGCCTAATCTTGAAGAATCATTCAAATAATTTTGGCAATTATTATAAGGGCTTAGAACTGACTGCACCCAGTGTTCAGTGATTCTTGCTTTCTGTTTTGTTACTGTTTAAATTTAAGAGCTCATTTAGGCTGACTCCAATCTCTTGGCACTTGGAAACTAGTTTTCTCAGGTTATCAGTTTTACCTCCTTCTGATGCTTCAAACAAGAGTTGCTGTAAAAGACAGGGAAGCATAGAAGTAAGAGACAGACTAGGTTTTGAGCATTTACCACATCAATGGATATGGCACATGCAGAAAATTTATAGGAAAACGTCAAGATAAAATAAAAAATAAAAAGCATTACATCTTTCCATAGTGATGCACAAAGAGGTAACTTCTGTAAGGCTCTCTGATATAAACGGTGGACCTATAAGATAGACAGACACATATCAGAAAACACAATGAACAATACCTTCACAAGCCTGTCTACTTCAAAGCGGAACTTTACAATATATTAGTATTCAAGTCAAAACTGGTTCTCTTGGGCTTTCGAGATTTCAAATACAGTTCTTGGAATGTTAACTTCTATCTTTAATCCTTTTATAGTGAGAAGCCAACAAAAGGGGCAGAAGTAGCTAAAAGGAAAAGAAGTGGCCCATCTGATACTTCAATTACGGATGGCTTACCTCTCTTTGTCCCTTTAGAGCAATCTCAGCAGCAATGGCTCTAAGGGAGAAAAGGAATATAGAAAAGGGGGAAAATTTATATATCTTCAAACAAAATGAGACACCACTGGCAGAATACTGATTGTGGGAATCTGAGTACAAAACTTCCTGAAAGTAACAGGCTAAACTTCCAAGGAGTGTAACCTATAGTGAAAAGAAAAATTCAACAATTTTTATCAACTTTACAAAAATAAAGCAGACCAGTGTTTGAACATGAAAAGACTCACGGAAGGGGGAAAAAAAAGAAACACAACTCAAAACTAGTAAAACAGATCTGGCACTAATACCTTTAAAATAAGAAATGAACCAGACTAACAGGAAAAACCTACATTTGAAAGATGGTCCTCAAGTGTCATATTTGTTTGAAAATAATACTGTTATCTAAATTTTCTCCCTCATTAAATTGATTATTATTTTAGATATCAGAAGCCACTGCTCATAAGCATGTTATTAAACAGCAAGTGCACAAAACAACTCTGTCTGTCTATGGGAGGAGGGAAAGATGCTATTTCAGATTTACCTGTCTGGAGCAACCCTTACAAATAAAAGCATAGCTACAAAAACATGTACATGATTGTTGCATTACATTTTCCAGGTGGCCAGGCATGTTGGGATATTATATGTAAACATCTTGGCTTGGAGTTTCAAAATCTGAACATTGCTCTCTTCCCATTCGTGTTGAAGTAGCCTGTAAAGTACATTCAGAGAAATGAACAAAGCATTCGGAAGTATAGGGCATTCAAATGCATTATATGACAGACTGTACGACAACGTAAAGGTTGGTCAGTTAAATCCTGTCAAGGACAGTCAGCAAATACTTATGTCTTATGACAGTTGTCCCAGGAACAGAATGTGCTAGCTACTATTGTACAGTTATTTTCAACAACAACAACAAAAAGCTCACATATTCCTGCAGAAGTCAAAAGCAATTTCATTACATTCTCCTCTACCCCAAGTGTTTTATGGTAATAATGCAATACAGTAATACAATCTTTGAAAATATTTTTCTTTCCTAGAGCTAGCATATTTAATATTGAATGTTTCCGGGACTAAATGGAGATAAATTCTTATTCTCCTGGAGGGGAAAGCTAACAGGGATAACTATAGGAAAGACATACCAATAAAAAGAGTGGTTTACCCACAATTAAAACTACCTATGTTCTAAAATGCTTATGATAATAGAAGCTAGACACAAACAGAAATAAAATACAATTATATTTTCTACTTCACATGCATACTAAAGATAATTTTCTTTATTCAAGTTTCCACCATTAGCTTCTGAAGATTAACATGGCTGTCAATGAAATATAATTCTAGAATAATATAGCTAATTTTTTCATGAACTTAAGCCTTTGTATTATTTTTCAGACTTATGTATCTCAGATGCACTATGGCATGAAGAACATACTTTAAAATACAAGTGTTGGAGTGCTGTCATTACGGTTATGTACAAGAGACTATCTGTTAAACACTTTAGGCTAACTAAAGTGTTTAGGCATAACACTTTAGGCAGCTCTATGGTTAGACACATCAGTACAGGGAAAATGACTACACCAGTGGATGTTTACACACAGACAGGGTAAAGTACACTATAAAAGATTACAAACTTGTTTTTTTGAGTAAACTAAACATTCACCCTGACAGAGAAGATAAACCACAAATAAATGTTCCTAAAGTCTCTTACTCTAATTGACCGAAGAAATCTTAGGTCAGTGCATAAACAGGATCCTCAGACCTACTTGGTTTCTTCAGTTTTAATAACAAAACAACCTATTTTGTTATTCTTAAGAATACATTTATTTTATGTCACCAACCTATTGAGTTAAGTTTCTATTACATGCTAAATATTTGAAAAATTGACATGAAAAAATCTAACATTCCTCTAGTATATAAAGCAGGCTTATTGCTGATAATGCCTATCTAATAAAAAATGGTATGTTTATAATCCACAGTTCCCTGAAATGACCAGAGTTCCTCATTGGCTTTTGTATGAATAACTAAATATCATTTAACAATTCTGAGACTAGAGGGGTATATATCCACAAGAAAAGGGCAGAGCTACATACAGTTTTATCACATTTTCAAAATAATTTCCTATGAAGGGCCTATACTATTGAGCTGAGTACCAAAACTTTTCTTACCTCAGTGCAAGTCGAGAATTAGTTGGCATAACAGAGCAAAACCTTTCCAAGGTTTTGGAATGCTGAGTCTTTGGAACACAGCTCAAATAAAAGAAAATAACCTGCAAAGGTCGAAGGAGTAAAAATGAATGCAATTAAAAAGCAAAATCCAGTTACCTATGCATTTTAATGAAAATGGGGGGAGTCTTTAAGACACAGATGTATAAATTATAATGTGTGACTGAATACCATTAATTACACTAGTCACTGTGCAAATATAAATTAAGAGACTATGGTCTAGGGATGGGAGCCATGGAAAAGCACTGATAGGAGGCCAGGAGTCCAAGTTTTCAGTCCTGAGTCTACCTTTACTTCCTGTACTGCTGGGCAAGTCAGAGGGCTAACAGTACTTGCCACATCTTGCTCACGGAATCCCCATAAGAAAATGACTTAATGTCCATGTAGTGGTTTGAGATCCTGGGATAAAGAACGGCACAGAAGCACATCACACAATATTTGGTTATCCTGATTAGCAGCAGAACCATCCTACAGGGAGGGGGCGGGGCATAGATGCACAGCTAAGTCTACACTAAACTCTAGTACTTTGGGTTTACTTTATATTGACTGAAATGGGACTCTGGGAAAAAAAATGAAGCACTCTGCCTCATGACCTATAATATAGCCTTAGTGAGTGCATCATTAATCAGATGTCACTATTATGAATGTAAACAGCACCTTATTTTCAGCTGTTAGGCCCTGTAGCTGCGTTTGCTTGACAGAACTTAAGAAGAGCAGCTACAATGGAAATGTCAATTCTGACTCTGAAGAGTGAGGAACTGACCACAGGAGTGTTGGTATTCGGAAAGTGGTCTGAAGAAAAGCTCTCAATATAAAATAGTAACTTTGCTGACTGTTAAATTTTCTTTGTTATATAGAAACATTTAAAGAAAAACATTAAATTCTTACCCGATTATGAAATTCATAGTTGGACCAGTAATCAGCACTGCTAAAAGGGATGGGGTATCGGGCAGGGACGGTAACCAAACATCTATTTACTAAGTCAGTAAAAAATTTGAATTCTTGGACTTTGTTTCTGGATCCAGCAGCTCTATTATTGGCAAAGACAAGATAACTGCCAAAAGAAAGACATTGTGCTTCAGAATAACTAAGCCAGTAACTCACCAAAAAAGCTGATTACCCTTTTCCCCACCATATGATTATTCTAAAAATCCATCCTTTTCCCCCTCAAGACAGTTTCTCTGTGTAGCCTTGTCCTCAAGCTCACAGAGATCTGCCTGCCTCCGCCTCCCCGAGTACTAGGATTACAGGCTTGTGCCACGGTGCTTGGCTAAAAAATCCCATTCTTAAAAGGAACAAAACTTACTCCATCCAAATCTTCTGCACTATATCAGACCTCATGGCCACCCCTAATGCTGCCTCATATGCTTCTACTGTCTCTTTAATACTTGATTGAAGAGGATGACAAAGGCTGTTTAAGAATGAAGAAAAATTTATGTTTACAGTTTGATTTCATTAGGTAAAGGAATGACAATGTACACTTTATGCATACAGACATTATTACAGTAACATCAACTAACTCTTGGTCTTTCAGTCAACAGCCACCCTGACCATCCTTTTTAATCTGCCTCAGTGACTCTTTAATATATAACAATTCAGTTAACATCAGCTATAAATGAAAGAGAGGCCTAACATGCAACTTTCCTCTCCACAGTGGATAATGTCTCACCAGTAAATCAGCCATAAATAAGGAACTTGGTTGTTAAACACATCATCATCAAAATTCCCTCTACATAAACAGGCTGGAATGTCAAGCGGTCCTGGGATATTTAAGAGATACCTGAAAGAAGAAAATCCCAACATTGTATGAAATTATGCCCAGGCACACATGGATTAAAATACAAATACTGATAATCTTGAGTTTCAACTTAATTGAAATACTTCTATAAAACTTTTCTAAAATCATACTTACTCAAAATTTTACTTTTAAACCAATATGAATTAACTCCTCCTCCCCCAAATAAATGGGTAATTCTATTCCCCTAATTAAACAATTAAAAGTATTTTAGAATCCTCCATTAAAAACAGAAATGACTTCAAATTTAATATACATAAAAATACATATACTTGCTAAGGGAACTTCCTCAAAGTGAATGAAAACATCAAGTCAACTTTCTAAATTTATCTGAGATAAATAAAATAGTTCTTACTGCTTGTTATCTTATACTAAATGCCACTATGAATGAGTCAATCAAACCCACTTCCAGGTAAATATTACAGTGCTACATATTTTGCTTTAGAATTTCTGACCATGCAATTGTATCTTCAATATATTACAAACATGCATTTCTACTAATGAACTGATTATAAGCTTAACATTATATATAAACATAGGTGTGTATACATAAATATAACAATGTGCCAAAAATTAGCTCATTTTTCTGGCCCTCTTCTAATATTTGACTCAAAAGACTTTCTGTTTTCTCGCTATGTAACCCAGGCTGATCTTAAATACACATCCTTTCACCTCAGTCTCTCAAGTCCTTAGATCACAGGTGTGTGTCACCATGCCCAGATAAATGCTTCTGAAATTAATCCTTGTGCAGACAAGAACATTAGTATTACCTAAATTAAGTATAGTTATAATTCTTGGTGATATATGTTTAGTTCTCAAAAGAATTTAATAAAGCAAGATGCCTCAGTAAAAAACAATAAGGTGACTTAGAGGCAATCTATTGGTACTGTTTTTATTCTGCTTAATTAAGCTAGCATCAAGATCTAAAGACCTTTGATTAGTTACAAAGGCAAAATCTGGCATCATCCCCTTTTATGATAAACCAATTACTTCCATGCCCAAGGGAAAACTAAAACACAAGTCTGTAAAAGGTTCTGTTTGGCCTTGAATTAGTCTTTTGCCAAAGTTTGAAAACAAGTCAATTTAATTTTTTAAAGGAAAAGCACTGGATATGAAGGAGGGGAACTCTAAACTCCTTGTATTTCTTGTCTTTTAATTCACATTTTAAACTGTTTTGCCTGTCACTACATTTAAACTATTTTAATGTGGCTATATTAAGAATTTTTAAAGGTGCTAAAATTATTAGGACAATTAATTGACAAGATATAAAGAAAACATAAAGGTTCAAACTCACTAAAAGTCAAAAACCCAAAAAAACAAAACAAAACCTGAGGTAAACAGACCATTTTCTTTTAAAAATCTGAATTACTAGGAGATAGCTGGACAGACAGCTGTAATTTTAAAAGCCCTGGCTGCTCTCCCAAAAGATCTGGGTTCAATTGCCAACCCCAAGGCTCTTGATTGTGAGCCCCTTTAGCAAGCAGCTCACAATCATGTGTTGTTCCAGTTTCAGAGCATCCAAAGCACTCTTTCTGGCCTCCTCAGGTACCATGTATATAGATGGTAAATAGACTTACATGCAGGCAAAACACACAAAATACATTTTAAAAGAATGTGACTTGATATTCCACGCCTTTACTGTATAGGCAGACTAGGGAAGGAAAGGTAGGAAGGTAGCATCTAAGTAAAGGTATCTACACATATTATTTGACTTGTTGACATAAAATTAAGTTTTACTTTCACGTATCAGTATTTTCTATAAGATTTTTTTTTAGGGGGCTGGAGAAATGGCTTAGTGGTTTGGAGTGCTGGCTGCTCTCACAGAACACTGGAGTTCAGTTCTCAGAACTAATGTCAAGCTTCTCACAATTGCCTATAACTCCAGCTCAGGAGGATCCAATGCCCGCTTCTGGACTCCTTGAGCACTGCATTCACAAACATAAACACACAGTCAGACACAAACACACAGAGAATTTATAACTTTTAAAATCTCAGAATTAAAAAAAATAAAGCTATATTAGGCATAGGTCTTTCCTTCTCTCAGTTTAACGAAGAGGAAATCATAAATATTTTCTTTTTGATAATGTTTTTCTCACAATCAACAAACTAGATATTTTTATAAAGGTTTACTAAAACACAGCCACACCCATTCATTTATAGATTCTGCTCCCCACCCACCTTTTTTGCTCACTAAAACATAACAACTATACAGAAAGAATAAGACCTAAAGTGTTTTCTGGTCCAAGGAAAACAAAACAAAACAAAACCACTGTTGCTCCCCTACAGAGAAATGAGGAAGAAGAAAGAGAAGTTGAAAGTCTTCCATGAACTCATTCTTTTATGATCTGGTGTGTCTATTTATATTGAAACAGAGCTCTTAGCAAAGCAAGGATAATAAATACAGAGCTACTAAGAAACTGATGGCTAAGAAAACAATATGTTTTAAAGCTGGTTTCTAAACATTTCAGAGGCCAGAGTAGGGAACTAGAATTAAGAGAAAATGTTTGTATTTGTTTCAATCTACTGTTAACCAGGAAGTAAAAACACATTTTTCTTCAAGTACCAATAAGACTGTCCCAGAATACTTGCTTCCTACAGTATTAAGCATCACAGTTAGCAACAATTAACAAGCTAAATGGAAAAGCTATAATAAACCTTACACTGTATGACAACAATTTTATATCTTGCCTTCTTTATTATGCACAGCCCTCATAATAGTTCCATAGGCAGGTATTCAAGTGCTAAGTAATCAGTGAGAAATGTAGTCAGCAAATGAGCAAAAAAAACTATCTTTCCACTAACCTATATTCCCTCATTCCTCTACAAATCAAAATTTCTACAACTTACCGAAATAAATCCACGTTACTATACTTCTCAAAGCCAGGTTTAAAGAAGGATGCAATAAATTGCCGCAAAAATGGAAGAAGGTTATCACTTTGATTCTATTTAAAACAAAGAAAGGAGTGACACATATCAGGCTTATATTTGATAAAAATGTTTTTTAAATGAGAAAACATTTCTTGGGCAGATGGGACAAAATGAGTAAACTTGGGACACATTCTCACTTCTTGTGATGGTTGGTTCTAAGTGTCAACTTGACAGAACCTAAAAATCATCTGAGAAAAAGAGTCTAGGAGGGACTGCCTACATCAGATGACCTGTGGGGACTGTCTTGATTGTTATTTAATATGGGAAGACCTGGTCCACTCTGAGTGGCACCATTCCCAAGGCCGAGGATCCTGAGCTATAACAAGCACACATGTAATTCATCCCTCTCTGCTCCTGAGTGTGAATATGTGATTAGTTGCTCCATACTCCTGATGCTGAATTAACGGGAGGTGACCTGGAACTATCTCTTCCCTAAATTGCTCTGTCAGGGTTTTATTATTATTATTATTACAGTAACAGAAATGGATTTAAAACACCTCTAAATTAAATTCAACCAACCATTAAAGAATGTATCTAGTATTATCAAAGGCTCACATTCACCTACTAATCTTAAGCAGTTATCACACTGACACGGATACTTTGGGTGTAAACATGAATAACAGTTCGTGTGTGCTCTTGAAGAGTTCTTAGAGACAAAGCCCTGCAGCAAATGCAATTGTAAAACTGTAGCAAGAGCAGGAAAATCTAGCTTGACCTACAAAGGGCAGAAAAACCAAGAAGGCTACACTTCCGGAAGTCACTGGGAAGAAATACAAAATACAAAAACATCGTACTTAAGTAACATGAGTTATTTTTACCTGCAAGATGAAAAATTTGCACAGATGATAGAAAATTTCCGCATTCTGAGGATTATTTTCAAGTGCAGTAAGCCAAACCAACCGGGCTTTGTCACACTGATCTGTTTTCAAATACAGAGCTGCAAGGGTTTCTAGTAACTGGCAATTTGTGGGACATGACTCCAATAAACTCTTGCAAAGCTCCACTGCCGCTTCATACCTTAAGAAGAAGGAGACAGGTAAACATCCTCTGCAAAGACAGATTTTAACAGAACTGTTTGTGAAGTAAGCATTACCTCTCCAGGAGCTGGTGCAGGGTGATCATGTTTGTATAAAGTGGAAGGCACGCCTCTACTCTTTCCCCACTGGTAAGGTTCTCATCTGTACAAGCTTTCACTGCATCTACCACAAAACACACAGTCAATTATTTCACTATGTTATACCAACTCTAAGAGACTAAGACAAAAAGAAACTCGAGCCCATCATCCTGTTCATCTTCACATAACTCCAGCATTTACACAAATGAAGTGTTTCGGGTATCACCAGATTCCTAAACTTCTACGTATCACATTACTTTCTTGTTAAAAATAAAATCGTCTCATATGAAATCCTGCACAATAAGCCGTATTTTTACTTAGTGCCTGCATTTCTTTAAGTCCTTAAAACTCACTCCAAAAATATAACCACAAAGATATCCTTAAATCTTTCTGCGATCACGTAAAAGGAATCTTTGATGTTTCACAGCCACTTCAACATTTTCTGAAAACTAGATCTTTCCCTTTATAACAAACATATCCCTCCTACCCCCAAAAACATAAGATCAGTCCTTCAGCTGGTCTTACATCTTCTTTTGGAACAGTATTGTTGCTCTGCATAACATAAGCACATGCTACAGCACTCTCTGACTACTTGCAGGAATTTAAACTCTCCTCCCGTCACATGGGTCTGGGGATAGAGTACATCATCAGTCTTGTTGGCAAGTGCTCTTATCCAGAGCCATCTCACTGGCCCTGTGTTATCTTTCTTTCTCTCTGCCTCTCTCCCTCCCTCTCTAAGTTTTTCAAGAGTTTCTCTGTGTAGCCCTGGCTGTCCTGGAACTTGCTCTGTAGAACAGGCAGGCCTCAAACTCAAGAGATCTGCCTGCCTCTGCCTCCTGAGTGCTGGATTAATACCAGCTGGTATGTGTTACTTTTCTTATACCGCAGTCATAGAAGCCTCATTCTGGTTTGTTTTCCAATACATAGTAAAATTTTCTCCTTAAAGAATCTCTTCTATCAGTAACTTTAAAGTGCATTAAAATGTATCATCATTCGCTAATCAAGTTTAATCTTTCTATTATTTAACAGGATTTTTATAAGGACTCCCTTTCAAATGCTTCTTTGAATTCACTATACAAACTCTCCTGAGCTTGTTTTCATTTCCCTAGCTCCTCTAACAAGAATGACCTTTTCTTCTCTTTCTTCACTGGTTTATTCATCAAGGACTTACCTAGCACTTAGTAATTTGTAAGAATTCATCCAAAGCCCTTAGGAAATACAAAGAAATACAAAGAAACAAGCACAGGTTTACTTTGAGCAGGTCCCCCTGGACACATTACAGTCCTGCTTCAGAGCTCAGCTCTGTCACCCTCCTTGAATACACAAGCTTACAATAATCTCTCCCTCTTGAGTTCAGGATTTATACCAAATAATTCTGTAAGTCCCAGATTCTTTCTTCTGTAGTGTAACATTTATACTGTATATATGGTCTTATATATTTAATAATTATGTCAAAAGCTTAAATCTTCTGACAGATTATATAATTAGTTTAGGGAGGAACAGGTTTTAAACTTACTTATATGTTCAATGGCCAATACATGTTTAGACTATAATAGTCATAAAATTCACTGATGGAGATAGTATTAACTAGATGAAAAAAATCAGAACACATCCTTTAAGCTTTTACCTTCAAGGACTGCCAGAACAACAAGAATAAAATAAAATATATAAGCAAACCCAGTCCTGATTCGATCAGCTTCTCTAGCCTGACTATATTATCAAGTGTGCGTATGCAGACTCACCTGCACTGAACAATACATATATCCTATCCAACATCCTTTGCCAAAAATTAAAATATAAAGTCAACATGTAACAGTTTTATAGATGCAATGATCACCTTAAATAATTCAGTAATATTAAAACTATTTAGATAATAAACTGCAATTACAACTTAATTTACCCCAGTTTACAAAGAATGATAATGAATAAATGAGCTGATGTTCTAAACATTGGTTTTGTAATAGTTGATGTTATCATTTATAAACACCACTTACCTTCAAACACTGCTAATAATAAGTCGGGATTGGTCCTGACATCTTGAGCCTGTTGCCATGGCATTACAAATGGTTCTGTGTTAACAATTCTTGAAGGGTTAGCATTAGATGGATCATAAAGTTTTGAAGGGAGACTATTGAATTCAATAAGATGTATGTAGGCCAGCCATGCCAGACAACGATCATCTGTCTTAAGGTACTCAGCTAGTATTGCATCATTAGCCAATTTTAATGCATTCTAGGGGAAAAAAAGAGTGTTTTTAAAAACTCATTCCTATGCACAATAAGATTCAAATCTAACAAATGAAACTGTTATATGTTAAGTTCTTCTTAAATACATAAGAGAAAAATATTCTTTTGCAAGACAAAGTTTCTCTAAGTAGCCCTGGCTGTCCTGAAACTCCCTCTGTAGACGAGGCTGGCCTTGAACTCACGGAGATCCCCTTACCTTTGCCTCCCGATTGCTGGGATTAAAGGCATCACCACCACCACCACCACCACCCAGCCTATAAGTGAAAACTTTTACTGTCACCAAACTTTTAAAAGACAAATCCTGAGATGAGCACAGACATAATAATGAAATAAGATCAAAGTACTAAGTTCCCTTACACTTAAAGCAACATCTCCCACCCCTCCTTGGCCCAGCAGCCCACCTCAATACAGATGATTTTCATTATGGACCAGTTCTTTTAGATCATACTTTAAGGCTTAGCTGGAGAGCACCTAACACAATCTTTCCATGCAAACCCCATAAGAACTTTTTAAAAGGCAGTATGCCAATTAAAAAGTAGAATGTCACCACAACTTATTTGTTAAGTGACAAGATTTGAAATCCAAAGCCCATTCCTTTACAATTCAGCAGTGCTACTAATGTCTTAGACCTAGACACATGCTCTCCAAAATGAGATTAAATACTATAATAACTGTTTACCTGTAAAATTGCAAGTGCGCTTTGGTATCTCCCGGTGAATATATGCAGCTGAACTCTAAACAAAAGAGCCTCCAAAAGCTGAAAGGACAGAATATCTGACGGCTCCCGCCTGGCTGCTCCCATCAGAAACTCCACCATCCTCTCACACACGTAATCCTTTTCTTCAAAGGTGCTTTCTAGGTGTAGAAACTGATGGAAAGGTTTTCACACAATTAATCCTGCTTTATAGGAAAAAAACTACAAATTGCCTTTCAATTAAGACACTATGTTTCAACAGACATACAATTTATGAAAAGAGTAACTACTGAAATGTATAGTCGTACTTTCCAGAGTCCCAGATCTGCCCTTCTGTCCCAGATTAGAACACAGAATCACATACTCTCCGTCATCACTGACAGTAACTGTACTTCATCTCTCTGAGTCAATACAGAGTGACAAGACCATGATGGAGACACAGAGCTTAGGTTTATGATCATACACAATCTGTATTGCTTAGGAATGTGACTATTTAAGAGCAGCATCTGTGGGCTGGAGAAAGCTCAGCAGTTCAGAGCTCTCCAAGTGTCCTAGGCTCAATCCCCACCAACTACACGATAGGTCACAATGGCCTGTGATCCCGTCCCGGCGGCTCCCATGCCCTCTGGCACCCAAGGGCCCAGACACAAGTGGTCTGCAGACACACACTCAGGCACAACACCCACTCATGAAATAAAAAATAAAAGAGCATCTGTATTAGAAATGTAAGACACACTAAAAACCAAACAAATTTAAAGAAAATTACTACATCTTTTGAATATTTCTTTCTCTGGAAAAGCTTGTGATAACCAACAGCACCAACTCTGGTCTAAGCATTTTCTATCTCAGCTCAAAAAAGACAAGTTATAACAATCAATTCATTAGAGCAATAAATAAAAATAAACTGGGATTTCAAATCATGTCTGTTCAAAGCCCAAAAGTCCTGATTTCCCACAAACTAAGTAATTTCTTTTTAAGTGAATATTCTGAGAGATATTATGTTTAATCCAAACTTACATGGTTTTAAGAGTTTCAGAAAGTAAATGGCATGTTGACACAGAAGTACCATAAAGGCGAGGAGGGAAGATTACTTTAAACCCAGGAGTTCCAGCCAGCCTAACCCACACAGGAAATCATATCTCACAGAAAAACCAAACAAACAAACACAGTGCTGATAAATCTGTTTATGGAACTGGGATGTAACTTAGTGGTGATAGGCACTTATCATTTACAAGAATCTAGTTTTAAATCCCAGCTGATTTAGAACGAAAAAAAGACATGATTACACATTCATATGAAAACTTACCTGCAGTTAATGGTTCCTGAATTCAGTGGACATAAGTTCAGGTATTTATTTCATAAATGGATCAATTATCATTTTAAGTTTGGATTAGAAAAACTATTTTCAAAGAGAGGTAAAGCACTAGCAGAAATTGTATTCAGGTAAGACTTTTCATAAAGAATGAAGACAAATTAAAAAACTTCCAGCAATCATAATTTTACACAACAGAAGAAATTTGAGTAAAAATTTTTCACGCTTTGTGAAATTCCCTTAACTTTATTGAAGTAAAAACTTCGTAAATGTGTTCAATAATTTTTTTAACCAATAAACTTAACAACTCAACCAAATCTTCTTTATGCATTTCTCTCGTTCAGTCAAAAATCTATCCCTACGGAAAAGTGACGAGAACCTGAGTATTGGACAGATATTCAGTATTAAATAGTAAATAAATCTACATACTAAATTGAGGTACTGCAGGGAATTACAACCATAGCATAAATCCCAACCCCATGACTAATATCTTTTCTACTCACAGTCCAAAAGCTTTGATAGTCAGGAGCATATTCAACAGCCGTTTCACACATTTCCTGCACCTCCTCCTTGGTCCCTCTTTTTGAGAACAATCTCAGGTAATGGCACCAAATTTCTGGATTGTCTTTATTGTTTTCCAGTGCTCGAGCCAGTACATTTAACGCAGAATCCAAAGATTCTGAACACTGTCTGTATGTTTAAAAGAATGTGCAAAGTGTTTCGTTATGAGAAGCTGAGCAGCTCAGGCTGAAGCTCAGTTTAACAGCATGTGCCTAGCGGGCACACTGCAACAGGCTCAATCACTAGCAGTATAAACCTAAATAAATAAAATATTAAACATTTAACATCTATGCAGGGCTAATCAAATGAACCAAAGAAAGACTCTGGTTTCTGTTAGAAACTACAAGAAGCCAAGATCACTGAAATAAAAATAAATTCAGATTTCAAATCATGTCTGTTCAAAGCTCAAAAGTCCTGATTTCCCATAAACTAATTTCTTTTTAAATGAATATTCTGTAAGCATTTACCACAGATAAAAAATACAATAAAAGCACTAAGATTATCAGCTTCAAATGTGATCTATGTCCATATTCAGCAATAACTTTTATGATTTATAGTGTTTGAAAACAGGGAACGTTAAACAACTCTCTCCTAGGCCAGATACTGCCAGCACAAAATATCAAAGCTTTCAATATAATAGTGCTTCTCAGCTCAAGGGCATGCTATCTTTTGAAGATGATAATCCTCTCATGATCTTATACATAGGGCAATGTACAGTTCTTTTGTCCTTTACTCAATGACTCCAACAAGAAATCACTGTAACTTACACCATTCTCATGGAAACAACACACTGGCAAGTTAAAAAAGGCCATGTTCAGGTATGTGTAGTCTATCAGCCCTCTGCAGCCCTTGCCTTATTTAACAGGTTTTATACCAAGTTTTAAGATAGGTCTCTCCCAGTAGACTACTTTTAAAAATATATAATACTTTAAAATTATATTGTAAAGATTATTCCTGGCTTGCTCTGTTAAAAAGCAGAAATCAAGAGTAAAAAAATTCTAACAGAAATTACTAGCTATGAAATCTATTGCTTATCTTAAATTGAATATAACCATGCACAGAGAAAAGACCAATTCCATCAGAATTTGAGGATGGTTAAATAAACTTAAATCTCCATTGCAAACTAATCTAAAATTTAACCTTTCTCATTCTCATCATAATTTTACTAAAAGACTTTTCTTTCCCTTTTTGGTATTTAAGACAGGGTTTCACTATATCTTCTTGGCTGGCCTGGAACTATGTAGACCAGCCTGGCCTCAAACTCAGTGATTCAACTGACAGTATTAAAGATGTCATCCCTGTGCGGCAAACTTCAGTATAATTTACCACTGAGCCCTAAACACAAAACGAAGCTCTACTCTTCAACTTTTCTATTAGGTTTAATAGAATACTTTTGGCTTTCTCAAAAACAAACAAAAAGATTTAAAGCCAGATATGATGGAATCTACCTATAATTCCCGTACTTGAGAAGTAGAAAGAGAAAGATCTGAAGTTCATCAAGGGCATCCTCAACTACAAAGCAAGTTGCAGGGCAATCAAGACCACATGAAACGATCTTTCAAAAAAAATAAAATACTCAACCAGGTGTGGTGGCTCACACATGTGAAGTCAGTACTTGGGAGTCGGAAGCAGGATTGCCTGGGTCATGAAGTGGTCATGAAGGCTGGTCATGAAGCCAGCCTCGGTTAGAGTGAGACCCTGCCTCCAAAATATAAGACTCCATTGATAATAATAAGGAAACTTTGATGAACAGTGATGAAATAAAATAAAAAATAAAGATATAAATATTTCGGAGGCTGCAGAGATGGCTCAGTGGTTAAGAGAAGTGTCTTCTCTTCCAGAGGTCCTGAGTTCAATTCCTGGCAATCACATGGTGGCTCAGAACCATTTATACTGAAATCTGATACCCTCCTTAGGCATGCAGATGGAGCACTAATATACTTAAGTAAATAAAAGCTTTTTAAAATATACATACAAATATTTCAAAACAAATTGAAGCTGACCTACCCTTCATTTTGATTTAGGCACTTGTATGCGAGTTTAAGCCAAAGTTGTACATGTGATGGATTTTCCAGTACACTTGCTTCTAAATTAGCAATGTCATCAGTTTCACTGGTAAAATATCTAACATCATCTGGAGTGACAACAGTATCCAAAGCTGGAACATTTATTTGGTTCTCTGGTCGGAAGGCTGTAAGAACAAGTACATCTTTCAACAACCCAAGGAAAAAGGTGTTTTCATTGCTAAGATTCTAGTGACAGATAGTCAGGTAATTTCAGCTCTAACATGGAACTATCAGATAAACAACCATCCAAACCTACACACTTCTGGAAGAAAAATGGTGTTGTTTCAACATGAGGAAAATAAGAATAAATAGGGCTCAGCTAATAAACTGCAAGTATAATCTGCTGGTAAACTATATTAAATACATTAATTATGTTAAGTTTAAGTGATACCATCGATACCACAAATAATTCAATTGTGAATTATAATTCGAAAACTAAACTAAACTGACATGTAGTCACGATGGCACATTCCTATAAACCCAGCACTCCAGAGGTAGAGGCAGGAGGATCAGGAGTTCAAGGACAGCCCTGGCTACATGAGACTTGGGAGGAGGAGAAGGAGAGTAAAGCCACTTATTAAGTTAAAATTTACAAAATATTTCTTCTCCAGCTCAACTACAAAACTGTTACATAAACACAAATGAGCACACAATTATACCCGGACTTCATTATTAATCTACAAATTCTGCAAACTAGACATAAAAATACAAGATACACTCAACAATGAGACAATCATTTATGCATCATTTTCTTCACACTAGTTTCAAACACATGCATGCTCGTACACGAGCGCGCACGCACACACGCACACGCACTGCAGATTCCAAATACAGACTCCAAAATAATGCAAACAAAAAAAGCATGTGCTTTCAAGGACATAGGCAAGGCAGTGGCTTTTAAATGAGATTATGCCACTAAAAAATGTTTGCAAATACATGAGACATCATATTTATTAAGAGTGTTCCTCCCATTTATTGAGCAAGGAACATGAATAAAATAGTCCTACAATGTCAGAATCAGTTCTGCACAATGAATTACCGCAATCATGAAGGGCATCGAATTTAAGACAGTAAAAAACACCAATGATACAAGTCTGAAAGAACACACTTTATAACACAGGCTAAACTGTCAGTGTTCCGACACTGAGAACACCACTAAGTAACTCTAGGCCTCAGGTGACAGAACTTACCATACTTGATTGGTCCTGTAGACTGCTCGTCATCACTGCTGCAGCTATTGTCTGACACAGGTTTTCTACAAAACTTTGGCTTCCATTTTCTTTTATCTTTGTAAGTTGTAAATGGAGGTGCTAACATAGACAGGAGAAGATTGTTAATTTATGTAACTAGTTTTTTTTTTATTGTTTTGGAGCCAACATTTATTTGATAATGGTAGTAAAAGACAATATTTACTTTAAGAACATAATGCTAGACAGTCTGCAATCATACAGAAGGAAGAAACTTGCATGCACACATAGACACAAACATACACACATACATACTTACTATGACCTTTACTTTCATTAACATTGCTAACAAGGAGAACGGCCATCTGGTCCATTGACATTCGGTCTTTGTTTACTCCAAAAAGTTTTTCAACATACTTTTCTGAAAATAAAATAGTGATATTATATTCATTATAAAAATTTAGTGGCAATAACTACACTAATTAAAGATTACAAACAAGAGAGTAACTTAAGCCTTAAGCCACATATAGCACTAGTCAGTAACAACAGGACCTATTAAAGAGCAAGGCTTACATTAGCTTCATTGTTATGACAAATCTTTCCCACCACACCACAGTATGAACAGGGGTTGGCAGCTCATGAACGAAAATGAAGTACATTATTCAGTAAAGGTAGTAGGCCCAAATGAGGAATGATCAAGAAAGTTCAGTGACTTTATAATAATTCTGGATACTGATTGAAAAAAAAAACTATAAGTATTAATTCCTTTAATCAAAAAAGACTTCTTATTTAGCACCAAATTCTCAGAAGAAATTCACCAATATGAGACCACAAGTGTTTGCTTGTAATCTATGATTTCTATGTCAAAATTTAGAGGCCACAGCCATGTTAATATTTAGTCCTAATGCTTTTGAAAACTGCAAAAGAAAACAAGAGTCTATGCTAGAAACATTAGTAAAATGTCACACAAATGTTAGGTTAGCATAGAGAAAAAAACATGTGGGAATGGAGAAAGGACTCCAATGATGGTGTGGAAAGGCCCAGATAAAGAATAAAAGCAAGTACCATGGGATTATGGATGAAAGGTAGTCCAACTGAGGATTAAGGTGAATGGCATTGGATGAGAGTTGGGAGATGAATTGTGAGGATACTGGAACAGTGTAAGTGAAATATCTGCCCAGTCCAAGGTAAATAAGGCAATTATAAATCTAACAGGTGTCTGTGTCTTATTATTTATGATAGTGGGTTATATAATCATAGGGAAATAATAAACACTGTATAGCCCAACACTCCCTTTTTAACTTACTACAACATAACTAAACTGAATCATTTAGATGACTAAAACACTTTCTGTAACAATGGTAATAACTTAAATCTCTAGGCCAGCACTTGCCACTTGGCTACCAAGTACTTGAAGTGTGGCTAGAAAGACTGATGAACTATGCTTTTATTCAGATTTTCCTTTAAAGTCCAATGAGGTTAGTGACTATTGTGTTCTATAGGGCAGATCTAGGTAAGTGTCACAGGTGAGTACATTAAATTATTAGCTGTTTAAAATGTCATAAACTATGTATGATTTTTTTAAATTTCCTAAAGTTCAACAAGAACTCTACAAACCTGTTGCAGAAGCTATTTCCTCATCACTGCTTGTCTCTGAACAGCCAATCAAAGACAAATTATATGACAGAATGTCCTGGAATAACTGTTTTCGGCTAAGTGTATAGTCTTGTATATGCTGCCTAAAAAAAAAAAAGGCACAAAAATAACCGTATACTTATCAAAATCAAGAAATTATGACTTTCTCTAAAAATTTCTTCTAAATTAAAACTACTCACCACTGACAATCATCATCATTACATGTCCCTGTTAAATCAAAACGGCAGAAACACTGATCTGGCTCAATCATGTTACTGTATGATACTGAACTTAGGGGAAATTTTTCCTTGGTTCTGTAGTAAGGACTAAATCTAGAAAGAGAATGGATAGGCACATTAAAGTCCACAAAATTTTTTTTTGAGAACTAGATATTTTCTTAAAATTTTCTTTCACAATTAAAATTCTACACCTGCTTATTAACCAAATCAACACTAAAAGTAACTACAAATAGCCAATATAATTAATAGGAATAAACTACCTTTATAATAGGAATATGAGAAATGTCAAGTAGAAAACTCAGTGAGGTGGTACATAACTGTTTCTCAACATTTGTTCAAAGAAAGCTGAGCTGCAGCAGGAAGGCTACATCAAATAAAAAACAAAACAACAAAAACAAAACCGGACCTAGGAAGTATTCACAGTGGTAGAGTACTTGTCTATCATGTATGATGTACAAAGTTCAATTCCAAGCACAAATAAACAACAACCAAAAAACTTTAAAACTATTTTTAATATAAAAGAAAATACATAAATAATGCTAAATTCTAGGGGTTTTGTTTTTTCTCACCACACAACAAAACACTATTTACTGGTATTTCTTGCATGTTACACAGCCAACACAAACACTAGGACAGGAGCCTATACTACCTAGTAAGTGCTTTATAATTTTATCATAAAACCATACCCATTTAGCAGCCCATAACATCTAACATTCTGAAAATGTTGTGGGACAACATTGGCCACCTAAGAATATCTAAATCCGTATTAGGAAGGCTGACCAATGACAACTGAAGAGTGCTCAAGTTAAAAATATTGACTGTCCAGGAATGGTAGCACACATCTGTAATACTAGCACTTGGGAGGCAGAGGCAAGAGTATTACTTCAAGTTTGAGACTAAAGAGCAAGTTCCAGTCTAGTTAGAGCTATGTAGTGAGTCTCTATCTTAAAAAAATATTAATAAATAAAAATTCTCACAAGACTCTATTCCTAAAATACTAAACAATAACCTAGAAATTGAACCCATAGAATACCCTAAATATCCCTTTCTGATAGAATCTGAAAACAACAGCAATACATATTTTGTCTCCTATAAAAAGGTTTTGTTTTTCAATGACCATAATTCAAATGCTTTTATTTATTAATTCATATTCAGATAAAGCATTAAAGGCCAGGGTAACCCTGAAACTTTCTCTTTTCTACCTGTAGGATTTGAAGACAAGAAGAGGGCTCTGGTACGGTCTGAATGGACATGGTTTTACTTCCGCTGTCTTACTCTGTGCTGTAACAAAATCCACATCCACAGAGATCTCCTGCAGAACAACCAAAACCACAGGAATCCCACATGTCAAGTGAGGCATCAGGTAAATCCTACATTTTATGAAGAATATGAAATGACACTTACCTGACCATGCAAAACCTTTTCGGTAATGCCTCTGGTAGTTTTTAAAATCAACTGTTTTAGGCTGTCAGCTTTTGAATATAATTTTTGTAATTCACCTATTTCTAAGCCTAGAAAGAGTTCGGGTTTTTCTACAGGATTCTTACTAAGCTTGTTTATGCACTCCTTGTTAGGTGTGTCAGTGTGCTTAAGGTTGGGTTTAGTGAAAGCCTTAGCCTCTAGGAAGGATCTTCTTCGTTCTCTGTTGGAACCTGACAAAACTTCATCATCAACATCATTTTCTTCTGTGTCCAAGGTTAATTTATCCTGTGTCAGATCATGAAGTGATGGTTGAGGTAAAGAAAACTCAGGTTCCTCTTCCACAACTGGAACAAGATTTTGTTGTTCCTTTGCTTTGAGCGCTCGAGCTTCTTTTAACTTTTGAATTTTCAAGGCATATTCATATTCTAGCTTCTGTAATCGTCTTTTTTCCAAAGCAATTAGTTCTGCTGAATGCTTTCTTGGACTAGATATTGGAGAATTATCCAGTCTCATTATTTTGTTTGGCTGTGGGAAAAAAGTAAATATTTTATAGCACTTTATGCAATCATACACAACTTCTCACAAGGTAACTGTGATATCACTAGAATATAATACCAATATTACAAAACAAACCTGACAAGGGGAGCTAAACAGTTTAACAAGTCAACACACACTTTTGCTAATTATTCTACGAAAAACAAAAACTAAAGCCAATGCAAAATAAATTTTAGAAGCATCCAAAAATATGACTATCATTTAAAAACAAACTGTAGATTGTATATAGAATAATATAATCTGTTCTCTTTGAACTTGCAGCAAAGTAAGTTATTTTATACAACTCTTCGTTTAGAAGTACCATAAAAAAAACAAAACAACAACAACAAAAACAACAGCCAGACAGTGGTGCTGTATGCCTTTAATCCCAGCACTTGGGAGACAGAGACAGTCAGATCTCTGTGAGTCTTAGGCCAGCCTGGTCTACAGAATGAGTTCTATATCGGCCGAAGCTACACAGAGAATCCCTGTCTCGAAAAAACAAACACTAACAAACAAAAAACTGCATTCCAAAAATATTCCTCCAAGCAACTTACTCCAAGGCGATCTTGTTCCAGTTTGCGTTTTCCTAGTTCTTTACTAGCCACTGCCTTTGCCCGGGCAAGCTCTTCTCCATACTTGAGTGTCAAAGCTTTCTTAATGGTAACCCGCTGTTGAACTCTGTGAATCTAAAAATGGAAAACATAAATGAAAATCTTAGGAAATACCGTATCAAACAATAACTCATTCAACTCAAAGTAAAAACATCTTAACATGTCTCACTAAGAGACCAGCAAGTTACATAAATGTTGATAGCTTAGGTTCAATGCTTTCCCCTTTGCTTTAGAGGAAAAAGCAAACAAAACAAACAACAAAAACAGCCTATATACTCACAACCAAGCCTTCAGCAGAGGGCGGGATTTAATAATAATAAATAAAAATAGGGGAAGTTAGTAAGACTTGGAGAACAAGAGTTCCACAAAGACCAAACTAGCCTAGAACCCCCGCTCAGATGAGGCCCATGGTAGCTCAGTGTCCAACTGAAGACCCTAGTAAGGGGAATAGGGACTGTTTCAGTCATGAACTCAATGGCTTGCTCTTTGACCCGCCCCCATACACGCCAGCTAGATCCCAGGGGAGGACATTGCAGCCAGCCCTGAGGAGACAAGATGATCTGGGGTCAGATGGAAGGGAAGGAGGTCCTCCCCCATCGGTGGACTTGGAGGGGGCGGGGAGGAGATGAGGGAGGGATGGGGAGAGTGGGAGGGAATGAAGGAGGGGGCTACGCTTGGGATGCAAAGTACCTAACCTGTGATTGATATAAAAATTAATAAATTACATTTAAAAAAAAACAGCCTATATAAACATACAGTACTGGGGCTGGAGAAATAGCTCAGCAGTTAACTGCTTTTCCGGTGAGCTAGAGTTCATTTCCCAGCACCCAACTTCAGCAGCTCACAACCTCTTTTAACTCTCGCTCAGGGGATACAGTGCCTGGCTGACTTCAGTGAACACCAGCACACATGGCAGACACCAGACACACAAACACACAGGAGCAAAACGGAACTCTTTCTTTAAAAATGCAGTAAACATACTACAATATTTAATTTTTTTAAAAAAGAGTATTACTTGTTCTTGGAGCTTCTTCAAAAATATTCTGTTAACACTGAGGATTTTCTCAGCTGCCTGAAGTTGTTCTGTAAGTTTTGTAATTTTTGCTTCAGCATTTCGAACAGACTCTTTCTTCTTGGCTTCTTGCAGTACTAAATTCTTTAAAACTGATTCATCTTTAATCAAGAGAATCCTAAGTGGTAAATAACAAAATTCTTATTGGTTTCCAAACTAGCAGACCGATACCAACAGAACAGAAAATTTTCAAAGTAATAACATAATAATACATTTTAAGAATTTTTATCTGAAATGCAAATACTTTGAAAGAAACAACTGTTTGTTCATAAACTAACGAGTCTTACATGTTATAAAATACAGTTTGGCACAAGAAAAACATCAAAAACAAAATATATTATAGACACTCGGAAAAAAAATATTGTACTCAGAATACCTAATATCTAATGTCTTGCTCAAAAGGAAAACAGAACATACATCTGTAATATAAGACTTCATACCATCTTGCAGTATTTATGTTGCTTTTGTTTAAAAAGAAAAAAAATCACAATCATATTCATTTTCATGAGTCACAAAAAGAATAGCAGGGGTCTGAAATGTTAGAAATGAGGCTATGAACTCCATAACATCTACAGATGACTATTTAAAAGCTTGTCTTTAAAAAGTCACTAGGTTATTTAAATATGAACAATCCTAAGAGTTAACTTAGAAGTGCAGACAGCAGTAACATTATTCATTAGACCAACAGGAACTATTACCACTTTTAATAACGTAAGTAAATAGGGTAGTAATAACATATGCCTCTAATTCCAGCAGAGGAAAGGAGAGGCATGAAGACTGTCAAAATTTGAGGCCAGTCTTGTCTACATACACCTCAAAAATACACAACACATACACACACTCTTCAATATAAGTTATACAAGTGTATTTTCTCAAAAAGATAAAAATATGCTTCCAATGAAGATGTTCTAAAATACATATTCCAAAATCTTTTAATGTTCTAAAATGAAGAAACTCACAAATGATTTTAGCAATGGATAAGCTTTGATTCAGTCTGACAACCTTCCTTCATGGTCTTGGTATCTCTAGCTAAAATACTGATTAAATTCATAAATGTGAGTCAACAGAATGAATAACTGCTACAGTTCTATTGTGGTCCAGGGGCTGCCCTGCAAATCTCCCCTCCTACATGCATGCTCCTATTCAGATGCCTAACTTATCCTGTACAGATGTTTTAAGACTCTGGGGAGGCGGGGAGAGGACAATGTATAACCTGCCTGTCACTGGTGTGGGGAGGAGGAAAGGACTATGGGAGAAAAATTGTAATCCATTGTAGTTACTAATAACATACAAGTATAACTATAAATAAAGATCCTCCAATCTAGATACATATAGATAGATGACGTGTTTAATCAAACTCTGAATGAGACTCACTTGTGTTTTTTAAGCTTTGCTTCTGCATCCGCAACTTGCTTGGTAACCATTGCTATTCTACCGATCCCATCCATTTCCACATCTGAGTTTGCTGGTGATGATGAACTTGTCTTCAGCTGATCTGATTTGATCAAACGTTGTTTCTCACGACTAAATTTGAGAGAGATGAATTAGGCCAAAGCATATACTAACAGCATTTTCCTTCAAAGATAGTTTTATAAAATATATGTTAGTGATACAGAATATATAACCAGTATGTAGGCTCAAGTTGGCATATGGCATTCAGAGCTAACAGTATGGTTCTCAGTGTTTCCTATGCTGGTTGCTACCTCACTGTATTTTAAGTTGATAGATGAAAACTAACCTCCCCATTTATAAATCCTACCACTAACTCTGTAACTAAGATAAAATCATCATCACTCATATCCCAGAGTCATAGCTTGTAGAGATAAAAGAAACTTCAGCAAACACTACCCTATAGTGAATTACATAGAACCTCACTTACTTGGCAATCTCTTCCTTTAACAATCTATATTCCATCTTCTTCTCTTCAGGCAAAGCTTCAGGTGTTCGCAGAGGGTCATTCTCTTTTTCAGATTTTGGAGGTACTTTGGGTTTTGAAGCTTGCTAAAAATATTTGAAGTCAACCAGATCAGCAGCTTTCAAATATTCTACCATGACATTTATTTTTTTATGTTATACCCCATAATATACTAAGATGTTTAGAAATATAATACCCTCACTCTTACCAGGCTAGTTGTCATTACATACTCTATCTAGTCAAAACCTATGTTTTAAAAATATTGAACTGAATCATATCTGACCAACTACTGGAACAGAAAAAAACCCTGAGAGGACTACAGATTTTATTAGTTGAAAACTGGTAATACAATGCTGGACAACAGTAAGTTCTCCCTTGTACACAGAGAAATGAACCCATTTTACTATTTTGAAAGGGAAGTAGGTAAACTAGAAACACAAAGTAAATTTTCAAAACAGTAAAATCTATCTAATCCACAGATACTTCATTATATAAGTACTAAAACCACAAATACTTTTCCTAGAAATCATTGTAGTAAAAATGCCTGAACCCTAAGGTCTACTTTTTTTTCAGGCACAAAATTAATTTTAATGATGCTAATACATCAACTGTCTTTCACCATTAATTATAGCACATACCTCAGCAGTTCGTCTTGCTTCTTTGATCATGGACTCTAATCCACCAAAAACACTGTTGGTTGACTTGGAAGCTTCTCCATCAGACTCACTATCATCTGAATCATTCAGTGTTACAACCACTGATTTATGTTTTGGAAGCTACAAGAACAATGTATTTGTTACAGTAGTAAAAGCTTTTTTTTTTTTTTCATTTTTAAAAATGTGTTTGTCTGTCTGTGTCTGTCTGACTGGAATATGTCCATGTGCCATGTGCGTGTGCAGGTGGCCTTGGAGGCCAGAAGAGGACATTCAATCTCCTCGAGTTGGAGTTACAAGTGGTTTGAGCCATGTAACATGGGTATTGAAACTAAACTCTGGTACCTTACAAGAACAGCAAGTGCTCTTAATCACTGAGCAATCTCTCCAGACCCCAGGAAAAGCATTTCTATTGTCTTCCTTACTCTGTGACAATTGAGTATACAGCTTTAGACATGTCTTTTAGACTCTGTATATCAACACACAAAAATCACAGGTTCCATACAGTATTTGTGGGATCTTTCGGTTACATTCTATGACTATATTCCCATTACGGGTTACTATACAAGCAAAAAATACAGTCTGCATTTTAATCTTCTAGACATTACTATGATCACCTTCAATAACTTTTTTTTCTATAAAGAAATACATTACCATCTAAATTAACTCTTAAGAAGCAAAGAATTATTTACAAATGTGGTAGACTTTGTAACTACAAATACAGGGTGATTGATCAAAGTTAGTCTATCTAGAAAAAGCAAGTTTTCAACTTGATTTTGACCTATATATTTTCCTTTAAAGCCATTAGGAAGTAAAATTTTAAAAACTGTCATTTCAACCTTTATTTTCTAGGGCCGAGGACTGAACTCTGCTTTGTACATGCTAGGGAAAGCTCTCCACCCCGGACCATATCCCTATTTCTTGGCTGTTTAAGCCAGCACTATACTATGTAGTCCAAGTGGACCTCAATCTCAAGCTTTCCTATACCTGTATGCCTACATTATATGTACTACCTGACTCAGATCAACTGCCTTAATAAACATCATAAATGAATTCTTCCATTGTAATATAATCTGTGGTTGAAATTATGAATGTTATAAAAAGCTGAGTCACTTGGCCTGGTGGCACAGGAGGCATGCATTCCCACTAGTCATGTTAAAGGCCTGCCTGTGCAATTCAGTGAGATTCTGTCTTCAAATTTAAAAAATAAAAAAAAATAATAATAATAATGAATGATTGAATGAAAGGCTACGTATATAGTTCTGTGTAGTATGCTTGCCTGTTGTAGATGAGGGTCTGGGTTCAATTCCCAGTCCTATTAAAAAAAAATTTTAAAGAGTAAAGAGAGTAATTTTTAGATAGCCATTTGTTAAAACTGACACCAGAAAAGACCAAAAACAGGCCAATTTAAGTTCTTTAAAAAGAGCAGAAGAAAAATTATCTACCACTCTGAGCAAAATACACCCTCAAACACACCATCACCAAATCCTACCTAATTCAAGTGAACATCACATTCTTTCCTCAAGCTTCTTTAAACTTTTTCACTTGTGTTTATACAAGAATTTATTTTTGTATACAAATGAACTATATGGTGAGAACAGGATAGTAAAAATAATTCTAATAAGCTGTTTGAATAGAAGTATCAAGTCTTATACTTGTTTTTACCGAGATCACAGTTCGTGGAAGACGAGGTCCTCTGTGAAACTTTGGATTCTGTATCCTAGGCTGAGACACTGTATTAATACTGACTATTGATAGATTGCTTCTTGACAAAGGCTGAGAATTGTTCAGAACTGGAGGTGAAGGTGGGTCGCTATTACTGGATGTTTCCTAATAAGAAAAAAGCATTTCCAAATAAAAACACGCATCTGTCATCTTTAGAAATTTTGAATAGAATAGCATTACATTTATCCTAACACAAGCATGCAAGCAAAAAAAAATAAATAAATAAAATTTCTAATGATAGGTGCGAGAGCACCACCTAGAGGGTCAGGCAATAAATTACCTCTGGCTTAAAAGCTCTTTTATTTGCTAGAGATTTAAGTAATTCCTCTCGAAGGAGCATCTCTTCCTCCTCCTCTTCATCTGCAAAAGGTGGTTTTGGAGGCTGTTCTGGATCTTCAGGTGGGAGAGGTGGCAATGGTGGAAGTGGAGGTAGCGGCTCAAGAGAAACACACAAGCCTTCCCCATAAGGCTGGTTCAAAGATGGCACAGACTGTTGAAGAAATCATTTAAGTGCAAATGTTAGTGACTTCAAACGTCTGTGCAGCAATATTATTTTTTTCTAGGTATATTGATGTAAATATTATATACAACCCAATGCTAAATAGCCTAGAATTTAATATTTAACCATGAAAATTTTGCTTTTGCAATTAACTTTTGAAACATTTATAAATTCCACAGTAATTATGTAAATGTAAACACCTGTTTCTGTCCTTATCTACATTTAAAATTATAGCAGGTACAAGAATCAAATTAGACAAGGTCATTCCCTTCAGATAAAATCAAGTTAAAAGAAAACCAAAACCCCAAAGCTAAATTCGTGTTAAAGCATATATGTATTTCTAGGCAGGGTCTCACTGTGCATGCAGCCCTGGCCGTCCTGGAACTCACTTTGCAGACCAGGCTGACCTCCAACTCAAAGATCTGCCTGCTGGCTCCTCACAAGCACTGGGACTAAAGGACTCTGTAACCACACTTAGGGACAGATTAAAAAGAATAACAAGTTAAAATAAAATCTATACTCCTAAAGAAGCTAAACAACAAGGAAGACCCTAGGAAGATACTCAATCCTCATTCAGAGGGGCAAACATGATAGACAACGGAAGCAGAAGACAGGGAACAGGACTGGAGCCTACCACAGAGGACCTCTGAAGGTCTCTACTGATCGAGGTATCAAAGGAGAAGCAGAGGCTGAGACTCATAGTCAAACTTTGGCCAGACGGTGTGGAATTTTATGAAAGAAGAGGGAGATAGAAAGACCTGAAGGGGACAGAAGCTCCAAAAGGAGACCAACAGAGAGGAAAAAACAAACAAACAAACAAACAAACAAATAAATAAAGACAAACCTAGGCCCTGGGAGGCCTGCAGAGCCTGATACCCCAACCAAGGACCATGAATGGAGAGGAACTAAAAGTGCTGCTTAGATGTAGCCCATAAATTCAGTCTCCAAGTGAGATCCCTAGTAAGGGGAGCAGGGGCTGTCTGTGGCATGAACTCAGTGGCAGGCTCTCTCATCACCTCCCCCTGAGTGGGGTGCATCCTTGCCAGGTCACAGAGGAAAACCATGTAGACAGTCTTGAAGAGACCTGCTAAGCTAGGGTCAGATAGAAGGGGAAGAGGTCCTTCCCTATCAGTGGACTAGGGGAGGGTCATAGAGGGAGAAGAGGGAGGAGGGTGGAATTGGGAGGAGACCAGGGAGGGGGCCATATCAGGATACAAATTGAATAAATTTTAATAAATAATAATAAAAAAGAAAAATATTTTAGTGTAACATTTTCCACGTAGCATTAAAATGAAATTAAAAATCGAGAGGACTATAGGAGTAAGAGCCCACAATACCTGTCCAGCATCCCTTAAAATCCTTGAAAAAGATGGTATCTTAGAGATTACATTGGAAACTTGATTTTCTATAAATTCCGTAGTCTAGATGTTTTTGCTTCAAAGACTTTCCAATAATTCTCACATTTTAGCTCATTCATTACTCATTCCAAAAGAAAACATTTTAATTTCCCTCACCATAAATTCGCCCTATAAGATACCAAACATTTAACAAGACAATTTTCAACGGAAAAGTTCTTTTACGTAGTAGGTGATACTGTTTTATCTCTATATGCTATCAATCTAGAATAGCTGAAAATCTTTATTTTGTGATTCCTCTCCTTTTCTTTTTTTCTTAAAAGTGGGTTGATGCTGCCCAGAGTGGTGGTAGGCACCTTTAACCATAGTGCTTAAAGGCGGAGGTAGGCTGATCTCTGAGGCAATTCTCATTTACACAGTGAGTTACAGGCCTGCCAGGGATATAAAGTGAGATCCTGTCTCAAAACAAAAACAAGGTGATTGATAGGTCCTTAGAGGTGAAGCTGGAAAGATGTCTCAATGGGCTAAAGCAGGTCCCTCGAACCCATGCGGTGGAAGGAGAGAAACAAAGATATTTTACACTGTAGTACTTGCACACAGAAACAGACACGCAAACACACACACACACACACACACACACACACACACACACACACACACACACGGGCAAACACACATACACCTATACACTTATATAGACACACACACATAAATGTACTTTAAAAAGTAAATAAAAATGGCTTAATTTCTATAGGAATATGCTTCCTTTGCTTGATTTCCAAGTTAAAAGTAACTGGTTATCCAAAGAAGAGTAAGCACCCTATTTAAATCTTAATTCATTTTAAAAAATTTCAGGGCATGCCTTTAATCCTAGTACTTGGAAAGTAGCAGCAGGGGTTCTCTGTGAGCTTGAGGCCACTCTTATTGTGAGTTCTAGATCACCCAAGGCTACATACAGACCCCATTTCAAAAAAAAAAAAAAAAGGAAAGAAAAGAAACCAATAATTGTTTACTCTCTGCTTTGGAATACATTTTCTAAGTAGCAATTATTTGAGAGGCAAAGAAAAGAAAGAGCAAAAATCAATATAAAATTAAAATGAGCTTTGGTTTAAAAAAACTACCAAGTGGATAGCTAAACAACTGTTTAATTCTGCATATATCTAGCTTTTAATTCTAGTGATTATGATTTTTCAGCACTCTTAAAACCAAGCAATTTGTACCAATTTTCCAAAAAAAAAAAAATTAGAAGATACATGGTAATTTTGCTTGAAATCACACTCAGTTTTTACTTACTGAAACCTGAGCTGGTGGAGGCAGAGAAACAGATGGTGCTGGAGAAAAGTAACCCAATGGACACTCAGAGAAAAACGGTGGTTGCACTGGAGAAGGTGCTGTTTAGAAGAAAGGAAAATTAAAGAGAAGCTTAGCACAATGCTTCAATAGGTACATAGTAAATATACAGGCATGCCTGAGGAGACAAATACCCAGGCGGAGTGCAAATCAGACCTCATAAGCTTGTGATAAATCTTAAACCCCATGCATCCTACTCTAACCATGTAAAACTGTTCTCAAATCACAAAGCTAAATGTTCCCTTTAAGCTGACATTTCATTCCTGAAAATACACTTTTTGTTAGGCATTGTACCATACGCCTATAACCCAGGGTTCAACAGGCTTAGACAAGAGGATGCCCAGTCTAAAGGTAGCTGGGCTACAAAGGGAAACACAGTCTCAAGCAAAACAAAGAAACACCTTTCCACTACTTCACTATTAGGTAGCAAACTCAATAGTGCTAATAGAGAATAGAGCACACTTTTAAAAACATAATTTTCACAAAATGATGAAATTAATTATTTAAAAATCCTTCAAAAAGTGTCTGGGGTGAGCAGAACAATATGACTTCATTCTTCCCTTAATATGCACCTACGGAAAATAAGGATATGATTTTAAAAATCTGAAATGGAACTAACAGTGAGGACTAGGTACATATGAATGAGGACTATATACTATATGTAACCAATAGAATTTTTTCAGAGTTTAGCCTATGTTTTCTTTTCCTAGTTGTTTCCTTTTCCTAGTTGTTTCACCAGTCAATACAGAGACAACATCTGCCTTTCATACTGCTGATTCAAAGCCTAAATTCTGAGTATATTTTTCTTTTCCTATAGATTTTTCAAGACAGGGGTTCTGTGTGGCCTGTACACACAGTGTACACTGTAATCACTGTACACAGTGATTAACCTAATCACACTGTTCTTTCTTAAAAATATAAGTATCAGCCAGACATGCATGCCTGTCTGGCAAACATGCCTGTTGCCTCTGTACTAGGCAAAGAGAGAATCAGTTTCAAGAATAGCCTGGGCTGCCCAAGAAGTTTAAGGAAAATCTGTACAATATCTCAGAAACCTAGGAGGAAAGAGAGAAGGAGATGGGAGGGAGGGAGAGAGACAAACACCTGAGATATGATAAATCCCTAAGACTAAAAGAAGTTAAGATCTGACAAAGCACAAAGTATGTCTTTCTCTATGAAATTTTAAAAATGATTTAAAAGCATGCATTAAGTTATTTTATAGATTATGAGGAGTTAATAATGTTATTAATCCAATCAATCATCTCCAAGTACCTGAAAATAAAACTAAAGACCAACCTTTCCTTTAACTGTCAAAAACATAATGTAAGATTAATAACAGCTAAAACAATATCCTAAAACTGAACACTTGATAAACATCATGTTATATAATTCTGTTTTTTCTCTAATCTACATCCATGGAACTGGAGTCCTAGTTTTGGTTTGGTTTCACAACATGACCACATGGAGAAATAATATGAATAATCTGATCTCCTAAGTCCTCCAGCTTCTCAAATGCCAAATGTAGTGTTTTCCTGCCTCAGGTTCAGGTGTTTAAAATTAATTAAGACAATAGGTCTCTCACAGCCAATCACATCTAACTATCAAAAAACTGTCTGACAGATGCTGTGACTCACAGCCAAACTCTGGGCAGAGTGCAGGGAATCTTAAGAAAGAAGTGGGAGATAGTAAGACCTGGAGAAGACAGGAGCTCCACAAGGAGAACAGCAGATCCAAAAAGTTTGGGCACAGGGGTCTTTTCTGAGACTGATACTCCAACCAAGGACCACACATGGAGATAACCTAGAACCCCTGCAAAGAGGTATAACCCATGGCATTTCCATAGTAATGGGGACAGGAACTATTCTGACAGGAACTGATTGGCCTGCTCTTTGATCACCTTCCCCCAAGCTAGGAGCAGCCTTACCAGGCCACAGAGGAGGACAATGCAGCCAGTCCTGATAAACAAGTATCAGAGGGAAGGGGAGGAGGACCTCCCTTATCAGTGGACTGGGGGAAGGTCACAGATAGGGAAGAGAGGAGGGTGGTGGGTTTGGGATTGGAAGGGGAGGAGGGAGGGAGCTACAAGGGGGATACAAAGTGAATAAACTATAATTATTTAAAAAAAACAAAAACAAAAAACTGCCTGAGCTGGGTGTGGTAGCTCACAGGTTTAATCCCAGCACTCATGACACGATTCCACAACCTTCATATTTTAGATCAAATTACTCAACAGAGTTGAAAAAAGACTCTCTAGGAAAACACACCTGAAAATAAAGGTTAACACTATAAATCTATATAACACTATATAACTTTACTCTAAGTTTTTTTACAGTATTATATAAAACCTATCAGTAAGTCTCAAATTCATTAACATACATTTTTTCCAAGGTTTTGAGTAGCTTAATTGTGATTATAAAAATGTTTCAAAGTTTTGGATCCTACCTGGAGAACTGGTTTCACTATCTGTGTCCATAGCAACTTCTTCATAGTTATCATATTGATAAATGCCTCCTCCGCTATCAGGCTGCTTTTCTAAAGATCGCCTCAGGTCAGGATCTGAAGACTAAGAATACAACAAACATTTTCTTAGGCTATTGTTGGGTTACTTATCATGAAAGAGATGATAATTATCTTTTATGGACAATACCCAAAATTATTATGATCCTATGAAATATATCAATGGCACCAAACCTGCAAAGTTTCTATGACAGCCATGTATTGTCTACACAGATGAATCCCTCCACACTGACTAAGCCACTAAGTAATTGGAATTCCTCTAAAAATCAAAAACTGATTACAAAATCCTTCCAACAGTTATTGTTTAGGCATGAAACTAGAAGGAAAATGGTCATTTTAGCATTACCATTATAATATGAGACTTTTTTTTTTTTTATAAATAGGACCTGGAGAAATGGCTCAGTGGCTAAGAGCACTGGGCAATTCCCAGTATCCATATGGTAGCTCATAACCCTATCACTCTAGTTCTAGAGGACCCAATGTTCTCTAGCCTTCACAGGCATCAGGCATGCATGTAAAAAAAAAAAAAAAAAAGACACACAGAACACACATAGAAAAGTCAAGAACATTTTAGTTATAATCAACAATATTGGAAAACCACAGATTTGACTGACATGTTTATGTGCTATGATTTTTCTTATTTTTTTTACTTACAGAGTTTATAACAAAACCAGAAAAACTTATGCAGAGATGATGAAATAATACAATACTTAATCTCTGAACAACTATTCTATTGTAAAAGTCTTAATTATAAATAATTAAAATCCTTGCCTAAAGGAAGCTCCCCACTGACTCTCTCCTTAAAAAAAAAAAACTCTTACTTTTTAAGTCTCTCTACATTTAGTTAGTATACTCATGATATCATCACTGGTATACCGAGTCAAATATTAGCTCTCTCAGCTCCTGAAAGCACCTATGATGGTAAATGGCTCACTCGGCCAACGTCAATAACATAAAATAAAGCTCAACACATGTTAAGACTAAATACAAAATAGCCAGCGACAATGAAGTCATTACTATAGAATGAGTTAGTATACTACAAATTAGTACATACCAATTTTTCTCCACATTTCTCACTCTGTTTAGTAAACAATAAAACACTAATCCAAGCTGCCCCACAAGAAAGAGCCATTTTCCATATTAGAACCATACTGTAATTTTTCTAAATAGAAAAATATTTTTTCTAAATAGATGATCAAAATGCTTAAAGCAGAGTGAGGATGGGGCTTCTCTGAAACTCTCTAATTTGAGACAGTGTCCCACTAAGGTACTGGGATGTGTGGTCTTCCTGCCTTAGCCTCCCAAGCAGCTGAAAGGACAGGAGTGCAGTGCCAGGCCCAGCTAATATAATGGCCTTTGTTAAAGTTTCAAACTTTTCATTTCTTCTAATCTACAACTGTGAGGATTTGTTCCCAATTATACCTTACTTTCACTCCCAAAATTATTCATAGGACTAATGGAAGGGGTTTAGTGGGTAAAAGGATTCCTATGCACACATCAAGATCTGAGTTTGGATCTACAGGACCCAAGTAAAAAGCCAGACCCAGTGATAAGCACCTGTAAACCCAGCACTTAGGAATAGGAACGGGCAGATGGACAGCCAGCAAACTCCAGATTAAAAGGTAAGCTCCAGATTCAGTGAGGCCCTGTCTCAAAAACATTAAGTGGCCGGGTAGTGATGGTGGAAGTAGTGGTGGTGCATGCCTTTAATCCAGCACTCAGGAGGCAGAGGCAGGCAGATCTCTGAATTCTAGGCTAGCCTGGAGTACAGAGTGAGTTCCAGGACAGCCAGGGATACACAGAGAAACACTGTCTGGGGGTGGGAGGGTGGGGGGACATAGAGTGGAAAGTGTTTGAAGAGCACATACTGATATCAATCTGTATCCTCTACATGCACATGAAACAGTGAGCATGCCATGTTCACATAACACACATTCTCTCACATACAAAGGAAAAAGGATTATTTATATAAGCTCTAAAACACATAAGTATTTACAGTTTTCCTTAGCTGATTGGATCTTTGAAATATTTTTTCTTTTTTTTCCTTTTTTATTATTATCATTTATTCAATTTGTACCCTGGCTGTGGCCCCTTACCTCATCTCCTCCCAATTCCACCCTCCCTCCCTCTTCTCCCTCTATGATCCTTCCCTAGTCCACTGATAGAGAAGGACCTCCTCCCCTTCTATTTGACCCTAGCCTATCAGGTCTTATAAGGACTGGTTGTATTGTCTTCCTCTGTGGCCTGGCAAGGATGTACCTACCCCCCAAAGAGAAGGTGATCAGAGAGCCTGCCACTGAGTTCATGCCAGAGAAGAGTCCCGGCTCTTCTTACTAGGGATCTCACTTGGAGACTGAGTCTATAGGCTACATCTGAGCTAGGGTTTTAGTTCCTGTCCATGCATTGTCCTTGGTTGGGGTATCATTCTCCTCAACCCTGAGATTTCACCTGACACCCATCAGAATCGATAAGATCAAAATCTCAAGTGACAACACATGATAGAGAGGATGTGGAGAAAGGAGAACCCTCCTCCATTGCTGGTGGGAATGTAAACTTGTACAACCATTTTGGATATTAATCTGGCACTTTCTCAGAAAATCAGAAATAGTGCTACCTCAAGATCCAGCTATACCACTCCTAGGCATATATCTAAAATATGCTCAAGTACACAACAAGGACATTTGCTCAACCATGTTCATGGCAGCTCTATTAGTAATAGCCAGAACCTGGAAACAACCCAGATGTACCTCAACGGAGGAATGGATGCAGAAATTGTGGTACATTTACACAATGAAATAATATTAATAAAACTCTTAAATACAAACATTCTGGGCCAAGTAGATGGCTCAGTGATAAAGGCACTTACTGCCTACCAAGCACATGACCAGAGCTCAATCTCCAGGACCCATGTGGTAGGAGAACTGACCCTGGAAGTTGTCCTCTGGTCTCCACATACACACTGGAATACACATGTACTGACCCTCAAAAAATGAATGAATGAATGTAATTTTTGTATATTTTGATGTGATAGCTCTACATTCCTTACTTTACTTCTTGATCTTCTCTTCCCACCAACCAATTTCATGAATCGATTGTACTGCTCTTCCTGATTTGAAAGGTCTCTGATTTTTCGGATTTCTTCCTCTCTTTTCCTCCTCTCTTCTTCTTCTGCCTGTTTCCGCTGGTCCTCTTCTTTCTGTCTCTCCTGTTCTTTCTGTTGCTGGAGTTTCTTCCACGCCTTCGTCTGCTGTTTCCGTAATGCTTGTTTAGCTTCCCATGAAAAACACAGAATGTCAGTTATCTAGTGACTAAAAGTTAAAATTTTTTAAATGAAAAGAGACAAACAGTATTTTCATATCATCAATAACATATACTAATATACAAATATACTATTGGTCCTCCCTAAATTCTATTTATAACAGGATTATCGTCCAATTTAGGACTCTGCAATTTCCCAAATTCAAAACTCCCCAAATTAGATGACTGCCGAGATGGCTTAGCAGTTAAGAGCAAGAAGACCCAGGGTCAGTTCCCAGCTCACAACCATCTGTACCTCTAGCTCCAGGGGATCTCATGCCCCTTTCTGGCCTCCACAGGCACCAAACATGACGTGATTCGGCAAAATACTCATACACATAAAATAAAATGTAGGGGCTGGAGAGATGGTCAGTGGTTAGGAGCACTGTGTGCTCTTCCAGAGGACCTGGGTTCCATTCCCAGCACCCACACGGCAGCTCACAACTGTCTGTAACCCCAGCTCCAAGGGATCGGACACCTTCATAATGCATATAAAATAAAAATTAAATAAATTATTTAAATTTTAATACATTTTTATGATATTCTTTCCCCTCTCTGATCTACCCACCTCCCTGTCCAACTTTATGTTCTCATTACACAAGTCCCTAGGCTCCATGACCAAGAGTAGTTAGCATACAAAAACAGACTCCTTGTTTTTTGTACAGTTTTTTGTTTTGGGGAAGATTTTTTTTTTGTTTTGTTTTACATTGTTTGTCTTATTAGTTTTCTTTTTCTCTTTTTTTAATGTTTGTTTTGACTTTCAATTTTTGGTTTGGGTTTTTCTGTTTGTTTTTGTTTTTTTGAAAAAAGTAATTTTCTTTCTTAAAAACAAATCTCTGAATTAAAAACTAGAAACTACAAGACAAATAACTGAAGAGAAATGATCACCTGTGGTGCTAACTTTCTTGGCCGAATGCACTTTTGTGCTGGTTTTGGCCTTCTGCTGTACAGTTTTGGTCTTGGTCAGTTTTTCTTTGCTTTCTTTCATCACCTGCTGTTCTTTCTGTTGCCATTTCTTACTAGCTGACTGAAGGGCCAAAAGACGAAGCTGTAATTCAGATAGTTCCTCTTCATCTTCACCAAGTTTCTTTAAAACAGAAAAAACATTACAAACTTTAATTTCTATTACTTAATTTTAAACATTTTCCCAACTTGAATCTTTCACCAACTTAAGGAAAATTTAAAGTTAGTATTAAAACAAATATTTAAATGAAAAAATGGATAAAATAAGGAAAATTCATTTACCTTCTATAAACCAAGACTAATTTCACTCTTACAACACAAACAGAAGATGACTTGGTAGAAATTATTGGTTTATATGTAAATATGCTGAGATGAAAGCAAAAGAGGAAAATTAAGAGTTGGACAACATTTAAGAGGGGCTACGCAAACTTGAAAGATTGAAGTTGACAACAGCAAGAAACCAGGGCAATGAAGAGTGAAGTAACTTATCTGACTGCAGTACAAAAAAGAATACCAAGGACAATGTTAACTTTTTAATGTTATTGCAGATGGAAAAGGACGTACTCGTTAGTTTGCATTGGAATATTTTATGTTCTAAGTATGGGTGTTCCCTGAATATTTCAAATATTTTGAAAACCCACTTTTTTTCAAAGAAATTAAAATAGGATTATTTTATGTTTGAGAAAAGCTTTCTAACTAAAGTAACTTCCTAACTTTTTTCACTCTACCTTTCAAATGTTAACTGCTATATGAACACTAAGCAAACTGATGGGTACTTGGCTATTTCAATGTGTATCTATACTATAACATTTAAATCAGATCCTCTTGTCTCTTTAATTCTTCTTTACAATGAAAACATCAAAAATCTTGTCTTTCTGGTCACTCTAGAACAGCTCACCAGAACTTCTTATTCCTACTAATTATACCTCTAACTAGCTTTAGAAAATTAGCCAGCTCTACACATTTCTACTGAAATGTAACTGAAAATAACAAGCTATTCTAAGCAGAAGTTCTTAAGCATTCATGGATTGGAGAATTCTTTAAAAGTTATGAAGAGGTAGACAAAATGGTTTCATATTCCAATACATTAAGACCCACATAACTTTGTCTGATTGCACTGTGTAATTATATTTTCCTAAACTCCAATTATTTTTATTTGTAAATATAAAGAAAACAATGATACTAATTAATGACTTCAGCTTAGTATTTATCCTTCCACTGTTGAAAACTACAAGTAAACATCATCACATCTATTTGTCTGTCTCAGCTCACTATGTAGCTCAAGTTAGACATGTTTGTTTGTTTCAGGTTAGCCTTGAATTCATAATCCTTCTGGACTCAATCTCCTAACTGTTGAAATTACAAGCCTATACTAACACATTAGGTTCTAAATAATGTATAAGGATGCCCTCAAAAGCCAGAAGAGAGTGTCAGATCCCCTGAAGCTGGAGTTACAGGTGGTCGTGAGGTGCCCAATATAGGTGTTAAGAACTAAACCTGGATCCTCTAGAAAAAGAGCAACAACTGCTGAGCCATCTCTCCAGCCCCGCATTTCAGGTTCTGAATAGTGCAATTATACTAGAAAATACAGATTTAGATTTTACCAAAATGTTTTTTTTTTCACTGAGATTACTTTATGTAACTACTCCCCTTAGAATGAAATGAATATTAATGATTCTGTCATACAACTAATATATGGTGGTCCTTAAAGTAGCTACTCAAAACCAAGATCAAGAAATGAGTCAGAGGACCTCATTCAGTTCTTGCTCTGACATCTAATTCCTATTTAAATTAAGCAAGTCATTTAACCTATCCAAATGTATCTTACTTCATCTACGAAACATACATAATGTCAACTTACTTCATATGGTTACTGTGAGGATAATAAAAAACAAATATTTATGAGTATGTGTTCATTGTCACATTATCCTTCCTAAATTCAGGACCATCTTTCCTAGACTCTTTGAATCATTTCAGTTTACTCATAACAACAAACTGAAATCACAATAGAAGAAATTGCAAATACTGCAGATCTATAAAAAGAAAAGGCTTAAGTTACTCCATATGTATCACATTTTAAACAATGTTTGATACTTCTGTACTTTATTCTATTAAAGCCAGAGAACACATGACATTACACTCATTTTAAATAAAGTAGAGGAACACAAAGGCCAAAGAACTCACTCAGCTAACATTTTTTTTCAGTTAGTACGGAGTTAAAATGTGACTCCAGATCAAGATCTACCTAACTCCAAAATATCCCATGTAAGATGAAACACATACAGCAAAACTGGAAGATAAACTCTGTAAAAATTAAAAGTTTCAAAAACAATAAACAAGAAGATCACCTATAATCAATTACACATCAAGTTAATAGGAGTTTACAGGCTTCAGTGGAAAGAAACTCTAAATCTCCAGAATGTCTAAATAAGGTCACAGCAAAAATTTCAAAATAATAGACAACAAATTATGCATGATAGCACCCACCAGCCCAGCAACCAGGAAATAAAGGCAAGTTTGAGACCAGCCAGAGCTACGTGATGAGGTCAAGTCTCTAAAATAAGTAAAGACTACAGCAGTGGAAGTACAGGTCAGGGAGAGATAATCCCACAAAGCAGCAGCTTACCTTTTCAGATAGAATATCTGAGGTACTAATTCTTCTTGTTAAATTTTGTTCTTTATCTTCTAATCCTTTAAAATAAAATAGCATCATTTGAATATTCTAAAATAGAGCCACAATTAAAATGGAAGTAATACTAAATAAAATCAGGAATTATTTTATAGGGTGTCAATATTATGGTCTTGTTTCATGACCTCAATCAAAAGTAAAGAATACTATTCTTTTATTATATACAAATACAATTATACAAATTAAAGAGAATGAAGGACTGAAAAAAGAGCTCAGTCCATAAAATGGTAGCCACACAAATATTAGAACCCAAGTTTGATCTCCAGACTACATAAAAAGCTGAGTGGTGGCTTGCGTTTGTAATCTCAGCACTGAGAAGATGGAGGAGACAAGGTGATAGCTGGTGCTCACTAGCCAGCCAGCCAGCATGACTGAACCCCTCATCCCAATAAAACCCTATCTCAAAAAAGTTATGGAACATCCAAAATTGACCTCTTGCCAATGCGCACACACACAGAGAGAGAATAAGAGTATGCATCTGGCAAAGCTTGTAACACCAGCCTCAGTCTAAAAGCTATAAGGCAAATGACTCAAGTATTTAAAAAGACAATTTGATAAAATAGCTTTCTAACTAAAAATAATTATTTAGAATAGGAACAGAATTTATGGAGTAGATAAACAAAATAAAGCTTCGTTACTAAACAGAGAAACCACAATGACAAACAATTACAATTACAATAAAGAATGAACCTGATATTTAGACTATAGGTTTATGCATTATAAAACTGGCCATTTATTTAGGAGAACACAAGCATGAACAGTTTATGTAGCAACAAAATTAAATTCATTTCAAGTGCTTTCAGATTTTTAGCTTTGGACCCAGACTTCTCCAATGGTACACATTATGTAATATACAACAGTTTTACAGATCATATAGTAACAGCACTGGTTACTACAGTAGTCCTGAGATAAGAGTCTTCAGCTAATGAAGTTAAAACTTGGAAATCTTTCAAGGTGACACAACTGAAGCTGCAGGTTTGAATTTCAAGCCTAGTATTTTATGGTTTGGTTTTCTTCCATAATACCAAACCTGTTAGGTTCTAAACACCTTAACTTGGTTGCACAGGTGTACCACCTAGAGAAAAATATACAACTTGTCCAATAAACAAAGAGCAATCACTGAAGCACCACAGATAAAAACAGAAGGTAGTCATCAAATCTGAGGCAGATTCCTTTTCCTCTAAGACATAAAAAAAAAAAAAAAAAAAAAAATTCTAGTCAGACCAGGGGACCCAGCTACTTAGAAAACTGTGGCAAGAAGGATCACAAGGTGCAAGGCCTGCCTGGACTACAAGGTGAAAAGTGAGTTCAAAGACAACCTGGACAACTCAGTGAAATCTATTTCAAACAACAACAACAAGAAAAAAAGGGGTCGGGGGGGGTGGGAGGGGGGGGGAGGCTGGAAGTATAGCTCAGTGCTAGACAGCTTACTCTGCATATGGAAGGCCCTGAGCTCAGTCTTGATACAGAGAAGTGGAAAGCAAAAGACAGCTTATTCATTATAGAATGATGTATTAGAATGTGTTGAAAACTGGGAGTATAATTTAGTGCTTTAAATTACTTGTCTAACTTATGTGGTGTCTATCCTCAGTACTGAAGCAAAAAAAAAAAAAAAAAAACAAAAAAGGTAGGTGGAGAGGGAAGAAATACTTTTTAGCCCAACTGCACATTTACCTATGCATGATATTCATCTCAAAGAAACAGTAAGAGAATATATAAAAACAGAAAGTATATAAAACTGTGACTAAATAATCTGAGTCATTTAGGAACACACAACCACACCCTTCCAATATACTGGAATCTCACTGTGTGATGACCCATGCTGTTTGCACCTGGTGCTATAGCTCACCACTGAATTTCAAGTAACACTCCTTGTTCTACTTATTTCATGCTAAACACTGCAAACTTTGTGACTTGTACAAACACACTTCTAGTCTTTTTCAAAGTTAAGTGACATTTATTACAATGCAGTACACGGCATTTTAAAAAATTCATTTAATATGTAAAATATGCACTACTATTTTCTGAGATCACTATCTTTTTTCATGTACCACTGATAAAAGTTTTTCGGTATGGTCATTCTTTTTAAAAAGTACATGTTTTTAACCCCAGCACTTGGGAGGCAGGAGCCGGTAGATCAAGGCCACCCTGGTCTATATATCAAGTACTAGGCCAGCCAGAGTTACTTGATGAAACCCTGCCTCAATAAAATAAGACACATGTACCAGCATAATAAAAATCAATCACATGTCAAAGTAACAGTGATTAGACAAAACTAAACAAGCTAAGCAACAAAACAAACAACAAAAAATCCACAGCCTTCCAATAAGTACAGAAAGCACTAGATTTTTCTCCTACATGAGCATTCTAAGTTTCACCTGGCCATGAGACATCTAAGGGTTAAGATCTGCTTCTGTAAAAAGCGTAAAACCTCCTTTAAGGTAGCAAAGGAGCAAACCTATTAGAATGTATCTTCTGAGCACAATGGAAAACAAGTGCTGGGATATAAGGCATGTGCCACCACCCAGCTGGAAAAGTATTCTTAAAGAAGATGAAGGGAAAAAAAAAAAAAGGAAGGAAGAGGCCAGTATGGTAGTATATACAATTAATCCCAGCACTCAAAAGCCTGGTCTATAGAGTGAGTTCCAGGACAGCTACAGCTACTTGTTAAGATCCTGTCTCAAACAAAAAGAAGGGGGGAGGTTAGAATTATATATTACAGAAACCCCCAAATTTCTCTTTACTATGAAATATTCTCCACACTGCAGGCAGAGATCTCTTGAAAACAGAAGTTGTGTCTGTTTAAGTTGACTTAAACTTTAAGAGTTGCCTCCCCACTTGATTCAGAACTTAAAAGTTTTTGCAAGATTCTAGATGATGTGCCTCCACACACCATTTCTAGTCTCCTCTCCAATACTCATGCATTCTACCTTAGTAATATGGCATTTCGCTATTCTCAAGTATGCCAGGAATCCATCTGCAGTTAGGGTCCAGTGCAGAGATTCTCAAACTTTAGAGCATATGAGAAACTAACAGAGAGGGACTGGCTACAAACAGGCCTCTGAGTCCTATTTCCAGAGCTCACAATTCACTATATCTTGGGAAAGGCCCAGTAGTTTGCATTTCTATAAGCTGACAGGTGATGCTAGCCTGTCTTTAAAACCAATGTTTCTCTGCTCAGAAATTTCTTCTTCCAATCATTCATTCGTCCTTTCTTAAAGTCTGCAAACCTTTTTTAAAATAACACCTTCAAATTGAACACTATACTGAACAACCTACTAACCTTCAACCAGTCACCCTGCTCCCATCCTGCTTACCCTGATAATTCTTTCATGACAGCTATATTGCTCATCATGTTTGCTGTTTCCTTTTAAGATGCACGCTTCTGATGCCATAGACCATTAGGGTACAGTACTGTACAGCTATAGACCCAGAATCTCAAGTGGGATGATTACTTAAACCTAGGAATTAGAGATAAGCCTAGGCAGCAAAATAAGATACCAACAAATAAGTAAAAATAAAAGCAAACCTACAGAGGCACAAACAGCTTTTTTGTTAATTAACACTTTGAAGAGACTGGAATCAAGTACTCAAAATGTAAAAAGGGGCTGGAGAGATGGCTCAGAGGTTAAAAACACCAGCTGTTCTTCCAAAGGTCCTGAATTCAATTGCCAGCATGCACATGGTAACTCATAACCATCTATAGTAAGATCTGGTGTCCAGGCAGAATGTTGTATAAATAATAAAAATAAATCTAAAAAAATAAAATAAAATGTGAAAAAGAACCACTGAATTCAGCAACTGAATTGTGCAGAACCTAGGCGAGTGTAGCTTTAACACTGCAGTTTCTGTTCTGTGGTAGAAACTGAAGACTGTACTGGATTCATAGAGAAATGGGAATTTAAATACAGAGGAGGTACAAGCTTGCCTTTCCTGAAATCTCACTGAAAAAGAAGACAAACGCTTGAGAGAAATTAATGGTGGTGGTTAAAGATAAAAGAGGACTAAATTTCAACATAAAACATCTCAATTATTTCCAAAGTACCTCCACAAGTGAAAGCAGTTAAAAATAAAGCAATATAAACAGGAGAGAAGGAGCGGGCCATATAAAACAGAGAAGTCACATACAAGAAGGGGATCTTTGCTTCCTCTGGGTGGAAGAATTAAAATGAAAATTAATAAGGCTATTATGTTTATAAGGACGTAAACAGACACCAATCTGTCTCATAAATGATTTTTCATAGGAATTACTGAAAGCATTCACACATTAACTTTATGACAGTCTTTTCTATATATTCTTTACCCTACAATGTTATACTTGACAAAAATTTTAAGTCTCTACCTTATTAGAAAGGAAAAGAACAACCTTGAGTACGGAATCTGAAGCAGTCATCACTCTGGTTTACAAGTTTATAACAATGAGTGACCTTGAAAACTTCAAATATAAAGACTGATCCCAGAAAGCTGAGCCTGGTATGTGGGAAGCCTATCAAGGCAGAGACAGGAGGATAAGCAGTTCAAAGCCAGACTCAGCCAAAATAGAATTTGAGACCAGACAGAGCTACATGGCACACAACTTGGGAAAAAAAGAAAAAAAATCAACTTGAAATTATGAGAGAAATGTAAAATAATATCAAAAGAAACAAAGATGGAATATTAAAACAAAAACTGTAACTGAAACTGAAGACTCAATAGATGGCCTTAAAGTAGATCAATCAGACAAAGCTGAAAAGAGAATGCATAAATTGAAAGATACAGCAACAGAACGTTTTCCAGAATTTATGCAGCTGAGTTCTATGTATTACTAAGAAACATGAAAAATACTGTGAAATGATTTATATCTATATGCTATATATTCCAAAAATTCTAAATTCTGATGTTAGCATAGAATATGAGTAGATATTCAGTATTTTCTCCAGAACTAATGAAAGATCAAATTCACAAACAAGAAGCACAACAAATCCCAGTTGAGTAATAAAAAGAAATCTACAATCAACACTAAACTGTAACTAAACTATATACTATTAAGCACAAAAATGATATTTTTCAAATGATTAAAGAAAGCTATATTACCTTCAAATTAACTATCCCTAAGACTGATAGCTGGCTTTTCAAAATCAACAATATATGCCAAAACCATCTTCAGTATGGTGAAAATAACCAACACAGAATTCTAATTCAGGGGGGAAATGCCTTGTAAAGAGCTTTGAGAACACAGTGATGGCTCACTGGGCAATGCACTTGCTTTACAGGCCTGGCAATCTCAGTTCAGTCCCCAGAACACATAAATGTAGAAAGAGAGAAATGACTTCACAAGTTGTCCTCTAAGTTCCACCTATGTACTCCAGCACATGCAGAAACACACACATACATAATTCAGTCTAATAATTTAAAAAATAATTACTGCCATACTTCTCATTTGAAACTACTTAAAGGAAAAAGGAAAATACAAGCTGGGGATTCAGCATGCTGGCAAAGCACTTGCTTCATATGCTGTTTGATACACAGTCACAGGAACGTACAAATGCTGTCCTTATCAGGCATAGCTTAGTTGCACAATGTTTTCCTAGCATATACCAAGCCCTGGGTTCAATCTCCAATGCAACATGAATCAAAAAAATTCCACAAAAACAAAAAAACAGAACTTCTAAATTCAGGCACTTTTACTGGAAAAACCCACTACATATTCCAGGTATGATTCTAATCTTAAATTACTCCATAGAAGAAAACAACCAGGAAACCATCTCAATTCATTTTATGGGTATCTTAACCTTACATTAAAATTTGGCAAATAAAACAGGGGTGGGGGTATTAGGTTAGAAACACAGATCAATTACTAGTCAACTTTTATGTTAAAATACAAACTTCCCTCTACTATATGCATAAACTACTATAGGGTCATACATGAGAATACTACTCAGCAATTTAAAAAATGAGTTAATGATATATAAAACTACATGGATGAATTTCAAACAGTATGCTAAGAGAGAGACAAAAACAAAAAAACAAAGAAAAACAAACAACAACAACAAACAGTCTAGAATCAGAAGGCGGAGCTGGTAGTACCAGCCTGTAATCCCAGTGACTTGTAAGGTGAAGGCAAGATCATCACATAATCAAGGCTATTTTGAGCAACTTAGTGAGACCCTGCCTATTTCTATTACAAAACAGAAAGTAAGAGTTGAGAATCTCAGCAATAAAATGCTTGCTTTGCATGTGTGAGGCTGTGGGTTCAATCCTCAGTACCAGCAAAAAGTAAATACATACATAAATAAACTGCATACCATTTATGTTACTCTGGGAAATCCTGGGGGCAGATCAGTGGTTACCAGATGGACTAAAGATTAAGAGACCCATAAGTATTAAAGGAATAGGGATAACAAGATTGAGTTCAGTAAGTAAAGCGCTTGTCCTACAAGTCTGACACACACATATGATACATACAAGAAAAATATCATAAAAATAAAGAGGCATGTATCTCAATTGTAATGGCTGGTGATGATTAGCAGTTACTCAACTGTTCGCGTTGTCAAATTTTAGAGAAACTATATACTAAAAAGAGTATGTTTTACTGCATAAAAATTATGTTAATGAAGAAAATACTAAACAGGGATTTTTAAAAAACATATACAAACTATTTCAGGCATAAAATGTCAGGGTTTTTTGGGGTTTTTGTGGGGGTTTTTTGGTGGGTGAGGGTTGGTTTTTTGTTTTTTGTTTTTCAAGACAGGGTTTCTCTGTGTGTAGCTCTGGCTATCCTTTGTAGACCTGGCTGACCTCAAACTCACAGAGATCTGCCTGCCCCTGCCTCCCAAGTGCTGGGCTTAAAGACATGCACCACCACCCAGCTTAAAAAGACAGCTTAGACACTACAAAATTAATTAACTTGTAGTATTAAATAAGAAAAACCAAAAACTCATCAATGAAAAAGAGGACTAACTTCAATATCTACTTCACAGTTTTAAAACTTTTAGACTAGGAATAGGGAAGAAAACTTTCTGTACCTAATAAACCTTAAAAACAATGAAATATCATGCTTAAATGGTAAACTTCCTTTTATTAGGAAGCAAAAATGTGCACTATTATCACTTATACTCAACACATTTAAGTACTGGACAGCAAGCAGACAAGGCCAAAAACAAAATAAAGATTGGCAGAAGTAAGGAATGGTGACAGACACACTTGTAATCCCAATACTCAGGAAGCTGAGGCAGATCGACTACAAGTTCTAGGCCAGCATGGACCACTATACAGCAAGTTCCAGGGCAGCCTGGACTACAAACTGACACCCTGAGGCCTCAACCAAAGTACTTAGTAAACAAAAATTATTAAGTAATAATAAGACCTATAATAAAAGTAAAAAAGAATTTACAGAAAATTGGGATTCTCAATTGAGTACAGATAAAAATTTTTAATTAAACAGCCTTTAACAAAACTTAAATGTGTTAAAAACTAACTCCAATCATAATTCCATTACCTTGGCAATCATCCGTGGTACTGGATTTCAAGGATAGCTGCTTTGTTCCATCTTTCACTCTTTTCACCCGGTTCTTATCCCCTGGTAAAGTCAGTTTTTGCCTGAGTGGTTTTAATTCAAACGCCTGAAAAGTTTTGACTTTCGTCTTCTCCTCGGGAGCGACTTCTTTGCTTGGGTCTTTCGCAATACTGGCATTCTCAGTGCTTGTTTGGTCCTCTAAACGCAATGCTTTAGGGTCTTCCTGTGCACTCTCTTCTTTGCTGCTCAGAGCTAGTTTTTCATCCTTATTGATGCACTCTAATTCCAGTTGTATTTGCTTATACTTTAAAAGCAGATCTTCAAAAGTTTCTTCCCCACAGTTCTCACTTTTGGATGAATGATTCTGTTTTCTTGATGGAGATCTTCCAAAACTTTTGGCTGAACAGCATATTAAGGAAACCAGTTTCCAAAAAATTTCCAGTTAAATTTTTAAAAAATACTTAAGTTATAGTTGAATTTTTCTCCCTTAATTTTTCAAGATGAAATGATACTTTTAAATTACTAAATTCCATTTAATAAATGTGCTGCTAATGCCTGCTTATGTGCCCATATTGCAATTTAACATCCATACAAACAGTCCACTTACAAAATCATTAGTGTCAGAAATTACCAGTTGAATCCACAGGTAGTCCACCCAGTTAGGTTGTAGCATCCTTCCTTCTGTAAGTATGAGGAAAACCCAAAGTGAATGGATGTTAAGGGTGCTTTCTGAAGGAAGGGGGAAAGTGTCACAGATGTTGACAATTTACACTTCTGATAATCAGGAAGGAATCTTCTCTTTATTAGTTTCTTCTCATTTCAAATTTTAAAAAAGTAAGAAATAAGAAATGAACACTGACAATTAGTAATTTATAAAAGAAACATTTCTTAAATAACTAATACATAACAAATTGAGAATTCACAACTTGCTAAATCTGACACATGCACAATTAACATAAAAGCCATGTAACAAAAAATAAAAATTTAAATGGTACTCAAAATGTTATTTTCTAATTTCAAACATTCATAAATATGATATGAATTTCATTCTGCAAATTAAGAAATAAAAACTTGGTGTATTTTCACTGATTTTAACATAACAGGTCTTCTCTGTTTAATAATGAAACAAACAGCCATCAAATATTTTCAGACTCCTGACAACTAATTCAAAAAGATGGGAATCATGACCAAATATTTGAGAAACTAAATGAACTTTAAATTAAAAGTTAAAGTTTTGCTGTTAAAACTATTCTAGTAAATCTCTGCTTTTCTCATGCTTTCAGTGAAGCTTCTTAAAATAATAGTTTTTCAACATATTTCTACCATCCCACCAAATGGACTCCAACTGGTTTTATTAATTCAACAGAAGCTGATCTAAGTTTATTGACTATTATTTTCAAACTTCATTTTACCTGATTTCTCTCCAGCATGTAACACTGTACACCACTGTTGTCTCAGCTTCTGTGACTCTCATGTCTCCTCATTTATCTACATTGGTTAATATTTCCTAACTCCTTTTTCTTCAACTCTTGAAATGGTGTTCTATCTGCAGTCGACAGAATTCAGTCTTTTTTCATTTGAAAACATTCTAATGTACTCCCACTGTTTTACTTCCCATACGAGAGGAATCTGAATGGATAAGGTATTTGGGGTTTTCTATTGTCCACAAGCCATGCCCATGCTGCTGCCAAAGTAATCTTTAGATTATAAAACTTCATATCATTCCCTTTAATTCTCATTAGAGCCCAAAGTCCTCAGAATGAATGCCTTTATTATGTGACCTGTGCTTACCTTTCCAATCTTACCTTTTCCCTGTTCATCACACTTTATGCAGCTTTGTATCTAGGCTTCTGTTCTTCAACTTGACCCCAATTCAACACACCTCCTAGGTGAAGCCAGAATTATTTATTCTCCCTGTTCACTTATGCATTCAATGTGCATAAGTGCCATTATCTATATTCCAGGTGAGCCATCTAAAGGTACAACTATAGTAATAAAAACCAAATAAATACTAAAGACATTGCAGACATCTGCAAAGGGAATAGATTCAATAACCAACAAAAAGTAACCTAACAACCAAAAATGAGTAAAAACAATTTAGTTAGGTCATTAACTATGTTTTAGGCAGAATCCTTCCCACTTCTACAGCAAATAAGGATTATATCAATACCTGCTTACCCAATCTAAAGTTTGTCAAGATGTTACTACTAACTTTTTCTTATGTACCACTTGCCAATACAATGGCTCAGTAGTAGAAGGAAAATACTCTAAGAACTGTTCGGGCTACAGAGGATGGCTCTGCCGTTGTGTGTGTGTACTCTTCTTCCGAAGGACCTGAGTTTGATTACCAACACCCAGGTCAGCAGGCCTTGTAACTCAAGCCCTGAGGAATCTGACATCCCTGATCTCCTGGGGCACTCATGTGAATATATGCTTACACACACACATAATTAAAATTAATAAAAGTAAATCTTAAAAAGAAAAAAAAACCTGCTTTCGTTTTGAATATGGTGCCAAATGCCTACAGCCATGGAGGCTGAGACAGAATTGGGAGCAACTTTGCAAGATCCTCTCTCCATGCAAAATTTTAAAACAGCCAATGACAGTTTCAGTAGTAGAGCCTTGGGTTCAATACTCAGTACCAAAAAGAGAGAAAGGAAAGCGAGAGAGGGTGATTTTTTTTTCAGAAGGGTTTTTCAAGACAGGGTTTCTTTTTCTAACAGTCATGGCTGTCCTGGAACTTGATTTGTAGACCAGGCTGGCCCCGAACTCACAGAAATGCACTTGCCTCTCTACGTAAGATTAAAAGTATGTGCCACGCCCAGCTAAGAGAGAATGATTTTAAGAGGACTTAAACCATAGCTGCAACCAAAAATGAAGATGAGATGACTTTACTGATCTAAGCCACTGTGCTAATTATGTTAACTCTCATCGTAGTTATCAACAGGAGACTGATGTTAGGGTGGTTTACTGATATTTCATAAGAACAATAATGCAGAGAATCAAACCCATCTTGTTCTCAAATTAAGTGCAGTATCTGAAAAACAATCTGCAAGACAGCTGATTTCTGACAAGCTGTCAGAGAAATCAAAATCACAAAAGCACAATGGATTGTTATCTACTCTTTTTGCAATAAGTACATAGAAACATTAGTATATGGCATAATCCCCAACTAGTAACAAATGAACAGACAAAAAGGTAAAGGCTGGCAGGAGGCAAGCCTAATCACCGCCACCTTTCTAACACAGAGTAAACCAAGAAAACCTTTGAACTGCCATAGTGCTTTTGTCCTCAATTTGATGTGATTTTTTTATTAAACTCTATTTTCATTTGTTTCACCAACACAAATTACAAGTTTCATTTATGTAACCTTAAAAAAACATGTTTATATGTATTTAAACATTTTTGCTTTATTAATACAGAAAGCAGAAAAATCCATGGATGGCTCATGTTTGCAAATAATAATGGGCAAAGGTTTTCTAATCTTCACAACAGAAATTTCACCATCTTTTAAAAGGTTACCTACCTGTGATTTTTCTCCAAAACAATCCTGAGATGCTTCAATGTTAGGTGATAGAAGTAAAAGCCTTTTCAGGACTCAGGAACCAAAATCTGTTGTTTCTTTAAATATTCCTTGCCCACCTAATATCACAACATCCAGAAAAAGCAAATCTGGCCCAAAATTTTCCATATAAATACTTTTATCTTCCAAACAAATGTCAGATGTAAATTTTACAGAAAATTAATACATTAAGTAATCATTACATCACAGGAATTACAGCTAGTAATGAAAGTGCTTAGTGCTACTAAACTATTTTAAACAGTAAAAGCCGGGATGTAAAAACCCATCGTAAAACAGGAAAGCTTTGGACGCTTCATTTGTTAGTATAAATCTCGAGCAAACTTGGTAATGTTAAAGATAACTGATAATAAAGTTAGAGGGAGCAAAAATTAGGAAATTGACTGTTTTTCTTCCCCCTACTCCATGCTCTACACATCCCTCCCTCTCTAATACACTAAAATAATAGTGCTACTAAGTTTACCTTTCTGACCTACATGTCAGCAGCACAGAGTTATAAAGCCAAAAAGTGAACACAGGAAAGTGAACTTAATGCATATAGCTTTCCAAACTATCTATGAATTTAAAAGAGCTGAATTAGAATAAATTAGGTACAAATAAAGGATCTACATATGCGCGCGCGTGCAGACACACACGCTCTTGTGCGAACACACACAAACACTTTTAAAAGGCAGCAATCGGAACAAATAACTCTAGAAGGTTAAGAGGGAAAAAAAAACACAAGACCGGTAAAATTACAGAGGAAAACATTACGAATTCTAAAGTCAGGATGTAACGTAAGTAACAGTATTACTCAAGATGTTTTCTAATAATCTAAGTTGATTTCCTATTAAATACGAAATTCTGGTTCAAGCAAAAGAACAAAACAACTACCCCAAAAAAAAAAAAAAACCACAAATACTTATTAAATTTAGGCTGCTCGTGTACTGTTAAAAAACCTAGACTGTATTTTATTTCCCTAGCTGACGACACGCTCATGCTCAAAAAGCAATACACCCAATAAAACAATCTAAGAAAATAGCGGTGGTGTGTGGCACTGGACGTCTGCCGGTGAACAGTGACAAATGAGTGGTTCTGAAAAGTTAAACTCCGGGACCTAGCAATGACGCCAAAGGGAGCTCCAGCGACACACCCAGGGCAGACCGCCACGTTAAGGATACAGCTCTTGCGGGGTGGAGAGGGTTCTCGCCAGCTCTGACTGCTGCCGAATCCGGATCCCGCTCCTCCTCCTAGAGGAGGTCGGCACCCCGGCTTGCCTCCTCGCTCACCCACTCCTCGCCCCCGACTCCAGCGACTCCCACCCCGGTAAGGCCTGCCTCGAAAGCGGAAACGGTCCAAAGCTATGTGGCTCCGCTCCCAGAACGACGGCCGGGGGTTACTCTCCGATAGGGAGCCCGAAGGCATCCGCACCGGGGGCGGATGAGTCCGGAACGGTTCTTTGGGTCGGTAGCTGCTGTGTCCCCTGAGGTGGCCCCGCTCCGACGGGTGCCGCGAGCGTGAGAAATTCCTCAGCTGCTGCTGTGAAGAGGACGAGGACGACGAGGAGCCGCCGCCGCCTCCCCCGGATCCACCGCCCCGGGTCGGGTGAGGAGGCCTCCGCCGCGGGTACGGTAACAGCCCCCCGCCGCTACTGCTGGTGCTGCTGCTCCGGCTCCGGCTGTTGTTATCGTCGTCGCTGATCTCCCCATCTTCAAGCTCCCCTTCCTCCTTCGGGGAGAGGCCGCTAGAGGCCGGGGTCGAAGTATCCGCCGTCGCCATCCGGGGAGCAGCGCTGTCCACACTCCCTTAACCCTCTGTCCGGGGACCGCCCGACAGCTGCCTTCCCCTTCCTCCTCTGTCCTCTGTCCTAACGGACCCGGCAGAAGCGGCCTTCCCGTGCTCGGACGCCTAGCAGGTTCTGCTCCCCAACTTCCCCGCACCCCAGATCTCTCTCGCCGGACCGTCGCTAGCCAGTTCCCTCTCCTAGCGCCCCCTTGCTGCTCTTCCGCCTCGCGAGAAAGGAGCTGTGGAAGGAGGCTGTGTCCCGATCGTCATTTCCTGCGGCACGCCGGAAGACGACTTCCAAGTCTCACGGTAACCGGAGGGGCGCCGCGGTGCTCGCTGGGGTTTGTAGTTTCCTCTTGCGCAAGACTTCGCCCTTGGTCACCGACCGCAACTGTAACTGTCCCTGGCATCATGTCTGAGGTGGCAGCATCATTGTCCCCGGGTAGCGGGCCTGCTCTTCAGTCGCAGACCTGATTTTCAGAGTAATTCGTTGTTGGGGAAGACACCTACCATATTCTCATTGCTAGGGCGCCCCAACCTAAGACGCAGTATACCTACTCTCTTTGGGACCACCCCGGGGTGTGGATATGGGGGGCGGGGAGCGGGTGTGGCCGCCATGTTGGTGAAGGCGACCGTCCGCGGCGGGAGCTCCCGCACGTTGGCTCTGCGGGCCTAAACCCGCCATATTAATAAAGAGAAAGGGGAGTGGGCCCTCCCTCCTCTCCCTGTGCTGTACACGCCCCCTCTTTCCATCCCGCTCTGCACCGAGCTGGCTGCGCCTGGTCGCCTGCCTCGTTTGTCTAGCGTTTGACAGAAGCTTAGCTGGCAGAGCCTCAGAACTGGCTTAAGGTAGCGCCGAATGAGGGGCCGGGGGAAATGCCGACCAATTGCGCCGCGGCGGGCTGTGCTGCTACCTACAACAAGCACATTAACATCAGCTTCCACAGGTAACCTGGGCAGGGAGTTGGGTTACGGAAATGGGAGCGTTAACCGGTCTGAGTACCGGTCCTGTCAAAAGAACCAGGTCCTCCGACTTTAGTTACTGCCCAGCTAAGTGATAGCAGGGAGCATCACTTTCGTCCTTTGTGTGTAGTTTCGCACATCTGGAAACATTTTCTCCTTTTCCGAGAAAAGTTTACCGAATTTGCAAAAAGAAGTCCGAGTTATTGTGAACGATATCTCTTACATTAAAAGTGATGAATATACCTTTATTTCCTACTCTTTTATTTTTATGTCTTAGACCATTCCTTGAGACGAATGACGCCATAAGGGAAAGATTCCCGTTCGAGTCAACGAAACTCTTTAAAAACCTGCAGTGCTCGAGTTAAAATTAGGAATTAGCTGAATTGATGAGCAATTTCTAATAGTTACACATAGAAAATGCTGCGGAACTGAGTCATCACTGACGGCCATGTAATTAGGCAGTGTTTATCAAAGAGCAAATAGAAGCTTTCTCTTTAACAGAATCATAAAGAGAATGTAGGTTTTCTTTTTCTTTGGTCAAAAATGCAGTCATGTTTTTAGTTCTGTTAAGTCAAACTTTCCAAAGCATTTGAACACTGCCTTAAATATAATAGGCACTCAATAAATGCTCACCTTCAAGAACTGCCACCAGCCTGAAGAAAAATACTAAAAACTTAAGTGAAAACAGTTCTGATTTTATATACCCCACCATACAAATTGTGATCTTAAAATAGAGAAAATATCTTTGCTCTTTTCCCCACCTCACTTTTGCTGGGTGCCTCACTAAAAGCTGCCACTTTAAAAAATCCTTCTGTTTGTTTTCAAACTATTTCATGCAAAGCTAGTGCTTTATTCATTCTTAGAGCTAATGTACACTGTGTCCCTAATTGCCTGACATTATGCTAATAACGGAGAAAGTTTTTACCCTCAGGGACTTAAAATTGAATAGAGAAGTAAGGTATAATTACCGTTGAGGGTCACAGAAAAGACATTCAAAGAGACCTAATTCAGCCTTGGAAAGTCAAAGGATACCTCACAAAAGAGGTGACATGTCACATGAGACCAAAGGATGACATAGGTTTGGTCTTCTACACTAAAGCATTTTATGTTTTGTTTTCAGAGTACTTGAGAAATCCAGAAGATTATAAAAAGAATAGCCTGATCAGATTTACATTAAAAAAAAAAAAAAGCATTCTGGCTGAAGTGTAAGGAGTTAAGAGTAATACTTAAAGTGCTAGTCAAGCATCACCAGAGATAGATTTGATGAAAACGGGAGCCTATTATAGATTGTTAATTTATCTGCTATTTCCTTCACAGGGAAATTAGGATACATGTCAACTAAACTAAATACTGATGTGTAGTTGTGGGTTCAGGAGCACTGGATTAAAGGAGTTGAGAGAGTTGAATGAGAAGAAAATAGGAAGCTATAACAAAAGGGAGCCCAAGCCTGGTGTGATGATACATGTCTGTAATCTCAGAACAGAGAAAGAAGAGAATGGCCTAGAATAGGATGCTATTGGCAATAAAGGTGGAGAGAAATAGAAAGATTTTTTTTAAATGTTTAAGGAGAATTTACTGGGTTCTATAATCTGATACAGAAGACGGATGGGAGGAGTCTAGCCACTCTAGCCACTAAAAGCATTTTAAGAGATGTACAATTGAGAGCTTGTTGTGGTGGCTCACAGCTGTAATCTTAGAACTCAGGAGGCTAAGCCAAGGGATCCACCCCAACTTCGAGGCCTGTCCAGACTACACAGTAAAACCCTGTCTCAAAAAAAGAAAAGAAAAAAAAAAGGATATACTGCATACAATACTGTTCATCTAATGTGAAATTAACATTCTTATGGTAACCTTAGAAATTTAGGTCTTTATAATTGCTAGGCAGGCACATATCTATATTCCCTTTACAATGGAAGAGTAGATAGAAGAATCACCATGAGTTTAAGGCCAGCCTAAGTTACAGAATGAATTTGAGGCTTAGCTACAAAATAGCTCCTATCTCCAAACACAACAAGCATAAAAGAGGGTTGGGGGGGGGAGCTAAAATAGTGTTATAATAAATATATATTCCTTTTTTAAAAAAAATACAAATAGTATGTAACTTCTCTTGTAGGACATAGACTCTGTGTGTGTGCGTCAGTATGTCAGGGTCTCACTATGAAGTTCTTGCTGGCTTATACTCAATATGTAGACGAGATTAGCCTTGAACTCAGAGAGCTCTCTCTGCTCCTGCTTTGCAAGTGTTTCTATTAAAGGCCACCATGTCTAGCAGACACAGACTATACTTATTGTGTTGGGTAGGGGCTGGAGAAATAGATGGCTCGTTAAGAGTGCTTTTGCTCTGGGTTTGGTTCCTCGCACATACATGGCAGCTCACAAACCAGACCCAGTGGATTCAACACCTATTCTAACACATAGACACAGTCAGGCATGTTATATGTACAAAATAAAAATAATTTTAAAAATTATGTTGCCTAAATTTATTTTCAATTTTTTTTACACTTGTAGCCTATTCCAGACTACATCTCCTTCATAAGCTTAAACTGCCGCTGTTAATATGATGCATATGTCTCATTTTCATGTGTGCTCTTTTTTACTCAGTGAGATAATCTCCACTTTTAAATTTGTCACTACTTTTATGAATTCTCTTCTTTGGGTTTCTTTGCTTTGTTTTTATCTCTTCTACTAACCCTTCTCAAACTCTTATCAAAATGATTCGCCTGTGTCTGTGTGTCCCACTTGTGATCTACAATTTAAAAAATTCCCAAAACTATATAAGTCCTTATCTCTAATGAGTAAAAAACTGTTTGTGGCCTAATTATATACTGTTTCCCTGGTCCTCTGCCAGTGCCATCGAGTCAGTATCGGTAATCAGCTGCCACACTGATTCCTGTATCTCCTTTTTCAGTATGTGGAAATACATCAACCCAACAAGTTGGAAGCAGTCCAACTTGATGGATCACTATTCATTCTTGATTGGATATTGTAACAGTATCTTAACTGGTTCACTGGCTTCAATTCTTGTACTTCTAACCACCCTTCTATAATCAATGGTTCAAAACTCCCCATTAACAGCTGTCTTTTCACAAAAGAGAAAAGCCCCAATTTTTGGCATTTGCCCAATTTCTAAGATGCATTTAATCTCACCAAGCTCCGTTTCAAGCTGCCATTATGACATGACTGATTGTGGAGAAAAGAAATGTATAATTATCACAGTAATCTATATTGGTTCCACAGTATAGATGCAGTAGGCATAAATAACTCTAAAAAGTAGAAAGTGGAGCTGGAGAGATGGCCCCGAAGCTAAAAATGTGTACCCCTCTAGAGTACCCAAGTTCAGTTCCCAGCACTCACAGCAAGCAGTTTAATCTGTCACTCCAGGACTAAAGGACCCCACTTCTGGCCTCCTCAAGTCCATGGGTTCATGTGTTTGTATCCACACACAGGAACATATTTTTTTTAAAGTTACCAGAAAATAGCTTTTAATAATGGTTGTATTTAACAGCTGATTCTGTCAGGTCATGCAATTCAGCCCTTTATGGCTTGTCTATGACACTTTGAACACTTTGAATGTATTTTAATATTTCTGACTTAGAAGGCCCACCATGAGTTTTTTCATGCCCAAGACTCATAACTTCACTATTCCCACTTTTAAGGCCTTTTCTTGGGACCTTCTGAATAAATCGACATGTCCTAGCCCATATGGCTCTGTACTTACTATTTTACAAAAGACCTACTGTGCCACTAAGCTAAGCATTTACATTTTCTAGTCTTTAAAGGAACATGTGTGTACTCAAGTTTGCAGATAAGAACAACCTTGGATGTTGTCAACTCTTCAGGCACTGTCTTATTTTTTTTTTAAAGGGTCTTTCATTGATCTGAAACTTCCAAAACTTGATCAGTAAACCACAGGGATCCACCAGAGCTCTATATGCTCAGTCTCTTAGAAGCATTTCTACCTTACATTATAGATAATAGAAATAAAATTCCTGGGACTGGAACTGTATCTCAGTGGAAGATACTTATATAGTAAATATGAGACCTCAGTTTTGATCCTAGGACCACTACCACCAAAATAGAGATCTATAAAGTGTATACTTAAGTAAATTTGCCTGTTGTGTCCAGATACTGTGCAAAGGAGCTAGCATTGGAATTCTGGTAGTCCAACAACAATGTTCTCAGCCATTCTGCCAACAACTAAGGACTACTTAATTCACTACCTTCTTGATTACAATATACAATTAGAAATGAGGCTTTTAAAAATTATTACCATCACAATTAACAGTATACAATTAGAGGCTAGGCTCTTTTCTTTTTATTACCACCACATCTATAATGCCTAAGAATGTAAGAGCTATTCACATGTTTATTTAAAATGAAAGCAAAATAGCATTGTTCTATTGAGTGATTTTTCCCAAACATGTGTTGTAGAATATATCCATCTGTTACCACCATGTGATTTTGTTAATATTTAGAAGATTTTTTTATTACTTAAATTTAGACAGTGGGCTATATTTGCTACCCTTAAATACACTGTGAAAAATCCAGATGACACATTTAAGGACCAGGCAGAGTTACATAGGCCTGTAATCCCCTAGAGGTCAAGGTCATCCTTAGCCACATATTAAGTTTATTGTCAAGCTGGGTGACTTTAGACTCTCTAAACAGAACAGATAACATCTACAAAACATAATTAAAAATAATGCTCTAAAATGTGATGGTACAAGCCCATAATCCCAGCGCTCAAGATGGAAGCCAGTGGATCCCAAATAATACTTTCTACACATCTTTATTAATTCCCTAGTAAAATGAAACACTCTTTAACTAGGTTTGACAAGCCATTAAATAATAAGATTAAGAGGTAAGAACTAAACCAAAGGCAGGCGGTGGCTCATCCTGTAATCTGTAACCACTTGAAAGGCTGAGGCAGGAGGAGTGCAGAGCTTCAGGGTGGCCACTCATAGGTTAGATAGGTAGATCCTGTCTCAAAGAGCTCAGAGGGTGGTGGAGCCTGAGAACTAAGCAACATTGGTAAATTTACTAGAAAAATGTCATCTGGCGAAATTAAAATATGAAAATGTTAACTGGAGTAACAGTATGTCTTCAGAGCATGTCTGATGCCAGGAAGGATATTTAGTGTACATTTGGGCTCTCATCTCTTTATGCTCCTCATCACTAGTAATGTGTGGAAATCTAATTCCATCCATGTGAGGCCTTCTGTACCACCTGATCTCATATGGATGCTATGGTTCTTTTTGTACACCAGTTAGTACATAGAGAGGATACCATAAACTAAAGAAGATTTATAAGCTGGCAGAATGGATCATTGAATTAAGGCACTTGCCATGCAAAGCAATCTGAATTTAATCCCCAGAACCCATGTAAAAGTTGAAGGAAAAAACTAACTCAGCTTAGCCTCAGGCCTTCATTTTCAAGCTGGCACACATAAATCATACATATGAAAGACCAAAGGGATCTTTTTAACAGTCATATACTTATTGTGTCTATTTGAGAGAGAAAGACTATGTATACATGCCATGGCCTTCATGTGAAGGGCAGAGGACAACTTGTAGGAGTTGGTCTTCTCTCCTGCCATGTGGACCCAGGCTATGAGGTTCAGTGGTAAGAGTTCTTACCTAATGAGTCATCTCACTGAGTTGTAATTTAACTATGTATGAATGATTAGCCTTACATTTCTAAGTCAATTAACAAAGATAGAATTATTAGAATTTTCAGAAACAGCCCTGCATATTTGTATCTTCCTTAAGCAGCATATATTGGATGAATGCAGCTTTTGTGTTTGAGATAAATATAAAAGGAAAAGGATAGCTACAGATCACTTATCTTTTTATAATTATGTTTTCTGCTATGCTCAATAATGCCAGATTTTTTGTGCAGTTTAGCTATATAGAATATAGTGAGTTATTTATATATACTATATTTGTATTAATATGTCAGTTTTTGTTGAGTTATTATTTACAAGGCATGATCAAAGATAAGCAGACAATAATAATCACTTTAATCAAGAAACAGCAAAATGGCTCAGCAAGCAAAAGCTATCACCATATAAGCTGTAGAACTTGAGTTCCATTCCATGGTGGATGGAAAGAACCAAATCAGTTCCCTCCCAGAAGTTGTTTTCTGACCCCCACATATTTGTCTGCATGTGTGTATGCGCGTGCACACTGTTTGCATGCATGCACACAGTTTTCTTTGAAAATATATAACTTGTACACTGGACATTTTAATGAAGAAAGTATAAAACAATGATATAATGTAGGAAAGACAGAAAGGAGTGTATTATCCAGACATTCCTTGTTAAAATGTAATCTTTATCATACCTTATTTGTTGTATAAGCATCAGATAAAAGCATTGTGAAATTACGCCTGCTGTGATCAATCATTCTACATAACAGTTTTATTTACATAACAGTTTGATTTAGTTCTTGTTAAGGGATAAGTTGGAAGGAATATCTCTTTTCAAAGTTCAAAAATAAAGTTATAAAGTTAGTTTTTCACTAAATTTTCATAACTATAAAGATTAGTATAAATTGGCATCTGGAGATTAATTTTTTTACATAAATGAGGGAATTTATAAAATTTAACTGTTTGAAATACAACAAAAGTTGTAGGACAGTTGGAATTTGAGTTGCTTTTTGTTTCCTTGTTTTAAGGTTTCCTTTGGATCCTAAAAGAAGAAAAGAATGGGTTCGCCTGGTTAGGCGCAAAAATTTTGTGCCAGGAAAACACACTTTTCTTTGTTCAAAGCACTTTGAAGCCTCCTGTTTTGATCTAACAGGACAAACTCGACGACTTAAAATGGATGCTGTTCCAACCATTTTTGATTTTTGTACCCATATAAAGTCTATGGTAGGTGATTGCCACTCTCTTTCCTTAAACCATGTATTAGGTCCTATTCCTTTTTGTTTGTGCAAGGAATCATACAGTGCTAAAGTGAGTGTGTAATGGCACACTTCAAAAAAGTTGTAGAACTTCCTCTTGTGTAATAAAAATGCAGGCTAGAATTAGAAACCAGGTCTCCTGACTCCAGCCTTCTTTCCCCAGTGAGGTCCAAAGGGACCAGAGAAGATTACTAATAAAACCTTCAGAGTCACACTCTTCTGATTTTAAGGTGACAAACAAGTGACATGTTAGTAAGTACTTGAAGAGCACATACTCAGTTATGTCAAGAATTGGTGCTTCAAGGGGAGGCTTCATAAGAAATTATAGAGCTCATTCAGTTTAGGTATGAGGACTTGGGCGTTTGCAACACCATAGGAAGTTCTCACCACACATAAAACAGTTTACTAGGTGATAAAACTAAAGTCAGACAGATGGTTGAGGGATAAGTAAGAAATTATCAAATGTTGACTTATTTGAACAAAAAGAGAATTGTGTACAGGATTAATGTATTAAAACAAGTTTAAACCAGGCGTGGTGGCTCATACAATTAATCCCAGCTCTCTGGAGGCAGAAGCAGGTAGATTTCTGTGAGTTACAGGCCAGCCAGATCTTCTGAGTTCCTAGGTGGCCAGAGCTACACAGTAAGACTCTGTCTCAAAAAAACAAAACAAAACCACTTGGTTTAAGGCTGCAAATAAAGCTCTGTGGTAAAGTGTCTCCAGCACACACAAGGTTTGATGACCAGCACCAGAGGAAAGAGACAAGAGGAGAAAGAAGGAAACACATTATCTGGTTGGGTAAGATCTGATTAGAGAAGAAAACCTGAAAAAGTTCCCTAAAGAAAAGGTAGCTGGGTGCATGGCACACGCCTGGAATCCACTTGAGAGGCAGAGGCCAGCCTAGTCTAAGAAGTGAGTCCAGAACAGCCGAAGAAACTCAGTCTGGAAAAGGTAGAAAACACAGAGGGTCTTCCACTAAGAAAGGGAAAGCTATTGTTGGAATTACTTGAGACATCAGAATTCAGAAGTGGATGTGAGCTAATATAATGAATAAGAGGTTGTGTGTTGCTGCTGCTGCTGCTGTTTAAGATGTTAGAAAAGCAGCAGAGCAGCAAGGGCTTTCTTATTTCTAAATCTTTTGCATTTGAGCACCTCACAGAGTACCTGACCTTAAATACACACTCAAATTTTATCTATTGAAATTGAAAGGTAGCACCACCTGACACAGGAATGCACATTTGTAATTCATGTCCTCTGGAGGTAGAGGCAGGTGGAGCAGTTCAAGGTCATCTGCTACATAGGAAGTTCCACACCAGGTTGGGCTGCATGAGGCTTTGTCTCAAGAAAATGAAAGCAGGGACCTTATTTCTGACATTTTGATCATTTATTTATCCAATAATTATTAAACATTTCATTATTCCAGAGTTTGTTAGATGTTTGGAAAATGAAGAGTAAAGGGAGACTGTGCCATTTCTCAAGAAGAGAGGCCAGCTGTGGGTTTTGTGATAGTAGGAACTATAGCTTATTCAATATTATATCCCCAGGAATTAATGCTTCAGTAAGGGTTTGTATTGGCTTTTGCGTTGCTTTTTTGTTTGTTTGTTTGTTTTTGTTTTTGTTTTGTTTGAGGAGACAATCTTGCTATTGAGCTACCCAAGCTATCTTCAAACTTTATCTAGCCCAAGCTATTCTTCTATGGGTGTTTTGCTTCAGTGTATATCTGTACCATGAATATGCCTGGTGCCTGTGGAGACCAGAAGAGGACATTGGATCTTCTGGGAAAATTAAGTCACAAACAGTAGTAGGGAGTTGAAATTGAATCTGGGTCCTTTAGAAGAACAACCAGTGGTCTTAGCTACTGAGCTTTTGCCCAGCCCTACAAGCTACTCTTGAACTAGCCATCTTCCTGCCTGTGCCCCCAAAGTACCAAAATTGGGTTGTTTTCCTTATATTTTAGCTTTTTTGAGGCAATTTCACTGTGTAGCTCTAGGCTAACCTCAAAATTACGTCAATCCTGCCTCAGCCTACTGAATGCAGGGATCACAGATGTGTACCATCACACCTTGAGTGAATGTTTAGTTAATAAATGAAAGACACAATTATAAGAAGATGTGACACAGTAAGAAAATCTCAAGTAGCTTGGTATTTCTGGAGTATAGTGAACAAAGAATCCTTAGCTTTCTGGTAAAATTTCTAGCCCGACTTTAAGTTTTTGAAGATTTAGTGTGAAGAACAAAAATCTAAATCTGTTTGGAAGCTTTATACTTGAGAATATTTCTTTATAGTTATGTGTGTTCTTGTTTAAGTAGGTTCCAGGTCTGAAATATTCATCTAATTGAAAAACTAATATTAATTAAGAGGACAATCAGATCAATACCATGTAGATAAATGAAATATCTAAACAAATTTTAATTTGGTCTTAGTAAAAAGAGTTGAAAAAGATTTTTTAAGTCTCCTCAGCACCATATTACATAATTTGGAAGATACCTTGGAAATCCACTGCTTATTTTAAAATCAATGTTTAAATAATCTGTGTTGTTAAAGGACATAAGAAAAAGGTGACTAGCCAGGCATGGTAATACATGCCTTTAATCTCAGCACTCAGGAGGCAGAAACAGGTAGATCTCTTTAAGTTCTAGGTCATCTTTGTCTATATAGCAAGCTCCATGACAGCCAGAGCTACATAGAGAGACCCTGCCTCAAAAAAGAAAAGTACAGGGTGACTAGAGTTCATTCAACCTATTGAGAAACTTACTTTGATCAAATGAGGTAGTTGCCCATTAAACTTTGCAAACATTTCTTAAAAGAACAGCTTAAATACTGTGTTACTCAAAACTGGACACTGTTTACTTATTTCTGATATTCATAATTTATGTTAAACTCTCTGTTCGGCTCAGAAACTCAAGTCAAGGAATCTTTTGAAGAAAAACAAGAGTTTTACTCCAACTGGACCGTGTAATTTAAAGCTGAACAATAGTCAGCAAGTACTGCTTGAACACAGTTATGCCTTTAGGAACCCTATGGAGGCGAAAAAGAGGATAATTAAGCTAGAAAAAGAAATAGCAAGCTTAAGAAGAAAAATGAAAACTTGCCTGCAAAGAGAACGCAGAGCAACTAGAAGATGGATCAAAACTACATACTTTGTGAAGAATTTAGAAGCAAGTAACATGCTACCTAAGGGCATCTCAGAACACATTTTACCAACCACCTTAAGCAGTCTTCCTTTGGAAGATTTAAAAATTCTTGAACAGGATCAACAAGATAAAGCATTACCAGTTCTCTAAGTCTAAAATGGATGAGAATATCTGCATTAAGTTTTCCTTACACAGAACCTGATACCCATCTTTCATTCTTATCATCATCGAAGATACTTCTGGCAATTATACTAAAATCAAGTACTTAAGTTTTACATGAAGTAACAGTATCACTATATAACTTATGGAGACTTGAGAAAATGGAAGAATTCAATGACAAGTTTGGGAATGAGTAAAAGTGCCTTTTAAGGACTATATACTTAGACATTTTACAAAACACCATTTGGGGTGTTTCTGGTTTGATTTTGTTTATAAGCTGCTGTCAGATAGGAATGACAAATGATATGTTTATATGAGAAAAAAACATTCTGCACCAAAGTTGGAGTATTACATTCTAAAGAACATGTGAAGTGGGAGCTGAATCATTACATATGCGTTTAAAACTACTGGATTTTGTATTAATCAAAGTATTGGGATTATGGCTGAAATTTTATAGAATAAAATCTTTGGGGTCCAGGGCAAGTTTTTTTCTTTTTTGGCTTTTTGTGTTTCTTTTAACCAGTCAAAGTTTGCTTATCATGACCTTCCTTATAAGAACAATGGATTTAAAAGTAGGTTGTGAAATGATTTTAAAATAATATTTTGAATGTGAAATGCCTTTGAGACTCCACACTAACTAAGGCTTCAAGTACCTCAGACCAGGAAAACCTGCAGAGTTATACACAATTTTTAAGAAAATGCAGAATTCGGGGTCTGGCTTTTATCTTAACACAGTAAATAGACAAATGTATAGTATTCATTTCCTTATAATAAAAATACTGAATTTCCATCTTGATAACTGATACAATTAATAAACACATTCTACCTGAACCTATTTGTTCCTTGTGTTGATAGCAAAACTCATAAGCTGTTGTTTCTTTTTTCGCTACTTCCTAATTGCCTTTTCTATGTCAAAAATAGCTTTTGCCCTCACCCCTCACTTAATAAATCACAGTATAATTTAGTCATAGGAAATTGCTTAACTATGTTGTGTTAAGTTAAAACAGAGTCAGTTTATATCACTCATCAGCTTTCTTTCTAACCATTTTTTAGAAAATGGAAACAACCTTAATTGATAATGGAAATAAAATACAGTTCTCTAAAGTAATGTGTTTCTCTGTGATAAAGCTATGCAAAGTACTGATGTTTATAAAATAGAAGTATGGAGATTGCTCTCCTGGCACCACTTGCACCTTAGAAAGACTTGCCTTGTGTCAATAAATGTAATAACAGCCCTTCAAAATAAGAGCCCTTCCTTCAAAATGTTTTGGCTAAGTAATGTAAAAGTGTATTCACTTAAGTAAATTATGTAGTTCTACTTCAGCTTTGTGAGATTACCATATGAAAGTAATGTACCTAGTCTCAAATAACTATAAGTCTTTCCTACAAAGAAATGGAATTTTGGTTCTTTGCCAACCTTTGGGTTGTTTCTCTCTTTCTCCCCTAGTTATCAGCACTCTGTTTAGTAAAGAACATATTCCCTGCAAACACAATGGTAGGAAATGTATCTTTTAGTTTTCAGGTGACACTTATAACAATATGCTTTAAAATTCTTTTGTAGATATGATAAACCTTGTTAGCTAATTTAAGTATTGGATATAGTTCCTTGGATTTGTCATATTTTTTTTTCCTCATAATGTTTCAGGTACCTATATCATTTCAAATATCTGTGTCAAACACACTTAGCTATCTAGAAGCCTAAAATAAGCTGGATAATTAAATGTAAATTTTCATGTAGTTTACCATGTACCCCAAACACTAACCACTAGTTAATGCGGTCTAATTATTATTACATACAATATCTTGATATCTTAATATACTTTTTAAACCATAAATATATGACATTATAAAATACAACATTTTTTGGAAAAGTTGCTTAGTCTTCATACATTATTACATTCCACTTTGTTTTGTTTGTGTGCTGCGAGCTGGATGCAGGGCTTCAAGCATACATGTTCTACCACTGAGCCATAGCCCCAGGCTTTCAGTCACTATTTTTTGACACTGTTGAATAAACAATCCTCAGTAATTGTAATTATCTGTGTATTTTCTTCCTGCCATTTTCCTGATAACATGTTGCAAACTCTATATGAATTTATTAATAATACATCTGTCTGTCTTTAAATGGTTTCATGTCTGAACATGGTAACACACATATGTGATGTTAGCCAAGAGGGAAAAGAAAGTGAAGGTAGGAGAAATTTGAGTTCCAGGCCAGGCTTTTAAAAACATACAAGGAATTTTAAAATCTTGCTTTCAGTTTGCTGATAGATTTTTTTACTTGACTATATACCATGAAACTAATGGAATGAGACCCGAGGAGACATGAGGACAAATGTCTCTGATGTCTGCACTTGGGAGAAATGACAGGAGCCAGCCTAGGCTATTTGAGACCTTGCTCCAAAAATCAATAAACAAATCAAAACTGCAACAGCTTTTCCCCAGCTGTACTTCACACATGTTCTATTTACTCACTGTGTCTGCAGGCTACTAACCTTCACAAGGGAAAAACAAACAAAAAATGCACAGCTGATGGTTAGGAACTTCATAGGAAGATGAATGCTGGGCTGAGATGTAGCTTATGGTCAGCGTGCATGAAGCCCTGGGTTCACACTCTGATCCCGAAAAGGGGGTAAATATGACAATGTCTGCTCAGAAGTTGCTGCAAGCCTCCTGAAAGAAACCATACTAAGAAGATCAGTTCTATGAAAGAAATGGGTGTAAAATGCTTGGTTATACACTGTTGACTTGATACTGGAGGGATAACAGAATCTTTAGACCTTTTCACAACCAAGTGATTTTCTTTATAAATAAAACAGATTTCTTCTTAGAGTGACATATCAAAGGAGGGTAAAACACTAGAGTTTAGCCTGAGGTCAGTGTTATTGGGTTGTAACACATTGTACCCTTAAAAAAAGCTGAACAAAATTATAATGATAATCGCTGAAAGAAAAACACAGCTATAATTAGGTCAAAGATGAATACTAGAATATTTGAAACTTAGTATTTACGAAAATAACCCTATTGACAGGTTTCTGAAATATGTCACAGAACAGTTGTTATCCATTCTTTTCTTTTCCCTTAGAAGCTGGATCCACACAAGACTGTATCTTTGTTTACTCACTAAACATTTACTCTGTTCCATTTGCACAAGAAATGGAGATGCCTGTGGTCTATGAAGTTCTAGAGTGAACACATTTTCTGCCTCCAGTTCCATTCTGTCCTGGAGTTTTCATCCTTTAATATATGTTATTAAAATAGGAAAATTGTGTGTTTCAGAAAAGCAAAAGATATACTTTAAATGTGTTAAATATGTTTTATGAGATCCTTGTTGATGGTGTCTAGGTAGATTTTGTTATGTTATTTTTCAGTGTTAGAATACGGGTAAATTTTAATTTTGATATAATAGAGAAGATATATCAGGACTGGGTTTTTTTTATATTTAGACAGTTGACTACTTCATAAAGTTAAGGATTTTGTAATGTATATTAAACAATAACATTGTACTCATAAAATGTATTTGAAACTTGTTAATATTAAAAAATTTTCCCAAGGAATTATTGTCATCCCTGTTATTTCTAAAGATAAACATTTCTGTAAAGTTCTTTTCCATAATTTGAACTGATAAAAATTTTGTAGACTTCTAACTTGAAGCAAATTGTAAAACAGGTAAAAATAAGTGATGCTTTAATAACAGATTAGTTTCATATTGTTGCCACATACACATTGCACCATTTAGCTTATGCATTCTAAGCTAAACATACAAAGGACTGTAAACATTCATGTGGAGTTGGGATATCACTCAGTGGTAGAGTACCTGTGTACTAGTCACAAGGCTCTGGGTGTTATCCCTAGCACTAAAACATAAATAAAATTTCCTTATACTTCTCTGACAGTAACTTGAGGCATGCACAAAGACTTAGTGATAAATATACAATAAGAAAGCATCATTTTAATAGTATTCTTTAATGCTTTCATTACAAAAGCAGTATTTTAACATTTACTAAGATAGTTAGCTAGCAGGGTGAACAAATGAGATGTGATCCCTATTCTCATCTATTGTGGGAAAAGATTTCCATTCACTTTTCCAATCCTCACTATAACCCACTCTTAGGAATAAAATGGAATTGATCAAACTGGTTTTCATGCTGCCTAATTTCTTAAAATTTGTTCTCCAAAAGTTAAAAAGAATGAGAGTTAGTGACAAGAAAAAATAAACGTGTCTATGATGAGCTTTCGCTTTAATAAATTCTTTAGCAAATATTTTCAATTGTCTCTATTAAGTCATTCTCTGGAACTTTCTGTTCTATCCTTGTCTTGAGGTCTAAACGTTAACAACAGCCCTGGCGAAGGCCTCCTGCCTTTAGGACCAGTGTTTTCTCCATTAGTCTACTTCTACTACCAGGCTTCCTTGCCCACCTTTCAAGTTAGAGCTCACTCTGTCTCTCCCTGTCTCCTTTTCCCCTCTTCCTTCTCCTCCTCCCTCCACCTTCCCTAAACATAAGTGCTTTTCTCTTTGAGTCATATACATATGTATGTGTATATATATGATATATGTGGAATGAACACATGCCTTCTGCCTCCAAATCCATTGAGTTTTCATCCTTTAATATATGTTAAGAGAGGAAATATATCATGTGTTTCAGAAAAAGGATAAACTTTAAATGTATTAATATATTTATGAGATCCTTGTTGATGGTGTGTAGGTAGATTTTGTTATCTTATTTTTCAGTGTTAGAATACAGGTAAATTTAACCATATATAATATATATACAAGACATATATATCATTCTTATATATCACTTAATCTCCTTATAAGTAGTTTGTTTTTGTGTTTTGGTTTGGTTTTGGTTTGGTTTTTGGTTCTTTTGAGACTGGATTTTTCTGTGTAGAACTCACTCTATAGACCAGGCTGTCCTAGAACTCAAAGAGATCCACTTGCCTCTGTCTCCCACTACTGTCTGGCTCCTATAAGTGTTTACATGTCTGTCTTCAATCCCTGTTTTTTGTTTTTTTTTTTTTTAGGACATAATGATGAGGTTATTTTTGCTTTGTATTTTTGGGTTATAAAGGTCCTATATTATTAGACACTCAAATATTAGCAGATTTCAGAAACGCTAAATCACTTTCCAGGCTGATATTCAAAGGATTGCACTTAGATGGAATGGTGGTGCATGGCCTTTGACCACAGCCCTTGGCAGACAGAGGCAGGTGGATCTCACAGTCAGGTCACATGTAAAGTTAAAGGACAGCCAGGTCTACGTAATGAGACCCTGTCCCAAATACAATAATGATGGATTGTACTTTGTATCCATGGTTATTTTCCTAGCAATCAGTGCATTTTGACATTGGGATAATTTTTGTAATTGTTAAATACTCAGTGTCCTAAAGACAACAATGAACTTTAAGGATGTTCTATGATTCTGAAGCCTGAATTGTCATACTTCCCATAAAAAAAGAATGTATGGTGGTAGGGGATTTAGCTTAGTGGTAGAGTGCTTGGCTAGTGAGCACAGGGCCCTGGGTTCGGTCCTCAGCTGTGGAAAAAAAAAAAAGAATGTATGGTAATTGTAAGGTTATGGGACAAACTAAATAAACACGATTAAGCATACTACAGATCTTATATATAAAAAGATTTACTAGGTGGATATGAAGAGAGGGAAAGGAGAGAACAGGACATGATGGGGAGAAAGAGAGAAGGGGAAAGAGAGGAGGGAAAGAAAAGAGAGAGGGAGCATGTGTCAGGTTGTCCCTTTAAGGGGCAAGGTAACCAGGCCTTCCAGGTGGGGTCACCTGGCCGGGGACACATGATGACATCATAAGTTGCTAGGCAACCCAGAAGCAGGTTTTGTTCCAAAATCCTAACAGTAATGACAAAAGTAAGTATTGGGAAGATCTGAACAATCATTTTATTTTCTTCACTGAACCTTTACATTTGCCACTGTCCTATGAGGTTCTAAATTTCTCAGCCTTAAACTTAATTGAAGGTATGTAGGTAGGTCTAGGGAGAAAGCATATGTACAAATAAATACCTTGAATGATACAATTTTGGAAAGGCTTAACCAGAGATTCTGTCGTTTGGGAGGCTGGAGAGTTTGCTCAGCAGTTAAGAACATGGACTGTTGATGCAGAAGACCTGAGTTCAGTTCCCAGTACCCACATGGTAGCTCACAATTGGTTGCCTGTGACTCCAGTTCCAAGAGCTTGGAGGTCTAGCCTTGTTGAGGGAGTTGTGTCCTTGTTGGAAATGTGTTGTTGGGGGTACACTTTGAGGTTTGAAAGGCCAAATCTTTTGCTCTACCTGCCTGCCTGCCTGCTGATCGGGATGTAGCTCCCAGCTACCTCCCCAGCACCATGCTTGCCATCCTGCCCCCACCATGGTAATGCTGGACTAACCCTTAGAAACTGTAAGCAAACCCTCAATTAAATGGTTTCTTAAAGTAACAACAATAATCGTAAGAGTTGCTGTGGTAATGTCTCTTCACAGCAACAGAACTACAACTAAGACAGTTTCCCCAAATGCAGTCTTAAGAAAGGAGAATTTGTTTTATTACCTATCTATTAGCTAAAGGTTGGGATCTAGTGTGGGGGAGAAGTTTTCTGTTTACCACAAATCATAAAAAGACAAAATGCAGCTAATTTTCCAGAAATCTGGGTGGGGATATATTCATTTGAAGATCCATTTTTCTGTGCCAGCTCTTCCAGGATTCTTTTGCTGAATTTGAGTTAGGACCTGCAAAGAGGCCTATAACACCACGTGCATGATGCTTTCCTGTAGCTTGTGCTTGAGCACAGAGGGGAAAGAGTTCCTGCAATAGAGCCTGAAGAAGTCTTATAAGCACAAAAAACAAAAAACAACAACAACAAAAAAACAAGTTCCAGGACAATGGCTGAGGTGCTTATTTAACATATCAAAGCAGGCCTGTTTACACAGTTCTCCCAGCATTCCTCAGTCCCTACCATTTACAGGGTTCCTCCTAGCTTACATATCCCCCTCCTGACCCCACCCCACCTACCTCTTTCCTATAAAACCCAACTATTTTGGTTACCTCACACTCTTTTAGGCCTTTTGACTGCTGTACTTGATTCCCCTATTCCCCTCCCCCAACTCCTTGCACGGCTCAAAGTCATGTCCACTCTGGACTCTCCCAGACTTTGCCCTCCTCTGCCTTTGTCCTTGACTCTGCCTTTTATCTACAATAAACTTTCTCCTCCACCACTCCTAGGAGCTGTCATGTTTTTTTCCTTCTTTCTTTTTTTATTCACATATAGGCCCACAGTGAGCTGTTGCACAGTCTCAGGATTTCTGCATACATAGCTCTTTGCTGTCAGTCCAACAATTTGTTCAACAATCTACTCATGAGCGTTGAGCTCTGCACCTGAAGGTGTAGCTAGAAAACTTGGGATGGGTGCCAGCACGTCCTGAGTCTGAGTCATTGATGGAAGTATTATTTTAATAGCTGGTTAGACAGGAAACTTTCGTAAGGGAATCAGAGCCTACTTTGCCTCTGTTATATGGGAAACATCCTTAATTGGATGGTGGGGTGGGGTGGGAAAGAAGTATGCATTTGAAAGCACATTTCACTGATACTATGATTTCATTTTTAATTTTAGCCTGATTTATACTAAAGAGAAAGCACATCCATGACATCCATACTGACTAGAGGCTGGGGCTACAGCAGGGTGGTAGAGCAATTACCCAGCAAGCATAAAACCTTGAGTTGACACTCCAATATGAGAAAAGCAAGCAAAAGACTAACTTGACACCGACATCAGTATCATAAGACATCTTGATAATCACAGTGAGGCCACTGCTTTCTTATAGAACAACAACTGATCAGACAAAGTCATCCTGTAGCCTGATGAAGGAAAAATAAAAACAAGTCCAGTTTATAATTTGTATAAGTGATGCAAAAATTTTTAATTAAATTACCTAATGTTAGTAATTTGTACCCAAATAGTCTGTTTGTTACTATTTTTTTAATGGAACCCACAATAAATATATGAAAGGTTTACTGGGTGGAGATGGAGAGAGAGGGGGAAGGAGAGAAAAAGAGAGGAAGAAGATGGAAGAGAGCAACAGAGGGGGGACAGGAGAGAAACATGATAGGGGAAGAGGAGGAGAGAGAGCAACAAAGAGGAAGAGAGAGAGGTAAGAGGCAAGGGGTCCTTTTATCCCAGGCCCCTGTGGTTGGCAGCCAATGAGGACACTATGGGTTACTAGGCAATCGAGAAGCAGGCTGCCTAAATGCTAACACTGTCAATACTAATAGTGGTCAGGTAGCATGATGGAGTGATATAATTATTCACCTATGCAGAACAGATAACAGTGGGTACATAATGAATTTTGGTAGAAGCCATTATTTGTGTTCTATCAAAGGAAAAACAGCCTTGGCATATATTTTGAAATGTAAAATGGCATAAATTTTTTAATGCCCTCCAGCAGTGGAAATGTGAGCTTTTAAAGAGTGACTGGGTTATGTCACAGTTGTGTACCACGCCAAAAACAGGCCTGTCACCTGTCACACTATCAACAATTAGCTGAAAACACCTCAGAACTATGCGGTTATTTGCTAGTTATTCTTCATTTGGACAATAACTTATTATGCACTTCAGCCTCCTAAGGTCTGGGATTACAAGCATGGGCCACCACATCCAGTGAGATCTTTGTTTTGAAAGTGTTGGGGAATGCACCCTAGTACCCATCTATAAAAGGTGAAATCAGTCATAAGACTCAGATTGTCTGGGAATAGGATGGTTTGCTGTGGAAATGAGTTGACAGGATGCACACACTTGATACAGTGTATGGGGACAGACATTTCCACAACGTGTGTTAGAGCTATAATTATGTGAAAGCTCAACGGCAGGAACTATATCTTTACCTAATCGCAGGGCCAGTTGAGTCTGACCCAAGTTAATGGCCAAGCTGTTGTTTTAAACTACTTTCTAATTAATCCTGCTTCTAACCGATTAATTCCTTTATCCTTTATTTATCCACCGTATCACCTGGTGTGAATTCTTCATAACTTATAACCCACTACTGGCTCAAATTCACCCGTATGTCATTATACCATCAATGGCAGGTTTTGGTGCCCCACACCACCCTTGCTGGTGACATTTTTTTTTCAGTCGAGAATGTCCACAAATTCTAAGACCTAGTTGTGCTAATGTCTATTACCGCGACGCATTACATACACCGCCCTGAACTGCCCAAATCGCTGGCTGGACGCAAGCCCGGCTTCCGCCTTAAAGAGTCACGTGAACGTAGCCGGGCTGTTGCGCATGCGCGCACAGAGCGCGTAGTGGTGAGGTTGGCTCTGCGGGGTCTTGGCCCCAGCTGGCTGGAACCGGACCCAAAGGGCAGCACGGTGGGAACTTAGAAGCTCTCGCCGCCACAGCTCCGGGTCCAGCTCAGTCGCCCAGGTGACGTGCTGCCGAAGCGGAGCTGCTGCGGACGGCGTGTGGTGGTCTGCGCCGCCCGGGGGCGGGACTAGGGGCGGGGTCTGTGCCGCCCGGGGCGGGGCTCGGGTGGGCGGGGCCTCCCCTGGGCCGCCGGACTTCAGTGCTCCTTTTGAGTCCCTCCCCGCTGGCTTCGCTTGTCCTCTTTGCGGTTGCAATTTCTACGGGGGCGTTAACCTCGCCAGGACGAGCTGGAGCTCTGCTCCAGCAGCAGTGTCTAGAAGTTTTGGATTTACTATTATATTTTGTCGTTCGGTTGGTGGAAGATGCTGTCATTTCTCTCTGCCTTTAAAGGAGTATTGTTGCAAGAAACTTCAACGTCTGTTCGTCTGAAATGCTATCTTTTTTTTTTCTACCCCAGGTACTCGTAGCTTTATTTTCCATGACAGATCTTGACGACAGTACATGCAAAAGGTATATAAAAATGATTGCCAACATAGTAATATTGAGCCTGATCATTTGCATTTCCCTAGCGTTCTGGATTACATCAGTGACTGCTAGCACCTATTATGGTAAGTAAGCGAGTCTAAGTGTTTCTACAAGTTCATGGGTGGAATTTAAAAGTTCCACTTCAGAATCCAAAAAGTACGTGTGTAAGTGGGTAGGAATGATTGCATGTACTACAGCAACCTGAACCTAGTTTGCTACCATGACAAGATAAACAAAATCTTGAGTATTTTACAGCCTTGCATGATGCTTGTCCTGATGGTAATTATACCTTTCACAAAAATGCATACATCAAGTAATTATTTTTGTTTACCTTAGTGGAAAAAAAAGACATAAAACATAGTTTTGTGAAACAGTTTTGGTGATGCTTGTTCATAAAATTAGTAATATGGTTCAGCAGTTTTATAATCCCATGAAAATAGCAAAGATTAAAGGGGGTACAGTATTTACATTTGGAGATTTGAAGACGTTGTCCCTTCAAAAGGATAGACATTTAGTGCTAGAGCTGCCAGGTGCTTGTCCTTAGTACACACCACAGCCACTTGACAGAAATGAGCCACTCACAGAGATCCACTGCCTGCCTCTGCCTCCAAGTGCTGGCTTAGAACCTGCTTATAAAAACAAAAACATTTTTATATAAATAAGTAGAATAAGCTAGGATTTCTAAACTGGACTCTTCCACCAGGACTGATCTCCTAATGTGAATGAATGAGTTTGTGTCTTGACTTCCCAAAACAAGATTTTGGCTAATTTTTGTCGGCCCTCTTGGCTTTTTTACTTTTTCGTTTCCTAGTTCTGGTGTTTCTTATTTGACTTTTGAGGAAGAACTTCTTTCTACATAGCCCTGGCTAACCTGGAACTCACTATGTAGACCTGGCCTTGAACATGTGGTCCTCTTATGTCTCCCTGCTGGGTTTACAAGCCTGTGCCAGTATTCTTAGCTGTTTCCTCATTTTTGACAGATATGTGACTGTAAGCAATGGTTCAGTGTTTTCCCTAAGGATAAAGAAATCCCTCTGGTTAGGCACTGCGGTGGTGCACTACTGTAATCCCAGCACTCAAGGAGGCAGAGGCAGGGGATTCTGTGTGAGTTTAAAGTCAACCTAGTTTACAAGGTGAGTTCAGGACAGCCAAGGCTACAAAGAGAAACCCCGTCTTGAAAAACCAAAGAGAAGAAGGAGGAGGACGAGGAAAATAAGAAGACGACTATGACAGAAAGAAAGAAATTCCTTAGTCATAGTGTCTAGGAGGTGATCAGGCATGGTGGGAACTTGAAGTGTCAAAGCCATAGCCTGTCTGAAGAAGATGACAGACTTCTTTTGGCCTTCAGTTAATTCTGGTATGTAGGCCAGAGTATCAAGCTTAAACAAAATGAAGAATCAGAATTTTTATATCAAATATTCTAATTTTTAATATTAACTCAAAAGATCTAAACAGATCTAAAAGATCTGTTTGTTAGCCAAACAAAACAGCTATGAACTGGATGTAGTTTTTGGGTAAATTGACTTCTAACTGATGATTCTGATTTGTTGCCTATCAGAATGTTATTTCTTTTAAGTAATCTCTTTGAAGGATATAAATAATTAGATTCCCCTAAGTTTATCTGAAATTTAATATATGCCTCCTTAAAAAATAAAAATAAATAAAGGCTGGGTGGTGATGGCACACTTCTTTAATCCCAGCACTTGGGAGGCAGAGGCAGGCATATCTGGTCTAGCCTGGTCTACCAAGTGAGCTCCAGGATATCCAGGGCTACACAGAGAAATCCTGTCTTGAAAAACCAATAGATAGATAGATAGATAGATAGATAGATAGATAGATAGATAGATAGATAGATAGATAGATAGATAGAAAGAATAGAAAAAGTAAAAAAAACTGGAGCTTTATTTCATATGCCCAAATGTTCATGTGTGATATGTAAGAAGATGTGAATGGTTTTTAACACTTGAACATAGCATAGTGGGCACTGCCCCAGAAACATTGTTCCTCTGACAGTATTCAAGTCTGAACATAAATATTTTCACTGGGTGACTTCATCTGTTTCCCTACTTAGGGTAGTGTTTTGATCCATAACTCATTTTATTAAAGCTGAATATTAAGACTAACCTATGCAAGACTCAAGCTGGCCCTTGTCCCAGCTCTGTCACTAACCAAGAATCTGTTTGCAGTTTGATACCTACCTGCTGATGAAGGGAAAATCAGTTTTCCCTAATGGAGTTTCACTGGGTAGATCAACCATTCTCTAGAGCAGGCCCCATACCCAGGAGTAGTTGGGTAACAAAATGAATCCCATGGTATTTTTGTAGACTTTTTGTTTCATTTTGGCATTCTTATGTCTCATTCGTCTTTGTTTTGATTTTCATGTGTGTGTGTGTGTGTTTAGAGAGAGACAGAGATGGTATAATATTAGTAGCATACAGAAGTGAAGAGGATCCGGGATGAGTTGGGGGATTGTCAAAGTACACTATATGAAAACATTTTATATGTAATCAGCCTGGTGGTGGTGGCTCACATCTTTAATCCCAGCACTCCAGGGAGGCAGAGGCAGGCAAATCTATGTGAGTTTGAGACCAGCCTGATCTACAAAGCAAATTCCAAGACAGCCAGGGCTATACAGAGAAACCCTGTCTCAAAACACCAAATAAAAAAGAAAAAATGATTAATCAATAAATTTTACAAGGATAACCTGTATAGACTTCACACTGTTTGTTCTCCATGATTACAAATTTTCAGGTAATTTACAGCCTATTTCTCTACCTTTATGATTTCCCAGGTAACTTGCGGCCTGTTTCTCCTTGGCGTTGGCTATTTTCCGTTGTTGTTCCTGTTCTGATTGCCTGTAATGGCTTTAAAAAGAAAAGCCTAGATCACAGTGGAGCTTTAGGAGGTATGTTTTAGTGTCGAGTATTTAAAATAATTATATAGTAAATGTTTTATTTAATCTTGTGTTTTCTAAATTCTGAGTATTACTAAACTTATTTATTTATTTTAAAAGAACATTTGAAGTTCAGGTTCTCACTATGTAGTCCTGAGTGTCATGGAACTCACTATGCAGACAAGGCTGGTTTTGAACTCATAGAGATCTGCCTGCCTCTACCACCCGGGTCCTGGGATTAAAAGTGTGCACCACCGGGGCTGTGTATGACTAAATTTCAACTTGATGCATCTCAGTGATTTCGCATATTGTCCTACAGAGCTGCAAGAACAAATGCCTTTAGAGTACCACACACAGTCAGCTTTGTGATTTGCTGTGACTAGGTTAATAGGATTGCTTTCTGTGAACCTTGACCTTGGCTCTTCTGTACTTGAATTGGTCTCCTACTGGCAGAATTACTAGAACACTCATTCTAAGGTGTAAAATGGAAGAGGAAGAAGAATGTCTCTTGGAAATTGCTACCGGTGATCTCCAACACCTCAGTTCAAACCTATTGTTCTAGGTTAGTTTTTAGAACTGAATGGGCCACTGGCTGTATGTCATTCTCCTAACAAGTATTAACTGCTCTGCGCCACTGCTCCTGAAACAGGGAATAATAAAGTGGTGGCCAAAGACAAGGCTTCAGTTCTCATAGGTCTTTTATTTTAGTTTACTTTTTGTTTACTTTACGTTGTTTCTGAATCAGGGTCTTACTGTTAGGCTTGAGGCCCAACCAGTCCTCAAGTATGGAATCTTTCTGCGTCACCTTCCAGGAACTTTTACTGTGTGGGACCATGGGCCATTGGATAAAAAGTAAATAAAATATATGAAATTTTCAGATAATGTTGAAGTTTATGAGGAAAAAAATGAAGATATAATAAGCATGTATGTTAGAAGATACGGGCAGTTCCCCCCTAGATATGGTCCTCCGGTTTCTCTAAGAAGGCAATTTGAACCTAACACCCAGAGAAGCCAGCAATGAGAATGGCTGAGAAGCAGTTCCAGGCTGACGTAATAATGAGTGCATAAACCCTGATGTGCAGGTCTGCCTTTGTAAAGAGTAAGAAGAAAGCTCAGGCAGGCAGGTAGTAGTAAGCACCAGGAAAGTAGAGAGAGAGAATGCTGGAGAAATAGGTTGGGTTAACCAGGTCCTTTCAGGCTGGTATATTCTAGTAAGGAGTTCATCTCAAAGCAGCCTCAGATCAGAAGACTGGCATAATCTGTTTTGGCAAGAGTAGTTTCATGACCCAGCAAGCATTCAGGGCACCAAGGCTCGTGGATTCCGCCTAAACGCTCCCCTTCGTATGAAGGTTAGTCAAGCTAGCCTTCCTAGAAGTCACCTACCCTACCTTCAAAGTGCTCTTGATCACCAACCCTATTGTACTGTTAGCACTGCCCCCTCAGTTTATACAGAAGTTGGTGTTTGTGAAGTTTCGTAAGCGAGTACAGACCCTCACAGAGGTAAGATGGCACAACTGGAAAAAGAACAAGCACTAAAAGCAGGCAAGGCCAAGTGGAATAATGACCATGCCTTCCTCCCTGTTGTGGGTTTTCAGGGTCTGATATATCATAAAATGAATGAAGCACAAACACCAGGCAAACTCACTAGCAAAAGTACCTTCCCAGGGCCATGGCAAGAGCCCCAGCATGGTCTATAGTTGTATAGAAGTAAAACATTTTTGTTGTCATGGTTGTCTGAGGGCTGACTTGAACTCCTGGCAGAGCCTCAGCTTTCCCAGTGCGGGGATTACAGGCGTGGCCACCACAATTGACAGTAAAAGGTATTTTTGATGTATTTTTGTCATTTTATAATTATATGTAGTTGTGTGTGTGTCCATGCCAGTATGTGCACATGAGCACAAGTGTCTACTGAGGCCAGGGATGTAGATGCATTGGATTCCCTGGATCCAGAGTTATAGATGGGTGTTAGGGACTGATCTCTGGTCCTCTGGAAGAGCAGCTCTTTACTTCTGAACCATTTCTCCAGCCCCTGAACTTTTTTTTCTTTCTTTTTTTTTTTTTGAGACAAAGCCTCAAGTAGCTCAAGCTGGTCTTGAGGATAAGCTTGAACTTAAATTCCTCCTGCTTCCTCCTCACACATGCTGGGGTACAAGGCTGTGCCATCGCACCCAGTTCCAGACACTCCACCAACTGAGCTGTCTCCCGCAGCTTTAGATTCTTTTTTGTTTGTTTAATCCCAGCACTCTGTGTGGCGATCCAGACCAGCCAGGGCTACATAGTGAAACCAATATAAAAATATATATATATCCCACAGTTTAGCTGGATGAATCCCTGTAGAATCAGTGAGATTTAAATAAAGTGATTGCTTGCCAGTTCTTTGCTCACTAGATGGAGCCAGGGTTTATTGGATGTTATCAGTTATTGGGGAGAGTTCTTAGAATTATAAATCCCTTCATAGTTAAATATTATTTGCTCTATTGATTGCTTTCCTGCTGTGGTAGTTGAGAAAGTTTATTAGATGTGTTGGCTTTTTAAAATGTTTTTATAAATATGTAATCAGTATTAGGAATGACTATGCACTATTTGTTTAACAAAAGCAATGACACCCTTACTATATGCTGAACGTTTAGCACTTTAGAAGTATTAACTCTTAATAAGTAATTGGAGCTAGCAGTGTTTGACTGTAATACCAGTGAGATTTTACTTTTTAACATCTTGTCTTGGTATTTATTATTCTTCACTTACAGTAAGAAGGGTCAATGCCTTGAAATTCTTTTTTTTTCTCATCTCTCTATCTACCTATCTTTTATCTGTTTATCTATCCATCCTTTTATCTATTATCTATCTATTTATCTATATATGTATATATTACCTATCTATCATCTTTCTATCCAACTATCTCTCTTTCTATATCATCTGTCATCTATCTTTCTGCCTACTATCATCTATCTATCACCCATCTATCATCTATCTATCCATCCATCCAGCATCATCTTTTTATCTTTCTAGCTATTACCTATCTTATCTCTCCATCTATATATCTCACCTATCTATCATCTATCTATCCATCTTTCTATCATCTATCAATCTATCATCTGCCTATCTATCATCTGTCTTTCTATCTATGTGTCTATCATCTGCCTATCTATCGTCTGTGTCTATCTTTGTTTCTATCTATCTATGTATCTATCTATCTGGCTATCTAAGTGGATAGTGAGTACACATGTATGGGGTTCAGAGAACAGTCTTTGGGAGTCAGGTCACCTCCCACCAAGCATGGCAGTTCCCAGGAATTAGGCTTAGGTCCTCAAGTGCCTTTACCCACCGAACCATCTCAGCAGCTCTTAAGTACTTTAAAAGTGTTTTTGATTTGCTTCCAAAGGAAGTCTCACTGGGTCTAAAATGTCTTCCTCTAGGCTCACTCTGAAAGTCCCTCATCTGATCCAGCATACCCCACTTCTAGGCATCAAGGTCTATTCACCTCACTCTGCAACTCTAAGTGAGGAGGCAGCCCCTGGGGCGCAGACTAGGGAGACTACTCTTCTTGCCTTGAGGGAATTCTGAAGCTCTGACCTGTTGTTCATCCAAGGATTCTAATGAATTGCTGAGTGACTGTTAACATTTGAAAAGAGTTATCAGAAAGTACCACCCACCAGGGAAAGAGAAAAGAGTCAGGGGCCTCTGGAGATCTGAGGAAAGAATACAAAGAAAAAGAACCTAAAAACCAAAGGGAAAGTTGACAAAGATAGAAAGACTCCAGTACTACCCAGCCAGGGTAGTAAATGACCAAATCTAGCTCCTGGGACTCCTGGGGAAAAAAAAAAAATCCAGCAATGCCAGGGTAATTGGGGAGCTTTATAAATGCCAGGAGGAAAGCGCAAGGTGCTTGGAGTTGTCCAAGAGGTCTGTAATTCCGCCACTATCAGTCAAAGAGTGAGTCAGCTAGCAGCTTTATCTCTACAGTAACAAACTGAAGTCCGTCCCAGCAGATCTGGGCTGTCCAACCAATCTCATGATCCTGGCTCTTGGGAAAATTTACTCGCCAGCTTACTTGAGGAGGCTGTGGACGCTTGAGCTGAGCGTAGTACCTCCAATAGTGTCTAGACTAGATTCTCTCACCACCCTGTACCTTCATTTTAATCGTATGACTATGGAAAAGGACATTAAAAAAACAAACAAACAAACAAACAAAACCAACTACCCAAACCCAGCATATTCAGCATTCTAGAGAACAAAGACAAACAGCTCTCTGAAAATGGGTGAATTATGTAACCTCATTACTCTGGATATAGCTTACAATCAATTTGGACGTCTTCCAAAGGAGATTAGAAACTGCACAAAGATACACAACCTTGACTTGCAGCACAGTGAACCTCACATGCACTAGGAAATGGGTCCAGTTTAAACCTTCTTGACCTGAGACACATTGGATTGTCAGCAATACCCAGATCATCAGCAAATGCAGTGACTCGAGGTAGAATAGAGACATGTTTCTGTTAGAAAAATGGAGGCCAAAAATTTTATAGCACCTGTATACCTGTATGCTCTCCTTACCAGTTGTCAGGCGTTTGTAATGGCATAGGTCCCAAGGGGAGAATCTTTTTCTTAAGCTAACTTTGAAATTTAAATTTTAGATATTTTCACTCAGAGTAAATATGGATTTGTTTGTTTGCTTGTTTGTTTGTTTGGTTAGTTTGGTTTGCTCTGTGTTAAGCAGTCAGATGCAGAACTTATACCTTCCATTAAAGAAATTGCTTCAACTGATTCAAATATTAAATATATTTTGTTCAAATAACTCACAACCTGAAAATACATCCAGAAATTTAAAATCCCATTAATTGTATTTCTCTGATGAGCTGTAAAGCAAAATAGTTGAAGTGGATCTTTGGGTGTGGGGTTATTGAGACCTTTCCTAGAATAAATATGTCTTTTTAACTTTGAGGGACAGAAACACTAACGTTTTTTTCTTGGTGGTACTATTATTATTGAAGTTTTTGTTGTTTTGTTTTTATTATTTCTGAAGTTGCAGATCCACAAAAATAAAAATTAACAGAAAAATCTGACAAATAACACATAAAGATACATTCTGTGTATTCTCTACATATTCATTACGGCATAAACTGCAAGAGGTAACTTTAAATACTTCTCACTTGTACAATGAGATGAATCTCGTTCTCTAAAGACTGCAATATATGTATGTCTGAGGGTGATTTACTAAGTGTCTACAGTTTTATATCTTGACCTGCCCTATGCTTCTTTCTCTTCCCGGGTGTCTGTGTCTTCACACTGATCTGTACAGCTGCTGAACTAGCTGCACTTTCCTCACAGGTTGGGGGTACTAGCCTTGAACAATTCAGTTCAGTTTCATTGCCTTTATTGTCATCTTTCTTTGCTGGAAGGTGGTAGTATACTTCTGGGAAAGCAACACGTTTTGTAGACGCTATTGGTAGTTCCACAGACATGGTGTAGGATATGCATGTACTATTTGATAATACCTTCTTTTGCTTTACTGTCTTTACAAATAACAAAATGGTAAATGTGTGCTCCTTAGGTAGTACTTTTGTTTTTGGTAGTTTTGGTAGTGGTCTAGGTCAGTTCACTTATTGAGGAGACCTACAGAGCACGTACATCCTAGACACTATCTTTAAAAACACCTCGTACATAGTGAATAGCTACATATTGTTGTTAGATATTGCTGCTTGCTTTGTTTTTGTTTTGTTTTGTCGTCCCTCCACATTTTGTTCTAAACAGCTGTTTATTTTTAGTTAAAACTATAATATCAAGATACAAAATTGGATCTTTGCTTTTCCTGGCACTTAATCTCAAGACTGTGTTTGAGATACAGTCTGTTCATAATTGGGAAATTTGTAAGGAACAACTAAGAAATGAAGACAGGTGAAGATACAAACAGCAGAATATGCAGGTGCGCTGGGTATCTATTGTAGATATTCACTGCCTTTTACCAAGTAGTGCCATTTGCTCTTTTCTATCTACAGTGACTTTTTAGTTAAATTGTATTTATGAAGGGATTTGTTACAGTTCCACCTAGGACTGTATGAGAGTGTGTTTTTAATAAAGTAACTCTCATATCCAAATGTATTTTTGTATTAACATTATGGAGCTTACGCTTTCGAGGTAATACCCTAGATATCTTTTCCTGAAAAAACATGGTTTCTCAATAACAACCTCTTTGGATCCCCTCCATTTGACCTTGATAGCTTTGTTTGTTTGTTTTTTCTTTTTTAAAAAATTTATTCATTTATTATTAATTACAGTTCATTCACTTTGTATCCCAGCTGGAGCCCCCTCCCTCTCCCCCTCCCAAGCCTCCCTCCCTCCTTCATCTCCTCCCATGCCTCTCTCCAAGTCCACTTATAGAGGAGGTCCTCCTTCCCTTCCATCTAACCCTAATCTATCAGGTCTCATCAGGACTGACTGCATTGTCTTCCTCTGTGGCCTGGTAAGGCTGCTCCCCCCTTAGGGGGAGATAATCAGAGAGCCAGCCCCTGAGTTCATGTCCTAGACAGTCCCTGTTCCCATTACTGGGGAACCATCATGGACACTGAGCTGCCATAGTCTACATCTGTGCAGGGGTTCTCCGTTATCTCCATGAATGGTGCTTCATTAGAGTATCAGTCTCAGAAAAGACCCCTGTGCCCAGATTTTTAGTTCTGTTGCTCTCCCTGTGGAGCTCCTGTCCTCTCCAGGTCTTTCTATCTCCCCCTTCTTTCATAAGATTCCCCGCACTCTGTCCAAAGTTTGGCTATAAGCCTCAGCATCTGCTTTAATACACTGCTGGATAGAGTTTTTCTGAGTCCCTCTGCGGTAGGCTCCTGTCCTGTTCCCTGTCCCTCTTCCGATGTCCATTCTGTTTGCCTTTCTGAATGAAAATTGAACATCTTACCTAGGGTCCTCCTTCTTTGCGTACCTTCCTAAGGTGTACAGATTTTAGTATGTTTATTCTCTATTATATGCCTAATATCCACTTATAAGTGAGTATATACCTTGTGTGTCTTTCTGTTTCTGGGATACCTCACTCAGAATGATCTTTTCTAGTTCCCACCATTTGCCTGCAAATTTCATGATTTCCTCATTTTTAATTGCTGAGTAGTATTTCATTGTGTAAATGTACCACAATTTCTGTATCCATTCCTCAACTGAGGGACATCTCAGTTGTTTCCAGATTCTGGCTATTACGAATAAAGCTGCTATGAACATGGTTGAGCAAATGTCCTTGTTGTATACTTGAGCATATTTTGGATATATGCCTAGGAGTGATATTGCTGGATCGTGACATAGCACTATTACTGATTTTCTGAAAAAGCACCAGATTGATTTCCAAAGTGGTTGTGCAAGTTTACATTCCCACCAGCAATGGAGGAGGGTCCTCCTTTCTCTACAACCTCTCCAGCATGTGTTGTCACTTGAGTTTTTGATCTTAGCCATTCTGGTGGGTATATTGTGAAATCTCAGGGTTGTTTTGATTTGCATTTCTTTGATGACTAAAGATGTTGAGCATTTCTTTAAGTGTTTCTCTGATGTTTGATATTCCTCTATTGAAAATTCTCTGTTTAGCTCTGTACCCCATTTTTTAAATTGGATTACTTGATTTGTTGCTTTTTAACTTCGTGAGCTCTTTATATATTCTGGATATTAGCCCTCTGTCAGATATAGGGTTGGTAAAGATCCTTTCCTAGTCTGTAGGCTGTTGTTTTGTTCTGAAGACAGTGTCCTTTGCTTTACAGAAGCTTTCCAGTTTCATGAGGTCCCATTTATTGATTGTTGCTCTAAGAGCCTGTGCTGTTGGTGTTCCGTTAAGGAAGTTGTCTCCTGTGCCAATGAGTTTCAGGATCTTTCCCACTTTTTCTTATAACAGATTTAGTGTGGCTGGTTTTATGTTGAGGTCTTTGATCCACTTGGACTTTAGTTTTGTGCAGGGTAATACATATGGATCTATTTGCATTTTTCTACATGTGGACATCCAGTTAGACCAGCACCATTTGTTGACAATGTTACATTTTTTTCCGTTGTATGGTTTTGCCTTCTTTGTCAAAAATCAAGTATCCATAGGTGTGTGGGTTTATTTCCGGGTCCATAGGTGTGTGGGTTTATTTCCGGGTCTTCTATTTGATTCCATTGATCCACTATTCTGTTTCTATGCCAGTGCCATACAGTTTTTATTACTATTTCTCTGTAATACAGCTTGAGATCAAGGATGGAGATACCTCCAGATGATCTGTTGTTGTATAGGATTGATTTAGCAATTCTGAGTTTTTTGTTTTTCCATATGAAACTGAGAATTGTTCTTTCAAGTTCTATAAAGAATTGTGTTGGTATTTTGATGGGAACTGCGTTGAATCTGTAGATTGCTTTTGGCAGGATTGCCATTTTCACTAGGTTAGTCCTACCAATCCATGAGCATGAGAGAGGTTTCTATCTTCTGATATCTTCTTCAATTTCTCTCTTTAGAGACTTGAAGTTTTTTCAAACAGGTCGTTCATTTGCTTGGCCAGAGTCACACCAAGGTACTTTATGTTATTTGTGGCTATTGGGAAGGGTATAGTTTCCCTAATTTCTTTCTCAGCCCTTTTGTCTTTTGTATACAGGAGGGCTACTGATTTTCTTGTTGTTGTTGTTGTTTTTAGTTAATTTTGTATCTAGCCACTTTGCTGAAGGTGTTTATCAGCTGAAGGTGTTCTCTGGTTAAATTTTGGGGTCACTCATGTATATTATCATATCATCTGTAGATAGTGATACTTTGACTTCTTCCTTTCTGATTTGTATCCCCTTCATCTCCTTTAGTTGTCTTATTGCTCTAGCTAGGACTTCAAATACCATGTTGAAGAGATATGGAGAGAGTGGGCAGTCTTGCCTAGTCCCTGATTTCAGTGGGATTGATTTAAGTTTCTCTCCATTTAGTTTGATGTTGGCTATAGACTTGCTGCATATTGCCTTTACTATGTTTAGGTATGTGCCTTGTATCCCTGATCTCTCCAAGACTTTAAACATGAATGGGTGTTGGATTTTGTCAAATGCTTTTTCAGAATGTAAGGAGATGATCATGTGATTTTTCTCCTTTAGTTTGTTTGTATGGTGGATTACGTTGATGGATTTCCGTGTATTGAATGGTCACTTCTGCATGCCTGGGATGAAGCCTACTTGGTCATGGTGAATGAATGATATATTTTATGTGTTCTTGTTTTTCTTAAGGAATGTGAAATATCTTTACCTGTTACCAGATAGCCAGCGTTTAGTAGCATAAGCAGGCTTCCTGAGAACAAGGCTTCAGTCCACCCTGAGGGGTCTGCGTAATACTGGCCACAGTGTGCCAGGAGAGGGGCAAGCCCCTGAGTACTGAATGAGTTGATTCTGCGTACTCATTGCTTTGCCACTAGCAAATGGTCAGTCACCAATATAGTGATTTGGATGAAAATGGCCCCCGTAGGAAGTGGCACTAGTAGGAGGTGTGGCTTGATGGAGGAAGTGCATCACTGGGGGCAGCCTTTGAGGTTGCAGATGCTCAAGCCAGGCCCAGTATAGCACTCTGCTTTGCTGCTGTCTGCCTATCTAGATATAGCGCTCTCAGCTACTTCTTCATCACTATGCCTCCTGTATGCCTCCATGTTTCCTGAGCCCCCAGTTAAATGTTTTCCTTCATAAGAGTAGCTAGGGTCATGGTATCTCTTCACAGCAACAGAAACTCTAACTAACGCTAAAGAAGGAAATGTATTCTTAATTTCCTTCTTTTTCTATCTTCTCTCTCTTTTTTTACATTGAGACAGGATTTTGTATAGCTCAGTGCTCTGTAGATGACCTTGAACTTTTAATCCTCCTGTCTTCATCTCTCTAATGCTGGGATTATAGGCATGCGTAACCATGCTCAGCTTTCTACTGGAGATTGAACTCAAGACATTGTGCATCTGGGCTAATACACTGTCACTTGAACTCTGTCTTCATGCGGTTGATGTACTGACTTCCCTTTCTGTAGTAGCGGATAGTTCTGAAGTCAGGCTACAGAAGTCCATGTTTCTGTAGACCATTCTGGTACTGTGATGTGATGTACTGTGTGTATTTGATCTGTGTGGGCTAACTTAGTAGAGGATACATTCATTGAGGACTAAAGGTCTGCATCTCAGGTTTTCTTGGATTAAGGACTGCCATAAAACATGCTTAGGAGATAAATGTATATTGATGTTAAACCTTGGCTCTTTTCCTAATCTTTTCACCTTATGATATGTTTCTGTTTGGAGGTTTTCCTTCTTTAAGGAATAAAATGTAACACTGATGTGAGGTGTATCATAATAGTTGGAAATACCTTTCTAGGGTGAAACTATCAGTTACTTAAACTTTCCATGTTACAATTTTCCTAGCTGTAGATGGGAAGGAATAATGGTTATGAGTTAGGAGGAGTTATCTATGTAAAATGCTTCACACATTGCCTGGCACACACCATTTTCCTACCATTGTTACTATTTACAGTGTTGTGGACTTTTATTAAGATTTGCCATATCTTGTTTTTAGTGTATTTATGATTGGAATCACATATTTAGAGTCCTTCATGACACAGAAATACTTCAGTGTATGGAGATGACACAGAGTATAAGGTACACAGTGAAAAAGAAGCCTCAGAATGGTGTGGGAGGAAGAGAGAGGGATGGCATTTTCTCCAAAAAAATACTGTCCAGTCATTGTTAGCATAGTTCTGTTCTAATTATGGCCAGTTTATTCGGCCTTTGGCATGGCAAGTTTCAGTTTAATTTCATTGGCCCAGATAATTACACTTAATGATTAACCATTTCTCCCTTCATTTTCCGTAAATACCTAGTGAGGGGAGCATGTGTGCCAGGCGCTTTGGTCTAGGCACTCAGGATATTTCGATGTTGGTAACAGTACATGCAATGAATTAAAATGCTTTCATAGAACTTCTATTTGTCATTGTGGAAGACAGATAACAAAGATAGATGTGGTCTCATCAGAGCCCTGCCCATCTGGAGGTACTATGAGCAGAAGACAGGCACACAGGCAAGGTGAGGCATCAGGAAAGGTGCAGTATAACTATCCCCTGAAGTGCGCTCTTACCTACTTCCGTAGCTGTGCTCAGCTCTGGCTCATCCTTCTGAAGTAGAAGCCTCTATTTTTAATTGATTAGATCTAAGGAAAGAAGATGAATGTTGTCCTTTGTCGTAGAGATTAATTACCACTTTATTAATCAGCTAAAATTCAGAACTACTGGGTGGACAGGAACATACACCATCTGTTTAGGCATGCTCTGTTACTGTAGTAAGTCTGTGGGAAGCCAAATGATCATTAGACGCTGTTTTGATAAGCACAAAGGCTAAGAAACATTGACATAAGTCTACAGGTCAGGGGTCCCCTCCCTTGTACAGGGCTCAGCAAGTGTAACATTCTCCCTATCACAAAAAAAAAAAAAAATAGTAATATCACTGTCACCAGTGAGGATAAGATGGCACCTAACAAGATGCTCTTGGGACACTCATCACCCACATGGCATATGGACCAGCAGGAATATGTAACCCCAGACAGATCATCCTGATCCATCAAGGTCCTCAAGGTGAGGGGCATTCTGCATGGTGTCCTTACTTGTTTACAAGAGGTCCTCTATTGCACAGACTGGGGTCAAATTTGTAGGATTCTGGTACCCTCTTCCCCGAGTCTTTTGGATGGCTAAGACTTTGGTCACATATCTAGATATTCTGCTCTTTAAAAAGTGGAGTGATTGTAACCAGCAGTGGCAATGCTGAGAAAGGAAAAGGTCTTTAGAAATGGCCCATTGCAAGGGACTGTCTAATGGCACAGCCTCTCTTCAGATGGAAGGCAGTCCACTCCTTTGAACTTGGAGTGTTCTTAGAGCCGTCACACCCTGATGTAACTTCCTCTGGCCACTTTGATTGACTCTTCTTTATCCCCATATCAAACTCTTTTGTCTTTTGTCTCTGTTGTTCTTTTATAGATGGCTTCTTTTACTCGTTACATGTTGACTCAGTTACATGTTGACTCAGTTTGGTAGGATTAGCTGTCGTGATTCAAATGAAGCTATTTTGTTCCTTCTACCACCAGGTTCTTTTAGTCACCAAAATAGTCCCAAACATTTCATTATCAGGGTGGTTTTTAAAAGCCCCTTCCAGGATTTGTGTGCACTTTGTGAGAAATCTCCTGGAGAGACTTTTATACCTGCTCACCCTGGGATCAGACCTGAGTCTTATGCTATGCACACCAGACAGGTAGCCACCTCCCTGATCCTACGTGCTTCCCTGTACAGCCCACAGCAGCTTCTTCACGTGTGAGGCTCCTGCAGCCTAATTCAGAAATTGATTTCAGTAGCATCTTTCTCTAGTGTTCTGATAGTGCATCTTTGCTTTTTTGTTTGTTTCTGTGCCCGTGTGTAAGCTTTCTGTATCTGATTGAGCTGCAGGTTTTATACACTTCTTTGAAATTACTCACCATTTGAAAAAATGAAGGGCTGCCCAAAACCAGAGAAAAGTATAAAAATCTAAAATCACAGTCATAAAAGTTCTTGAAAGGCTCAAAAAAAAAACTTATCTTCTTTTGATTTTTAATTTTAAAAGAAAATCCTAAGATCTAAGGGAGGAAATGCAAAAGATATAAAACTGTAAAACTATAATTGGTTCTCCCCAGAGAAAGTTTAGAAAATCTTCAGTTTAGCCTATTTTGTTCTGACTGCGTGTAAAATGTTTATGAGCTAATGTAATCATTCTCTTTTTCAAATTGAGTATGAAGAGTTTGCCTGAAATGATCTTATAGCATTGTTTAAAAAGAGATAAAAGTTTGAACATTACCAGTTAATTGTACTGCTCAGTGTTAGAAATGTCCATCAGATTGTAATTTGAAAATAAATGAAAAGATCCATTTGTTCTTTCAAAGCATCAGTTGATAGATTAAATCTAATTCTGTGTTTGTGTCTGTTTCTTCCAGGGCTGGTGGTTGGATTTATCTTGACCATTGCAAACTTCAGCTTTTTTACCTCTTTGCTGATGTTTTTTCTTTCATCTTCAAAGCTCACTAAATGGAAAGGAGAAGTAAAGAAGCGTCTAGATTCAGAATATAAGGAAGGTAAAAACTGATTAACACTAACATAAGTCTATAGGTCACTTACTCACCTCTGACATCACTCAGAACTGAGGAGCTGCCTCATCTTAACCCTGCTTAGATCAGAGAGTGTCAGAGCATGTCAGGCTGTAAGAACAAATGAGTCTTACTCAAGAATTACTGCTGTAGCCTAATTCAATTCATTATGTCCTTTACTACAATAACAGGTAACTGCAGAACTTTAGGGCAAGTCTATGGTTAACTATCCTGGGCTTATTAGTAACAGTATATAACATGGACAAAGACGCCATTTTTTAAAAGCTACTATTCTTTTCTGAAACTTAAAAATATATGTTCCTGTAACTGATTTTTTTTTCCCCATTTCTATTCTCCATCTGCTTACCCATGTCCAGGAGGGCAGAGGAATTGGGTTCAGGTATTCTGTAATGGAGCCGTGCCCACAGAGCTGGCCCTGCTCTACATGATAGAAAATGGCCCTGGGGAAATACCCATCGATTTTGCCAAGCAGCACACTGCCTCCTGGATGTGTCTATCTCTCTTGGCTGCACTGGCCTGCTCTGCTGGAGACACATGGGCTTCTGAAGTTGGCCCAGTTCTGAGCAAAAGCTCACCTCGGTTAATAACTACCTGGGAGAAAGTTCCAATCGGTGAGTGAATGAGGTGTGTGTGTGTAAGAGAGAGAGATAGAGAGAGGGAGGCTGTGTTTGTATGTGTGTGTATATATGCTATGTTGGCATACATTTAGAAGCCAAAGGTATCATTTCTTAGGAAGCTATTCACTCTGTTTTTTTGAGATCAAATCTCTTGCTGGCTTAGAGCTCTCCAAGTAGGCTTACTGGCTGGACAACAAGCCAAAGGGACAAGCCTGTCTCACCAGTACTGGGATTAGAAGCACATGTTTTCTCTGTAGCCTGGTAGACTAGGCTGGGCCTTGAAATCCACCTACCTTTGCCTCCCGAGTGCTGGCATTAAGGGTATTTGCTACCATGCCCAGTATAGTAATCATTATAAGTAATCTAAAGCATGTGGAAAGGAGTCTGTCAATGGGTTATATTCAAATAGAATTCTTTTTCTTTCGTTCCTGTGATGCTAGGACATAAAAGTTTGTGTATGTTAGTGTCTTAGCGTCACTTCCCCTTGTTGCGATAAAATATCCTGACAAAAGAAACGTAAAAGAGAAAGGGTTCATTTGGTCCACAGTTCCATGTTACAGACCATCAGGGAAGTCAGGGCAGCAAAGAACCTGAAGCAGCTGGTCACGTCACATGCCCAGTCTAGACAGAGAACCAAACTTTACTGCATGTGTTTGATGCTCAGCTGGCTTTCTCTACCACTGTATAATCCAGGATTCCTGCCCAGGGAATGGTGCAGGTCCTTCTGCCTCAGTTACCATAACCTAGCCAATCCCAACGGACATGCCCATGGGTCAGCCTGATCTAGACAGTCCTTCATCATGGTGCTTCCCAGGTGACTCTTAGTTTTGTTGACAATTAAAACTAGCCATCACATTCTTCAAGTGCTTTACTGCGGAGCCACCTTCCAGGCCAGAGGACTCGAACAATCACAGCATGATTTCACTTGTGTATTATCTGGTAAAATAGTTGCTTTCACAGAAGTTGAGGATAGAATGGTGGTTAGCAGAGGCTAGGGAGAGGAGAGAGAGGTTAGGAAAGGTTGAGAGTGGGGATTCAGTAGACAAGAGCCACATTCTGGTATTGTAGTCTAGAGTAGGATGGCAAGAAGCAACTGAAGATAATGTATAGCTTTTAAAAGCTAGAAAATGGGATTTTTAATTCTTTCACCATAAAGAATGGTGAGTATTTGAGGAGATATGTGTGGGTTTCATGATCTGACTATTAAGCAGTGTATGTACATGTTCAAATGCCAGTGTACCCATGTGTGTAACTGTCACATATCCGGTTTTTGGTTTTTGTTTCTTGGCATGGGGTTGGGAGGTCCAGGGACTGGACCTGGGATCTCATGCATGTTAGTCGAAAGCTCCATCTCCAACCATGTGTTAGTTCTTTCTTTTTATCTTTAAGAGAGAGTATCCTTTTGTTTAACTCATTCTAACTAGGCATGTACCAATATGGGTCTTTTTGTTTTGTTTTGCTTTCTCTGGTGTCCCTTATTGGTCCCTCATTTCCCTGTTGTCACCTGATTACTAACCAAATGGTTTGATACGTGTTTCTTTTTCAGGAACCAATGGAGGAGTCACAATGGTGGGACTTGCCTCTAGTCTCCTTGGTGGCACCTTTGTGGGCCTGGCGTACTTCCTTACACAGTTGGTGTTTGTGAATGATTTAGACATTTCTGCTCCCCAGTGGCCCATTATTGCATTTGGAGGTGTGGCTGGGTTACTAGGATCAATTGTGGACTCATACTTAGGGGCAACAATGCAGTTTTCCGGTAAGACAGTATCTTATTGTAACTTCCGTTTTCTCTTAAGAAATGGGAAAGAAATATAAAAAAACTTTAAAAAATATATCAGTGAAACCAACCCCAAGGGCTAGAAGTGACCAAGGAAATCACCTCCATAATTTTGATTTTTTTGTTTTTCGAGACAGGGTTTCTCTCTGTAGCCCTGGCTATCCTGAAACTCACTTTATCGACCAGGCTGGTATCAAACTCACAGAGATCCACCTGCCTCTACCTCCCTGCCCCTGGGGAATTAAAGATGCCACCACCTTTAACCAGCCCGGCTAGTTTTATAGCAGGGTTTAAGGTGTGTGAAACAGGCTTTGATTTTGAGCTGTCACCTAATCCTATGAAAACAGGACACTTGGATCAGATCATTTTAGTGTACCTCCTTCTGTTTGCTTTTGCCAAGTGCATTTGATGATTGTTATACTAGTCTGACTGCATGAATGGCTGCTTCCCCACAGTGATTATCCCTACCATGGCTTTCTGTCCTCACCCTGAGTTCTTGTTATATTGTCCAGGCTGACCTTGAACTCCTGAGCTCAAGCTTTCTGCCTGCCTCAGTCTTCTTAGTAGCTGGAACTGCAGGTGCATGCCCATATCACTGTGCTTAGCTGTCACCATTAAGTTTTAACTTATGATCTGTGGGGACTGGGGAGTTGGCTCAGCAGTTAAGAATGTTTGCTGCTCATTCAGTCATAAGGCCCAAAGTTCAGGTCCCAATACCCACATCATGCTGTCCACAGTCTAACTCCAGCTGCAAGGGATCTGACTTCCTCTTATAGCTTCCACGTGCACCCACATATGTGTGTTCATACAGACTGACTCATGCTCATACACACCATCTTATAAAGAAATATATATATTTATATATATATTATATATATATAATACCTACATACTTATTTTATTCTGTTTGTGCTATTTTTTTTTTAAGTTCTGGAAGCTGGTAGTGTTTCAAGGGCAGATACTGAGGTCCAGCCCTTACTAGATGTAGGGTCCAGTGATGGTGTTGTTTGCCAACACATTTTTGCTGTGACTTCCTGTGGGCAAAGGTCCCAGCAGCTCCCTGAGGCCTCTTTTTAAAAGGTCATCAGCCCTGTTCACAGGAGTGCAGCTCTCGGGCTTGGTCACTTCCCCCAGCTCCACCTGTCAGTATTGAATCTTCCACTGCAGCAGAAGCATAAACGTGAGTCTTAGAAGCCCCTCTGCAGCAACGCCATGCTGGATCCTGATGTCCAGTTCTGAGGCTGGAAGTATCTGACCTCACAGGTCCGTCTTAGAGAGGAACCACTAGGAAGCCAGACTTCCATTTCTAAAGGAACTCCAGAGATATAAGCCACCACTACTGAGGTGTTGTACAGTACACCTATGCAGGAAGGTCTTTTATAATCAAAGTTTTAAAATATAACACCATGTCAATTATACCCCAAGTCTTTGTACAAGGCACTGAGAATCCTGTAAAGACTGTCTCCTCTGGAGAAAAGTGCTCGTTCATTCTTCCTTTTTTTTTAAAATTACTTCTAAAAGCTGCATATTTATTTTGCTTTCTGACTCTGTGCTTGTGCCTTCAACACTTTCACAACGATTTTCTGCTCCTCAATAAGGAAAGCTCGCTTGATCCTGTCACATGCACACTTGGCACACATGGAACCACCGTAGGCCCTGCTGATGTGCTTGTTTGTCTTTGACAATCTCATAAGGACTTTAGGCCTCACAGAGCGAACCCCTCAAAGTCTGCCCCAGTTCATACCGCATGAAGATTTAGGTACTGTTCCAACCTTCTTGGTGTACAGGTGAACAATCCTGTTGCCAGGGGTTGGAGACAGCCTAGTTTTGTTAGAAGCTGTCCTGTAGGAGAGCCTACGACAGTATGTCAAACACTGGACCATTTTGAGTGCCGCTAAGCACCATCCCCACTCATTCATTCTTCTTAACATTTATTTTTTTGTTTGTTTGCTTCTTTTCCATTTCAGGTCTGGATGAACGCACTGGCCTCGTGGTCAGTAGCCCCACCCAGGAGACCAAGCACATATCAGGGAAACCCATTCTGGACAACAATGCCGTGAATCTCTTTTCCTCGGTTTTGGTAGCCCTCTTACTCCCAACGGCTGCCTCGGGGCTTTGGCCCAATGAATGAACTTTCTTCCCTTCCTAACAGGTTGATACTGGTGAGTCCAGCCAACTTTGCAGTGTGAAGGTCTTTTCTAGTGAATAATAAATTCACCAACCTTTGGAATCCCATGTTCTACTGTGATGGGATTCCATGTTTCCTTTCAGCTCTTTTAACAGCTGATTTTTTTTTTTTTTTAGTGAAGGGTAAAAGTGCATAAAAGTTATGCATTTTTTCTTCTGCTTGATGAAGCTTCTTGAACAGTAGAGTTGTTATTTGCCTCTGTGGTTGTATGTTGAACTGAAAGGTCTATGTGTATGTTCTCTGTAAATTGTTTTTTTCTTCAGCTTCTAAAAACTGAGTGTGTTGACAGTTTAAAATGGTTTCCACCTGTATAGAGAAATACTGCTATAACAATTGCCCCAAAGTTATACCTGATTTAAATGACTTAAGCCAATACACCCGGAAGCCCAAATAAGTATACTGCCTTCAACTTCTCCCAATATTTTTCCAGCCACAGCTGTGAAATAGACAGGCACTGGTGCTCCGCATTTTAATTCCTTTCTCCCAGTTAATGTAATTGGTTGGGTAGGTTTATTTTTCATAACATTAGAAAGTATGGAAAAATTATTTTTTACCAAAAGAAATCATATAAACTTGCACCTTCGGGATGAAGGTGTAGCTCAACGATAGCAATTGCTTCAGAGGCTCGGCATCCTGGTTTGGATGGCCAGCAGTGAAGGAAAATCACCTTATGCATTTATGTCTTTGAAATACACATAAGAATCTGGAATCCGTACTGCCCCATGGAACAGCTAATGAGTCACTGGAAAAATAGTGTAATTTTTTTTCATTAATTTTCATCAATCGATTGATTTTGTGAGTGCCTGGAAACCCCGTGATTTCCCATAGTGAGCCTTCTCAGTCACACGTTCCTTTCCTTTGTAGCCTCAGTCTTAGTGAATTCTGCCTGTGACTGTGTTCCTCACTGTGTCTTACCTTGTACAAAAGAGGTCTGGAAGGAGTGGGCTGTTTTATTAAATATATACTTAAATTTTCCTTGTTTGATTTCCCTGCCTTTCTCTCTACCCCGTTTCCATTCTTGGTGAAATCAAGGAAGAGCTCCCTGAATAAGCTGCTACAAGAGCGAATATGGCTTTCTATTTCTAGTACTGTCTACTGTTGTATGTTAGTGATTTAAAACTTGATTGGGCCAGGTGTGGTGGCGCACACCTTTGCTCCCAGCGCCCTGGAGGCAGAGGCAGAGCAGGCAGATCTCTGTGAATTCAAGGCCAGCCAGGTACACCCAGGACAGAGTGAGTCCAGGACAACCAGGGCTCTGTTACACAGGGAAACCTTGTCTCAAAAAACCAAAATAAATAAATGAATAAAACTTGATTGGATCTAGAGAGAAAATGAAGCTGTGATGCTCTTAGTTCTGAAACCATCAACCCAGCCAGCTGAAATCACTGGCTTCCAACTTCAGGTTTCCTTCAGAAGCACCTGGAAATGTTGTAGAAAAAGTCCTTATGTCTGTGGTACAGTTCTGGCGTGAGAGTAGTGTCCAGATTTTCAGCTGCTGTTGGTAAGGTGCAGTTTTAAACCAGGTAGTTCAGACAGCCCTGTGCTATCCTTGTGTGTGGCCTACCCTACATTTGAGTCTTCTTTGAACTGTGTTCATTGATCCGGTGAGGTTGAAAGCCACTGAAGAATACTACCCTGAGGCACTGCTGAGAGGCCCTTCAGAAGAACGGGACTCTGCTTTTAGCAGAATGGCTGCCAGCCATAGTGCTGGGAGCTCTCAGTCACAGCTTCTGCCCATCCCATACCAGATCATTCCCAGGTCAGTTGGGGCAGCCCACACGTGGTTGTAGCATACATTTTCTCCTTCACTGGACATCCATCCTCATGATGTGTTATGGACAGGGCAGCCAGTTCTGAGTTTGGTGTAATCATTGCATCCTTAAGAGTTCAGGAAGACAAGGGACTGAAGAGACTCCAGCTGAGAATATGCATTGCTCTTGCTGGGGACCTGTGTTTAATTCCCAGCACCCACACGGGTGGCTCATAACCTCCTATAATTCCAATTCCAGAGACATGCAAAACCCCTGGATTCTCAGGCGCCTGTACTAAGCTGCACATGCCCACACAGGAGACACACAGATGCATACACACACACAGATCTTTCATGCACGCATGCATGCCCATGCTAATAAATAGTACAAATATAAAAACAAAACTAAAAGCCCAGTTAGAAGCTCACTGTCAAATATACTACTGGCTTTTGTTGTGAATTATGAACAGCCCCACTAATTTTGATAACCAGTTTTGATAATTGGCTCGAAAGATATAAAGAACCTCAGATCAAATGAAACTTGAAATTGTTTTCACAGTTTTTGAAAATAACATTTGCAAGTTTATGATTGTAGTTCAATGGTTTAAGTGTACAGATACATATTTTCCTGTAATCTCTTCTTTCTTTCCTTCCTTCACCTATGTTTTCTATCCCTAGGCTGGCCTTGAACTCACTGTGTAGCTGAGGATTACTATGAACTCCTGATACCCCAGCCTCTACCTCCCAAGCACTGGAATTGTAGGCATGCACCACTACGCCCAGCTCAGCATCTTTTATAATTAAATATTTAATTCAACCTGCTGTTCTCTCTGTGGAGTTGGCAGTTGGGAAGTCCTCCCGTGATATGCTGAGATGATGCGAGCCGCCTGCCTGCTGTTACGGCTCTGTGAAACAGTGGCCGCAGCAGTGCGTGGCACCTGGGCAGCTCAGCTCCTAAAGGAGGCCTCGAGCAGCATGGTGAAAACACAGTGGACGGAGCCATCAGGAAAGCACTGACTTAGCACAGCAAATCATTTTGTCAGTGGACTTTATCATCTCTTTACTTAGTGTCTCACGTATTTCTTGTTTCTAGTTGTCATCTATATATGTAGGGTACTGGCTGTAGAAATGGCAACCCCCACCGTGGTATATTATTATGATAACCTCAGTTTAATTACTATTATTATTATTAGACTGTAGTCTAATAAAGTGAATCATGCGATGAGGTGTCTGGAACTCTTGTCATGTGCCTGCGATATGAACAGCTGCCACCTTCTAACTGCAGATTCTAGGCCTGCTCATCTGTCTTCTTTATGTCCTAGCTCGTGTTCCAGTGTCATCACAATGAGAATGAACTGTCCTAGCAGCCACATCCCAAACTACAGCATGCTATAAAAATAGAACACAATGTGCGGCTTAACCATTTTATCTGCTTACAGGTTATCTGTTACCTTAACTACTACCGGTCCCAAATATTTTCAAAATACAGAAGAATTCAAATTAATTGTTGAATTCATTTGACTGACTCAGTAGTGTATTCAGGAGGGGGGGGGGTAAAATACCAGTTTGGTTTCCTGCATTTTGAGGACTGTGATGATTTCAGCATTTCTCAACTATGTGAAACTAATGAGTCAGGTCCTTGACAGTGGGAGGACAGCAAGTCAGGGCTCCTGACCTGTTCTTCTTGCCAACACAGAGTATCCTTTCTCTCCTCTTTGTCATCCTTGCCCTCCAAAATTTTATGAATGTGGACACTTCCTTTTAAAAAATGGTTTTCTCCATATTCCTATGTGTGTTTCTGCGTACATGAGTGCAGAGGGCAGAAGAGGGTGCCTGAGCCCCTGGAGCTGGAGTTACAGGTATGATGAGATGTCCTACGTGGCTGTTGAGAGCTGAACTTGAGTCCTCTAGAACGACAGCAAATTCTCTGAACCAGTGAGCTGTTTCTCAGCCCCCTGATATACTCTTTTAAATGTTGTAAGACATTGGTGATCAAACTAGAAGACCAGGCGTGGTGGTATGTGCCTTTAATCTGAGCACTCTGGAGGCAAAGGCATATGACTCTCTCTATTCTAGGCCAGCCTGATTTACATGGTCGAGTGCCAGGCCGGCCAGGGCTACACAGTGAGACTTTGACTCAAAACATGAAACAAAACAAAACAAAAATCCCTAAAAGATTTTATTTATTTACTTACTTATTTGGTCTTTTTGGAGACAGAGTTTCTCTGTGTAGCCTTGGCTATCCTTGAACTCACAATGTAGACCACCACTGCCTGGCAACATGTCATCTTTTAGCATGTCATCTTGTCTTAGGGTTGTGTGCACACAGTATATGCTTATGTGCACTTGGAATTTTACATTCAGACACTTTGGTATATGTCAACATTTTTCATATATTCTCATGCAATCTGGAACACAGAACTTGAAGCTCACATGCCCATTGTTGAGGAATGTAGCTAAAACAGACATGTGTCACTCACAAGTGAGTGTAATCCTTTCTCATGTTTATGCTTCCTTTTCTCTGTTCACTGTACCTGGAATTCCTTCTTCCTCTTTTCTCTTACTATCTCTTGAAATCATCTCAGTGATGCTTCTGTAACTGAAGAAGCATCTTCAGGTCTCCCCCCATCAGAATTGCTGTCTTGTACATTCTGCACTTTGACTGTAGAAGCCATGACACACGCAGCATTCATTTCTCTGTGTCCTGGTGTGAATGCAGCGAGACCAGCTCCTTCAAGTTTCTGCTGCTGTACCTTTCCCATCATGGTGGACTGTGCCCTCAGACAACCTCATGATAGAAGGAGAGAACAGAAACAGACTCCTGTAGGTTATCTTCTGACTCTCATGATGTTCACGTGTGTGTGTGTGTGTGTGTGTATGCATGCATGCGTGCGCACATACAGTGACATGGCAGGGAGGGAGGGATGGAGGGAGAGAGAGATAGTAAATGTAAAAACTTTTTAATATTACAGAAACAACTAAATGATAGTATTTTCCCACCAATTCTTGCCTTAAATGTAAATTATTAAAATCTACAATCAAAAGATATATGTTGACTTAATAGTTTTTGTTTTGTTTGTTTGTTTGTGTGTTTGTTTGCTTGTTTTGAGACAAGTGTTTCTCTGTGTAGCCTTGGCTGTCCTGGAATTGCTTTGTAGACCAGGCTGGCCTCAAACTCACAAAGATCCACCTGCCTCTACCTCCCTGAGTGCTGGGATCACAGGCATGCACCACCACACCCAGCTCTTAATGTTTTTGTTTTTTTTTTTTTAAGGTCTAATCATTATGTTTTCCATAAGATGCTTGGTTTATCTAAGGACACACATGAGCTGAAAGTGAAAAGGTGGAAAAAGGGAAAGAGACAGTCCATATAGAGAAATGACTGTATCAGGCAGAATAGAATTTAAGTATGTGTGTGTGAATTCCCCACAGAAAGGACATCATGTACATGCAGTGAACATGAAAGCCCCTAAATGCAAGAAGAAAACATCACCAGAATTGTAAGTAGAAACAGACAAAACACCATACCAGTAGATCTCACGTCCACTTTTAATAAAATGGGAACTCAAAAAGGAGTTGAACACCACTATGAACTAGTGGAACCTAACAGCCATACTGAGTATTCCACCCCAGCAAGAGCAGAAGACTCTTTTCCCTAATGCTTTCCTGGTGAGAAACCACCACAGGCCACAAAACAAGTCTGGAAGAGTGCATAAAGTTGAAATAGTACCAAGTATCTTCACCAGTTACAGTGGGATAAACAGTTGGCAAAACCAGAAAAAAAAAGGAAGAAATAGCTGGGTTTTGGAGGGTTGTTTCATGGACTAACACAGCTTTAATCCCAGCACTTGAAAGACATATATGTAGGCCTCTTGAGATTTCTAGGTCAGTCTGGTCTACATAGTGAGACCCTGTCTCAAAAACAAGTCTGGGAGGACATAAGTATGTAGAATATGTGCATCCTAAAATAATATGGTGAAGAGGTGGCAAAATTGAGAAATACCTACAGAAAAGTGAAAATGGAAAGGATGTAGCAAAACCTAGGAAATGCAACAAATACAATGCTAAGGAAACTGATAAACTCAAAGCAACAGAAAAGAACAGAACAACTAGTCTTTGAGGATAAATCCGTAAAGTCAACAAGGCCTCTAGCTTTGAAAAACTGGAGAAAATACAAATGACTAAAATCGCAATGAAAGGCAACCAGAAATAAAGAAATAGAGGGGTTGGAGAGACGGTTCTGGTCGAGAGTGAGTGCTGCGCTTCCAGAGGTCCTAAGCTGGGTTTCCTACACTAGAATTGGGGAGCCCACAACCACTTGTAACTCCAGCTTCAGAGAATATGACACCTCTGACGTCCGTGGTCACCACCTTCATGTACACATACACACAAAAAATAACTCTAAGTTCTGTAACAGTAAATTACAAGATTAAAAAAAAACTGAAAGGTTCTTAGGAGCATGCAACAAGAAGCAGGAAATATAAACATGAGGAGTAGTGAAAAAACTGAATCACTAATCATAACCCCTTCCCCCAAACCAAGACTAGATGGTGGTTTTGCTAACCATTCCTATTACATGCTTAATATCTAATACTTAAAGAAAAGTTTAGCACAGAGTTTTCTCATTTTCTCCAAAAAATAAAAAGATAGCAACTCTTCCAGGCTCAAAAAATTTAAAAAAAATTTTTTGAGACAGTGTTTTTCTGTGTAGCATTGGCTGTCTTGGACTCCCTTCGTAGACCAGGCCAGCTTTGAACTCACAGAGATCCTCCTGCCTCTGCCTCCCTGAGTGCTGGGATTACAGGCGGGCACCGCCACACACAGCTTCCAAACTCGGTTTCTAAGAATGTCATCATCATGATAGCAAATAAGAACAATAAACAAACGATGCATCTATATTCCTCATGTATATTGATAGAAAAAACCCTCAAAAATATTAGTAAACAGTGGGTGTGGTGGTGCACTTCTGTAATCCAAGAACTCTGGGAAACCGAGGCTGGCAGATCTTTTGAGTTCCAGGCCAGCCTGTTCTACAAAGCAAGTCCAGGACAGCCAAGCACAGAGAAGTTCTGTCTCTCAATATATATATATATGCACACACACACACATATATATATGCATACATGTATACATACATACATGTATATATTGAAGGGAAATACCCATAGGATTATCTCAGTTCAGGGAAAGCATTTGATATCTAGCACTTTGATAATGTTATACTCAACAAATCAGAAATAGAAGGAAATTGACCCATGTTAGTGAGCTAGATGGCACATTGGGTAAAGGACCTTGCCACCAAGCCTGACAACCTGAGTGTGATCCCTGGGACCCAGATGGTGGAAGGAGAGGGCAACTTCAGGTTATCCTCTGACCTATGCATCTGTGAACACACATACAAATGTGTGTGTGTTTAAATTATTTATGAATAAATAGATATTTAAGGAGGATAAGTTTTCTTATGCTCATGGATAAGAAGATATCTCAGTTATATTGGGGAGGAGCCTCATGAGATGGCTCAGCAGATAAAAGTGCTTGCTTCATATGTGTGGCAACCTGCTTTTGAGCCCGGGAGCCAATGTTAAGGTGGAAGAGAGAGAACCAACTCCACAAGTTTTTTTCTGACATCACACATGTATCGACACAAAATATCTCTTTCATTCTCCCTCATGCACATATTCCATCATATATCATACATGCACAATAATAATGGAATTTAAAATCTCAATGACAATTTTTACCAAAACAGTAGCATCATACGGAATCCCAACAGACTTCAAATAGTCAAAACAAGTTTTTTAAAATGATCAAACTCAAAGAACTTAATGATTCTTTATTTTGAAACACATTACAAACCTAAGTAATCAAACCAGGGTTGCACTGGCATAAAGAGACAAGTTAATCCGAGAAGTAAAATAGAGATCAGAAATAAATTCACGTGTGGTGACGGGAAGCCCACTGCCTGGAGTAGCGCTACTAGGTTAGTTAATCAACAGACACTGATTAGACTCAGCATTCCAAGTAGTGCCAGGGCTCGCAGGTGGGCAGACATGAGAAGGGTGTAAGGAATGACAAAAGGAAACGCGGACACCACAGTCCTCAGAGATGTGGCAAGTCTGGGCTTTAGAATGCTTAATTGCCTTTGTTTCCCCTCCTTGCATAGTCTGCTGGCTGGAGATGAAATGTAAGGAGAGTGACGTCTGCAGATTTCTCAGATCAGCCACTCTCTAAAGAAGACATGTTTTGAAGACTCCATTCCTGTCTCTGCATGTTGGCACTTGCGGTTGATGGCAGCATGAACTCCAGGAATCCAGTTACAATAATTCCAGAATCTCTACTGTACAGCTAGGTCTGATAATGAACTTCGGTTTTGTATGGTTTGGGGGGTTGGGGTTGGGTTGATGGAGCACAGAACCTTGCTACATTGTCCCAGTTCCCAAACTGGCTTGGGACCCTTCACCTTCCTGCCAAGACTTTCCAAGCACCTAGGACTGCTGGTGTTTGCTGCTACACCAAGTCATCTCTTTTTGTCTTGTCGGACTGGTTTTTCCGTGTAACATGTCTTGGCAGTTTTTGTTGAAAGGGGGACTCCACTTATCAGGCCACTGGGAACTTCGATCAATAAGCCTTTATGCTTTATATTTATCTAACTAGGACATGAACTGTCTATTTATTTGCTTTGCTGTTATGTCAGAAGCTCAAATTTCCCACCATGTGCGTGTTTCTATCTCCTACCACTCTGTAGTCTCATAAAGGAAGAACTGAAGAGTAAAGACTGAGGATTGTAGGTTGTTTTAGCTGTAGTCTTCTGTTACTAGGCAGGTGCCCAGTGATCTGGTTGCAAGCTATGAAAGAGGTGCTCTGTAAGTCTATAATTAGCTTTCAGACTTGGAGTAAAAATCAGATGGGTATTTTCACATCCAAATGTCTTGAAGGTGGCTGAGCCGGGTACTTCCCTCACCCCTGGTCAGGTACCTGTTGCTAAAACATCAAGAGCTTGGGCATTAGGAAAACAATTTCTTTTGAGAGAAAGCCTTATTAAGAAAAACAAAAGTTTCAGGGACTGTTTCAAAAAAGTCCCACAGAGGGACTGCTCTCATGGGGAGTACTTGATATGGCTCCTGGAGGTGAATTTGGAAGGAATGTAGTTGTTCCCTTCATCATGGGCCCTTCAGGAGGCTGTAATCTCAAACTAGTCTACACTGAGCCTCTGACAATTGGTCATTTACAGAGGCTTCTGCCCCAGGGCCTCTCCATAAAAACTGTGATTCTCTCACGTGTCTTTCCATTTTCTGGGAAGCAATGAGTCCTATGACATCAGTTTTCTGATTAACCTGAAAAAGAGCACTCAGTTGAAGGCTTTTGCTTTGTTTGGGTTGGGTTGGTCTTATGAGACAGGATCTCACACAACTCAGTCTGATCTCAGACAGCCAATGTATGAGGGGTTGACCTTGAACTCTGATCCAATTCCCGAACTCTGGGATTACAGGCATGTGCCACTGGCCTGGATACATTTTCAGTTTGCCTGGCTGGTTCCTTGTTTTGAGGATGGAAGGGATGACTTCTAAGTCACATGCCAGACAGGGAGTCACCGGGGTGGTTTTAATCCTGATGTTGCCATTTAAGAACTTTGGTAATGAGCCTCTGGGTTTGTATGAGTCAGCCTCCTAGTACGGCGGAGGAATGGAATGTAGGCGGCTGCATTTCTTTGGTGAGGAGCCAACCATGCTCCAAACTGTAGTGTAACCTAAAGCAAAGACTGAGCAACTTTCACAAAAGTTAACCCACAGCCGTACTTCGCTGCTGTGGTCACTTGAAAACTTCCTTCAGTTTCTAATACCTTCCACACTCAGCCACTTTCTATTCCTAATAACACAGCACACTGGAGAGGTCACTCCTAGTGGTAATCTCCTTGCTGGCAGAGTCCTGAGGCAGTGAAGATCCCCACATGGAGAGTCAGAGCGCACTGGGTGTGTATAGCTCCTGCTGTCCCTCCTCTCTTTCCTCAGCCACCAGGATTCATTGGTTTTTCTCCAATTTCCCCACCTCCCAAGGGCCCTAGGATTACATTTCAGAGCCTCTTGATTCCTCACAATGGGGATCGAATTTTAGCAAGTAAAGTCCCAGCTGGCGAATGGCAACCATAGCCAAAGCTTGCAGTTTCCAAGGTCCATTTTATAGTAGTGAGCAGTAGAGTCATTGGTCCCCTTGAAAATTTGAATGAAATCTTTGGTTTACGTATCTGTGTTACTTTCTCAACCATCTTGTTTTATATCTAAAGTAGCAAATAACTTTTTACCAGTAGGTTCACTGGCCCAAGAAATGTAGAAGTTAGCCTAAGGTCTCTCTCACTCCATTATTAGTTACTGGATAAATTTAAGCACTCAAAGCTCTCAGCTGCAGTTTCCTTATCAATACTACAATCAATCTGGACCAGATATCAAAAATTCTCTTTAATACTCAGTATCTATTTTTTAAAACAGTTTCACTGTGCAGCCCAGGCTAGACTAGAACTCATAGAGATTCACTTCCCTCTACTTCCCTGAGTGCTGGGGTTAAAGCTCTGTGCTATCATCATGCCCAACTAAATTTTTCTTTCTTTCTTCTTCTTCTTCTTTTTTTTTTTTTTTTTGGTTGTTGTTTTTCAAGACAGAGTTTCTCTGTGCAGTCTGGACTGTCCTAGACCAGGCTGGCCTCCCCGAGGGCTGGGACAAAGGTGTGCACACCCACCACCACCGTCACACAGCTAAATTTCAATCTTTTGTCATCAATCAAAATTAACACAACTTTGATAAGCTGAGTGCAAGGCATAATTAGACATAAGGCACTGAGGCAAGGAAGAAGAGAAAAATAAATGAAGTTTGTAAATCTCTAGGAGTCACCACACAGTTGAATAATTACGTGTTATAACCCTGCGGCTGCTGTGATGGTCTGGACAGGAATACCCCTCCGCAGGAGCTGGGACTTAAACAGCCTATCCCCAGTTGGTGGTGCTTTGGGGAAGGCTTAGGAGGTATGACCTTGTTGGAGGAAGTTTGTCACTGAAGGTGGGCTTTGGAAGGCTCTGTCTGCTTTGTGTCCGTGGCTCAAGGTGGGAAGGAGTTCCTGCAGCAATGCCTGTTGCTTGCTGATGTGCCTCCCCACCATGACCACTACTTATCCCTCTGAAACCTAAGTGAAATAAACTCTTTTCCCCATGAGTTGCCTTTTTAAAAATATTTATTTATTATTTACATAGTATTCTGTCTGAATTTTTGACTGCAGGCAAGAAGAGGGCACCAGCTCTCATTACAGACAGTTGTGAGCCACCATGTGGTTGCTGGGAATTGAACTCAGGACCTTTAGGAAGAACAGCCAGTGCTCTTAACCTCTGAGTCATCTCTCCAGTCCCCATGAGTTATCACAGCAACATAATAGTAATAATAATAGAACCAAGAGGGGCCTCGTTCTCCTTGAAGGTTATGAGTGTTTTTTTTGGGAGAGAATAGACAATGGCCAAGTGTAGCTTTGGGAATTCAGAGAAACAGGCAGCTGAAAAACCCTGGAACCATGATCCTGGTCTTGTCCAGGCTTAGGGAGCAGGTGAGAAGGTGAAAATGGAGGCAAGAGTCCCAGGAAGCAAGGACCAGGCTTTCAGTGAGCCTTACCGATTGTTAGGACTTCAGGTCTATCTCGGAGCAACAGGAATTTACAGGAAGCTTTTAGCAATTTCGTTGAATCTGAGATATAACTTTCCTCTGAACTATCCTCTTTAATATCTGTTCTGCTGAAGAGCCTGCCTGAGGAAGTCAGAGGTGTAGCTGTCTTTTTAAAATCTGTTTTATTTGAGTTCTTATACCTCTGCCTCCCTTCCAACTCTTATCCACCCTAATAACCTTCCAACCTGAAACACCAGGTAGTAGAGAAAGAAGGTTAGTGGGGAGAGGAGGCATTGCTCTCTTTAGCTATTTCCTGCTGCTTAGGGTCTTGGGTTCTTTGAGGGAAGTCCAATCTTCGTTTCAGGATATATACAACTTCTTCTCATCAAACTGCATCAAGAGCAACCAGGAACAACAGGGGGAAAGCAGCAGCCTCCTTCTGTCTTGGTGGACCCCACAGCTCGCTCCTGGCTCTGGCATTTAGTCCTTCTCCAGATAGAATTAAAATATTGCAGCTGGCAAAGAGTCCCCTCTCAGAACCCGCACAAGACAAAGTTTACTGCTGTGGACAATCTGAATCAGCCCCATGTCCCACACCTGGGATGAAAACAAAAAAACGTTTATATAACATAACTGAGTTTTTAAAGAAACCAAAACGTCCAGTACACAAAGGGCAGTGTGTAATGCGACACTGGACTAACCTGCAAACACAGAATCATGTTTAGAGTGAGGCTGAAGCAATGGCCTTCAGGACTGCTAGGGAGTTTTGAACTCTTCCTGCCCCCTCTCTTCTTTGAGAGATATGATCTCACTAGCCGGATATAAGGAGGCGGGGGGCTTTGTGAAGACAGATTCATGTGGATGGGGTTGAGTGGAAAGCTAAGATGTTAATAGATGTTAACCCACTACATAGACTTCAGTTTTTAAGAGGGAATTTTAAGAAGCAAATATCCTTTCCAGGAAGTGTTCTCAGCGCTTCCCAGCAGTACCTAATCACTATGTAACAATGCAAGTATCATCGGAATGGTGAGGAAACTGAGATGCAGAATTTGACAGGTTTGCCCAAGGCCACCCCACCAGGAAACAGAAGAGCTGGTATTGAACTCTGGAGATCAAGCTCCAAAGTCCTCATTCTCACGTGCTTCATTGAAAACCCTCTGCATGTGATGTCAGGAAGGACTTCCCCACTTTCTCCATGGCCAGCACAATGGTAGAAAAACTTACTGCATTGTTCGGAGCCTTCAAAAAAACTAGTAAATCCTAATAAGAAAAAAAGCCTAATAAGACTTAAATCCCAATAACAACAAAAATCTCAATAACGAAGACAGTTTGTATAGTAAGAGCAGAAAGAAAAATTATGAACAAAATAACCCTACCCCAATGAAAATAACTTAAAGACCTTTAATTTAAATTCTAATAAAATTCAAGTTCTGTAAAGACAAATGAACAAAAATGTAAAAGACATTATCCTCAGCAAAATGTGTGGACAGCCAAACTGAAAACAGATGTCGATCACTGTTGTGGCTTTAGAAGAACTTTCCAGAACAGCCCGTCTTTGTTCCTCCTTTCTCTGAAAACATGATGTCCCTCAAAAAGTTACCCAGTGAGTCATGTTGCCACAGAGCTGGCTTCTTTCCCAGGGCTTCTTTCCTCCCAGGGCTTCCCAGCTGGGAAACACAGAGAAGCCTCCGCTTGCCCCAGGGCAGCGTTCTGAGTAAATCTGCGTGTTCATTCACCAGACTAAAGTCATTGATAAAGCTGCAGCCTCGAGGGTGTGGTGGTCAGGGTTGCGAAAGCCGTTTGAAGTGGTTACAGAGTTGCCATCTTTGTTATCGCCAGCCAGTGGGAGCTCCCCCTTTTGGATTAGTCGTTAGTGAATCTGCTTCAAAAACTAGTGCGAAAAGCAGGGCGTGATCTGACAGAACTGGGTGAGGGAGGAAGGCGGGATTAGTGCAGCGTGGAGAGGTCAGGGACAAATATCCCCGAGATACTCCATGGCGGAGGAGGAGTGATAACACAGTACAGCCGTGACTGCTGCAGACTCTTTATGCGGACGGGGCCTGGGGCAACGATCCCCTTTGTGGGAATGTACGCCACCACTCTCTCTCCAGGGCAAGGACCTCAAGAAGGGCACACGCAAGTGGGACATAAGGCTTAGGTGAAGACACAGAGATCCTCAAGTGATGCCCAGCGTCTGAGAGGAAAGCAGGGCTACAACTTGAGTCTGCCTAGAAAGGGAGGCTTGACACCTGGAGACAGATACGGGCAAATACCAGGAAAGAGCACGCTATCTCAGCCGTCTTGGAGAGTTCATGAGGAAGGCCACATTTTGCTGCCCTGAAAGGAATGGTACAATTACAGATGGGACCAGTATCTCCAAATCCCCACAGAAGGCCACAGCACTGTGCTTCTGTCATGATAAATGCAGAAAAATTAGACCAATGGGTTTTGGAAGTTTGGGGGAACATGATGAGCCATGGTGGTTCTGAGGCTTACCAGCCTTTGTGGGGGGAGTTGGGAAGGGGTAGGGGTGCAGTTGAGTTGGGGGCAGCTGGAGAAATTGGGGGAGGGCTTTGAACATTTCTGGTTCTGTTGACAGTGGTTCCATCACTAAGTGAATCATTATAGGTGCTAATTTCTTGGCTACTTTTGTAAATTTATATGTGTGTTCGATTTATTTTATTTATATTTACAAATAAAAATAATTACTTATATTTATGTGTGTGCATGTTTTGCATGTACATGCGTGTGTGCCTGGTGCCTGCAGAGATTAGAAGAAAGTGTAGCATCTCTGTGAACTGGCATTACAGATGGGTGTGAGCCACCATGGGGAGCTGGGAATCCAAAACCTCTGCAAGCGCAGCGAATACTCTACCTGTGAGCCATCTCTTGAATTTATTTCAGTTTCTATTATTTGTGTGTGTGGCAGGGATAGTGGGACAGTAGGAGAGGAGAGAGGAGAGACACATGCTACAGTGTGTCTGTGGAGGCCAGAGGCAACTTTCCAGAGTCAGTTCTCTTTCCACTGTGGGCTCCAAGGATGGAACTCAAGTCATTAGGCTTTCGTGGCTTGCACTTTTATATACTGAGCCATCTCTCCAGTTTCCTGTTTGTTTTTTGGTTTTTTGAGAGAGAGTTTCTCTGTGTAGTCCTGGCTGTCCTGGACTCACTTTACGGAGTCCTCAGACTTACAGATATCCACCTGCCTCTGCCTCCCTGAGTGCTGGGATTACAAGAGTGTGCCACCACTGCCCAGCTGTTTGTGATCTTTTAAAATGACTCTTATTTTTATGTCTGTGTGTCCCTATCCATGTGGAGGTCAGAGATTGCCAGGAATTGTTCTCGCCTTCCACTGTGTGAGTCCTGGGGATCCAACTCATTTTATCCGGCTTAGTGGCAAGTCTCTTTACCGACTGATTTATCTCACTGTCCCCCAAATAAATATATTTTTTAAATCACTATTGTTCATATGGGGTGGCAGCAGTGCACTCCTTTAATCTCCACACTCTGGAGGCAGAGGCAGTTGTATCTCTGAGTTCAAGGACGGCCTAGTCTACATAGTGAGTTCCAGGACAGCCAGGGCTACACAGAGAAATCAAAACAAACAAACAAAACAAAACCAACAATGACAAAAATCAATATTGTTTAGCTTTTTAAAGTTGTGTTTCTTTATTTTCAAACTTTTTGGGTTTGTTTTGTGGTTTGTTAGAAATGGGGTTTCATTATGTATTTCTGGCTAGCCAGAAACTGGCTATGTAGACCAGCCATTCCTTAAACTTACAGAGATCTGCCTGCCTCTGCCTCCTGGTTCCTGGGGTTAACATTTTTATTATTACAGTTATTTGGTTGTTGGGAGGAGGGGTGCATGCAAGAGAATTCACTACGTTCAGGTGTGGTGGCCAGAGGACAATTGGTAAAAGATAAGCCATCTTACTGGCCCTTGATTCTGATCTTGAAAAGAAGGGAATATTTATTTACCCATCAGCAGATTAGCCTAGCTCTTCTTTCGGTCCCCCACCCCTTCTTTAGTTCATCTCCTCCCATTCCCCTCTCCAAGTCTACTGATAGGGGAGGTCCTCCTCCCCTTTGATCTGACCCTAGCCTATCAGGTCTCATCAGGACTGGCTGAAATGTCCTCCCCTGTGGCCTGGTAAGGCTGAGGGAGAGGGGGGAGGTCAAAGAGCCGGCCACTGAGTTCATGCTCATGTCAGAGACAGTCCCTGTTTTATGTTTTTTAAGACAAAGTTTCTCTCTGTAGTTTGGCTGTCCTGGACTCACTTTGTAGACCAGGCTAGCTTCGAACTCACGGCGATCTACCTGCCGCTGCCTTCCAAGTGCTAGGATCACAGATGTGCGCCACCACACCTGGCTGAGGACTGAATCTTTTTTAAAGAGTGTTGAATCTTGTCCTGATGCTCAGTCTTTGAAGCTTGTCAGAGCAGAACCAAAGAAGGCTGTTCTCTGGGCTCTTGATCTCCAAGTCTTCTGCTTTGTGCAGTTCCCAATGTGATGCCTGAGAAGGTCTGATCCGTAGGAACTTAAGCTGTTCCCTGCCAGGAGCTGTTCCTGTTTATAGTGTGGGTGTCCTGGATTCATGGGCAAAGCAAAATCATGTCATATATTCAAGAGGACCCTTCTGCAGCTCTCTAGAAGTCTCTATGCCATGCCTGCACTCCCTCGACTCTGATTTTTCTGCCTTCCCAACACATACACACACAATTTTTATGTGTTCCTTTTTTCCATGTGAGGCTCACTCTTAGAGCCTCATATATATATGAGGATATTTGTTACAGGATATTTGATTATTGTACACAGAAAATCTAATTGTTAGCAAAGAAAAAAAAGCCTAAATAGATATTGCCTTTGTCAGCAGTTAGGTGTGCCCTGAAGAGATTCAGTTTGGGTGCACTTCTCAAAGCCTCCATAGGTAAGAATGCTAAAGAATGGAAAGTTCCTGTCTGTTTTAAGGCAAGTTTCTTGGTTGAAGATTTGTGGTCTTTGCCCTATGACTGGAGGCAAAGCTGGGTACTGACTTGGCTGGGAGCCCCACCATGGTGACATGGTTCAGCCTGCCAAGGAGGAAGGGAAGGAGCTATAAACTTCCTTTATAAGCAGTTGACCTAGAGGAGCCCTCAGGGAAGGAGGTCAGGAGGAGGATTTTCTCTCTGGGCTTGCAGGAACAGCATAGAAGCAGCTGGCAGGACACAGGTGAAACAGAATTCTAGGAAAGAAAGCTAAGGAACCCCCATGGGTTTGGAGGAGCTCAAGAGAAAGGTAGACTAGCTAGGTAAAGGAAACAGATTTCTTTCTTTTTTTTTTTTTTTGCCAAACTTTTTTTAAAATTACAGTGTATTCACTTTGCGTCCCAGCTGTAGCCCCCTCCCTCCTCCCCTCTCAATCCCACCTCCCTCTCTCTTCCCCCCCCCCCATGCCCTTCCCCAGTCCACTGATAGGGGAGGTCCTCCTCCCCTTCCATCTGACCCTAGCTTATCAGGTCTCATCAGGAATGGCTGCATATATTTTTAATGTGTATTTAATGTGTGTGTGTGTGCACATTAATGCACATGTGTGTGCAGACCAAGACATACCACATGTGGAAACAAGGACAACTCACTACACAACAGTTCTCTCCATCCACCATGTGGGTCCTGAGATCAAACTCGGGTTGTGAGGCTCCACAGCAGATGCCTTTACCTGCTGAGCCAGAAAAGGGTTTTTTGTTTTTGTTTTTGTTTTTTTAAACAGTATCTCTGAAGGGTTAAACTTTGTTCTTGCAGAAGGTTAAGTACTGGGTGGATTAACTTCATGTTTTCAAGGTTTGGTTTAAGTGCTGAAGGTGAGCTTAGAGGTTCTTCACTGTAGTAACAATCTACTTGCACTGTTAAAGTGAATCTTCTAGATTTCTACTGGATTTACTCAGTAAGGTCTCTCCATGCTGTGTCAAGGGATGAGAATGATGTCATAGCTTTCGTGAAGTAACGTATGAACATTCCTGACTCAGCAAGTTGCCTTTGCTTAGTTTTATGGAGTTTCCACACAGAGAGATTGGAATTTAGTCTCCAAGATTTGAGAGAGAGGCCCACATGTACAACCTGCTAGAGTTCTTTCCCTATCTCTTCTGCACAAATTGTAACAGCCTTAGGATTCTTGGGCTTCAGTTTCTCCCTTCCAATCTCTGCTGTTGGGCTAGTAAGAAATTGTTCCTAGACAGAAAGTTTGCTTTGATAAGAACTCCCTCCCTTGTACAACCACTCTGGAAATCAATTTGGCACTTTCTTAGACAATTAGGAATAGTGATTCCTCAAGACCCAGCTATACCACTCTTAGGCATATATCCAAAAGATGCTCAAGTACACAACAAGGACATTTGTTCAACTATGTTCCTGGCTGCTTTATTTGTAATAGCCAGAACCTGGAAACAACCCAGATGTCCCTCAGTTGAGGAATGGATACAGAAATTGTGGTACTTTTACACAATGGAATACTACTCAGCAATTAAAAAGGAGGAAATCATGAAATTCGCAGGCAAATGGTGGGACCTGGAAACTATCATCCTAAGTGAGGTATCCCAAAAGCAGAAAGAAACATATG